>JAUPFN010000019.1:25808358-26408358 GCA_036924255.1 Apodemia mormo | reverse complement strand
CTTATCATCTTTTCTCCTTTAAAAATTGCGCCACGTACCGTTAATTGGTTAAAAATCGGTCAATTTGTTCAATGACGAAGATTTTTGAAAAAAATGTTTTTTGACATTGCTTCGAAATTTTTGAACATACCGATTTTTTAGCTAAAGCAATATGAGTTGAATGCCATTTGAAAGATCAAAATCGATCATCGTTTCCAAAATATAAAGCTTTTCAAAAATAGATATACTGCCATTTTTATCAAAATAGATGTTTATACTGAAAAAACCTATGCTTATAGTTTTACTATTTTGAGCTTAAATACGTTAATTTAGCGGGTAGTTTCAGGGATGGCTTGCAAGGTCAACCATTTACAGATTACAGACAGTGATAGGTGACCAGTCTATCACCAACTGGATACTTTTCCAATCCCGGGCAACATTGTTTTTATCAGCAAACTGAAAAAACATATTTTTGATTTGTCTGACTTGGGAATCGAACCCCGAGAGTTTCTCTTAAGGGAAAATTCGAAAAATTTATTCGCTGAGTTTCTACCGCCAATTCTTTATGCCTGCGGTAAGTCCAATATTAATTCTAAAAATTTTTAAGGTTAATTAAATTAAATTTTCTTTATAAGATCAACTTTTATTTTTAAAACTCATTTTTCCTAGAAAACTTTTTTACAAGAAAGTTACCATAAATAAAATTTGATTTCTATCAATATTAGACTTAAGAGCGAAGTGGTGGTGCGAGATAGATTTTGAGTTGTTACATATTATAGGTAGGTACTATATTATAGGTAGACCAGAAAATATTGTGTAAAATATGTAGATAACTTTTATTGTTCTGTGTAGATAACATTGATAATTATAGAAATCGTTTTTTTTTAATAAATCAAGAAAATTTTAAAGAATTTTTCTTATACATAAGTATTAATAAAATATATCTTAGAAACATTTTATTTTTATTTTGGTTTTATTTTTCTGCGCCTTCCTAGATACAAAGCCTGACGACGCCTTTGATGCGAATATCCATACTTATTACTGGGTAATATAACTTAGCGAGCCCTTACAAAGCTCTGCTTTTTGCTAGTTTTATTAATACTTCTTCAGAGACCTTTATAAAACAAACTTGTTTTTAAATATTATTCGATTTACGAGTCCAAGCGATAAGCGTGGCCAGTGTTCTTTCAAGATGATCATCGCTTTAGTAGTGAAGACGCGAGACCGTAACAAGATCTCATTTTTCCATTTTAATACTCGTTAGGTTAAATTAATAAATTCTACTTTTTTATATGTCTTATGAGAATTTAATACAACCAATAAAAAATAATCCTCAACTATAAAAGGTTTATGAATGTGCTTAGCTGGAATTAAATAAATGTTCCAAATATTTCATATCTTCTGAACTCGTTTCAAACAAAAACTTAAGTCTTTTCTTTGCCAAATTAATAAAAGTTTTAATTGAATTCTAACTGAGAGCATTTTCTGCAGGCGTATCTTGGAATTTCTCCGTGCCTTTGATAAATGCGTAACATATTTTGTCTTTTGAATGCGAACATTATCATGATTTTAATTATTATTTATGTTTCAAACTTTGAAGATAAAATGTTCCTTTAAAATTTTTAATTAATATGTAAAGATACTTTTCCGTTTTATCATATTATAAGAAGCAAACAAGCAGATGGCTCTGCTGATGGAAAAAGACAACCATCGCCTATAGACACCATAGATGTTAATGGTGCGTTGCTATCCTTGTGGCGGGGCAGTAATACCACATGCATAAGTTAACCAGCGATCTAACCCTCCAAACTGAAACACGGCATTGGCAACCATTGACGTTATTACGGCAGAAATAAAAGATTATATAAGATAGAAAGATTTGACCGCCCTGTTGGAGTGGTTAGCGACCCTGACTACGCAATCGATGGAGCTCGGGTTCGATCCCCGACGGGGACAAACATTTGTGTGATGAGCATAAATATTTGTATTTCCGGGTTTGCTTGTTTATTAAATATATTCCAGTATTTATATATGTATTTCTATGTATCAGTATCGTTGACTAACACCCATAACACAAGCAAATAATTTGCTTACTTTGGGGTTAGATCAGTAAGTGTAATTTGTCCCGTGAATATTTATTTATTTGTTTCGCGTGTTAATATAATTTAGGTACTTACCAACCAAATATGATCCAATCCACTGATTCCCTAAGTGGTTCAGGCGGACCCCCAGGGGTCCACGGGAGACTCGACAGGGGTCTACGTTGGCGTGACCAAAATGGGGGTAACAATTCATAAATGAAGTAAAATTTACAATTAATTTCCCATTCTATTCTCACTTTTTTCGAAAACTATTAAGTCACGGTTGGAATTCAGTTCTTCATATTTTTTCTTTCTAGAAATTTAGATTCTGGGGGTCCACCGGAACCAGCAAAATTGGAAGTTGAAAGTGGTTTATGAGAAAGAAAAAGTTAGGGAACTTTTAAACTCTAATCGATTCTTGGACATCTCTTAATCTGAGCGAACAAATTTTATTTCTACCGCAATCGTCAAAAAAAAGTCCGTGTTCCGGTTTGGTGGAGGGTATGGTAGCCGATAGACTTATACATGTGGCATTGCCATCTCACCACACGCACACACGATAGCAACGCATCATTAACATCTTTAGTGTCTATGGGCTATGATTTCTTTTTCCATCAGGAGAGCCATCAGAGTGCTAAGTGTGAGTTTTTCTTTTCGCATTCGATCGTGAGCGCGTTTCGAGTTTACTAGGAATTTGTATGTGATTTGTACAGCGCTACCTAGTGGTAAACTGGTTTCTCACGTTTACCACTAGGTGGCGTTGTACAAATCACATACAAATTACTAGTTAACTCGAAACGCGCTCACGATCGAATGCGAAAAGAAAAACTCACACTTAGCACTCTGCTTGCTTGTTATCTAATAGTATAAAAACGTACTTACGTTAAACATGAAACAATAGATAAATTTAAAATACCATTTTTAAAACATCCGATTTCTTGGTATAAATACTGTAATTAAATACAGTATTTATACAAAGAAATCGGAATACATTAAAAATATAATTCAATTATAATCTCAACAACAATGGAGATCGCCAAGCAAAAAGTCATCATAGAATTAAACTCAATTCATTTATTAGCATAAAATGTGGCACAAAATAGGTTGAATGATTAAAATAGACTAAATGAGAATGTATTTTTTAAAGCACATGCAAAACTTTAACAATTCCAACCAGGATGAATATCAAAAATGTTTTTCTTTTATATCATACTAGCGATCTGCCCGCGGTTTCACTCGCGCAGTTTTTGTTCCCGTGGGAATATTAGAAAGGTTTATACACTTAAACCTTCCTCAAGAATCAATCTATCTATTAAAAAAACCGCATCAAATTCCGTTGCGTAGTTTTAAAGATTTAAGCATACATAGGGACATAAGGACATAGGGACAGACAGAGAAAGCGACTTTGTTTTATACTATGTAATGAAGATAACAAGTAGATGGGTCTCCTGATTCAAAAAATTGACCATCGCCTATAGACACCAAACATGTTAATGGTGCGTTGCTATCTTGTGGCGAGGTCTAATGCCGCAAGCATAAGTTTACCGGCTACTTTACCCTCCAAAGCGGAACACGACAGGTACAAGCACTGACGCTATTGCAACAGCAATAGGTAAGGCGGTGGTACCAGACCCGAGCGAGACAATGCAGAACTCTACCAGCACTCTATGTTTATTTTATCACGAGGAGTACGAATCACCATATGTACGTATGGCAAACTTATGTAAACTTATACATGTGGCATCACATCCCCGTTACACGGATAGCAACGCATGATTAGCATTTCTAGGCGATGGTAAGTTATTTTCGTCCAGAACCAAGTGACAAACCATCCAGAACAAAGTTTGTTTGCTAGAATTATTGAGAAGCAGTAAAACTGCGACAACCGACGTCCTTTCTCCTTTATATCTAGCGCCTTAGAGACTCGTACATAACAAAAGAAACCCACAAATTGAGAACCCCCTCCTTTTTCGCCTTCGTGGTCTAGTGGTGCGGTATCGAAGTTGATCGCATGAAGTTCCGGGTTCGATTCCCAGGTCGGGTATTTTTTTTTTAGTTTTCTGTAAAAACAACGTTGCCCGGGACTGAATAAGTGTCCGTTTGGTGAAAGGCTTGCCCCCTATCACATTATGGGACTAAGTAGGTATCTTCGGCTAAATGTTGGTGCACTTGACTGTATAAATTTGTATAATGGAAGAGCGTGCAGTAACCTACACACAAGTAATAACTTAGTGTAGATACTGCGAGACATGTAGCACACAATATGTTATATTATCCATAGATATAAGTATAGTAAGTAATTACTGTATTCATAACTGTGTTAATTGAGACTTACTGATGAAAATAAATTATTATTGCTTGTACATTTGACTACCTATTCGGGGATACGGGCGTCGAGATACTTTTTTCCTCCTTTTTTGAAGCCTTTTAATCTTAATAGAAATAGCGAAAAGAAGAATAAGAAGAAGTTATTGTTAAAAGAAAATATGTTAATAAAATAACTTAAACTTAAAATTTTCAGACTGCTAGATTAGAAAGAATCTGCTAGATTAGATTTGTATGAAGAGAGTCATGAATGTGGAGGAAGCGAGATAAGCTTGCAAGGATCGTGATGTATGCCACTCGGTTCTTTCTGCCTACCGCGTAAGGGATCTGGAGTAAAAATATATATGTATGCCAGATTAAATATTGAACTTAGTAATTTGTACTACTAGACATAGATGTCACAGTCTCGTATGAGTAAATCACTTAAATGAACATAAAAAGCTTTTTATTACATTACATCCACTCGGTGGTATTGATAAATCGTATCTATAAAGTAAATTGCTACAAGTTTCAAGTCACGTGTCCACAATTCCTTTGTCCATATGACAGGAATTCTCGGGGCACTTGCGAGCTTGCGACCCATCTCGATATCTATCTCTGGAGCATTTCTTGCTGAATCAGTTACTTAGCCATTATTTCTTGTTTGGAACTTAAGTAGAATTTTATTTGTACGCTCTTCGAGATTGCTGGTGTCCTAGTGGAATTGAAATAAACGAAGAGTTTTTTTTAAACTTCGCGGGTTTTATAACTTTTTAAGTTTGGCTAACTAAATTTTATTAGCTTCACACCAAGAGTTAGGTGTAAAATAAATTTACAGATTGATCATTTTAAATGTATACAAAATTAACATTTTTAGGGTTCCGCACCTAAAAGGTAAAACGAGACCCTATTACTAAGCCTTCGCTGTCAGTCTGTCTGTCTGTCTGTCTGCCTGTCAGCCTGTCACCAGGCTGTGTCTCATAAACCGTGATAGGTAGAAAGCTGAAATTTTCACAAATTATGTGTTTCCGTTGCCGCCAAATACTAAAAGTAAAAAAAGTCAAAATATTATGGGGGTCCTCATAAAATAAACGTGTTTTTCTCGTATTTTTTGTTCAATATTAATAACGGTAATAGGTAGACACTTAAAATTTTCACTGAATATTTAGTTGTATATTATTTATTACCTTTCCAAATAAATAAGTAAATAAAAATTAAGTAAATATTAAAGGAGGGCTCCCATACAACAAAAGTAATTTTTAAGCAATTTTTTTCTCGATCATAATAAACAGGTAGAAACTTGAATAGGGATGGTACGGAACCCTTCGTGTGCGAGTCCGACTCGCAAATGGCCGGGTTTTTTTAAATTAAAATGATAATTGAGTTTGAATTCTTTCTATATTATATATGTACGAATAATCTATACTTTTAATATTATAAATGCGAAAGTTTGAATGTTTGGATGGATGTTTGTTACTCAATCACGCAAAAACCACTGAACGGATTTAAATGAAATTTGGTACACAGGTAGATAATGACCTGGAATAGCACATATGCTAAAAATAAATGAAAAAATAGGTGATCCCACGGGATTCGCCAAAAATTCTTATAATGCAGCGGGCTGTACGCTGCAGCTAGTTTATTATATACTAGCTGTCGCCAGCGACTTCGTCCACGCGGACTTCGTTTACTCCGCACAGCACCTCCCCCGTAGGTGTTAGTGTGATAATATGTAGCTTATATGTTGATCCGACCTGTTAGTAATATTCATGCAAAATTTGAAGTAAATCCATGCAGTACTTTTCGAGTTTACCCGGACATACATACAGACAAACAGACAAACAAACAGATAAACAGACAAAAATTCTAAAAACTATATTTTTGGCTTCGACGTCGATTGTAGATTATTAAAGTATTCTTTTAAAAAAACATTCAATGTACAGTTTTGACTTTCCTCCGATTTTATTATATGTATATAGATTACACATATTAAAGGTCTAATAAAAAAGGCGCTTGGAGGCTAAGGTAGCTGATAAACACCGGGAACCTTACCCTCCAAGCCGGAATATTACAGTGACAGGCATTAAAAGTATGTAGTTATACACTCAGTTTACATACATATATTTACGTAGATACGGAAAGTCAAATCACGGACCACGATTCAGGCAGATTTGCCTTAATTCCTCCATATTATGTAAATAACTTATAAGCCAGTGACCTACTCGTAAGTGACAGAGCATCGCAACGTCTTGCCCGAGTTTTTTACCACCGCCTTAAACTTTCCTGTTGCAATAGCGTCAGTGTTTTCTAATGTTGTGTTTAAATTTGGAGGGTAGGTTAGCTGATAAATTTGCATGTGGTATTACCATCTTGCACACGGATAGCCATGGACCATTAACTTCTTTGGTATCTATAGACGATGGACGTTTCTTCCGTCAATTGAGCATCTATTTGTTTGTTATTTATAAATACATGACATCGAGGACGCCTAGGGTCGATTTTCGACAGGAAAAAACATTTGCGTGATGAGTATAGATGTTTAAATTTCTGTGTTTGTGGCTTATTATGTATAAAACAGTGTTTATATATGTACATCTATGTTTTGTATCGTTGACCCATAACACAAGCAAATAATTTGCTTACTTTGGGGTTAAATCAATTCCTGCAATTTTTACAGCGATATTTATTTATTATTCGAATTAATAATTATTGTTCATCTTATTAAGATTACATATCTAAGGCCCCAATTAAAAAGATTATAAAAATTTGAAGTTATAACCAAATTCGTAAACGAATATACTCACCCTCAGCACGTTTGTATATTCATCAATACAGAGTAATAAAAGATATCAAAAAACATTTTTCGGCTTAGCCAGCTCCCTCAACAATATTCACAGTCCCGAGTGCTATTTAAGGGGTGTCCGTAAATCAGTATTAAAGCTTTCTTTGCGTTCGACGATTTATTGCTGGGGTGCACGCAGCCGTGTCCTTTTCATTTCGGAACCCCACATGCATCTCTCATCAAATTGGCTCAAGACATATTTAGTATTTTCAAAGCCCTATTCAAAAACAATTTAATAACACTTCTATTGAAGGTTTAAAATGAGAAAACAACAAATAAAACGCTTTTTAATTGATTTGATAAGATGAATAAATACTATTGGACAATTGCAGTAACATTGTCTTAGCTTAAGACAATCCTAAATAGTACTGTCACTTTTTGTCTTAAATGAAAAGAATGTGACAGCTTACTATTTAGAATTGTCCGTGCAATCGGCCATATGATTATAATAAGAATGTCAACGGATTTAGATCCCAGACAGACCAAGCGTGATGAATGTTGTGCCATATTGTGTTTTAAAACGGTTTTGACTTATGACAAGTCTCAGAAACCGGCCTGTTTACAGATGGCAATTATGAATCAGGATAGTGGAAGTAATTCTTTTTAATAGGGATTTGTGATCTGTTTCGCACTCAATTCGTACTGCTTACTGCTACCCTACTATAATAATGAAAAACATTTAGGTCCTCTTGCAGCAAATTATGTAAATAATTTTTTAATTAGTTTAACCGTAGTAAAAAAAGAAAAGAAAAAATCTTTGGTTCGTGCGGATCTTAGTTAATAGTTAAATTATAGACTCTAATTAATACGTGATGAAAAAGATTTGTTACTGAATTACGTAAAAACGATTTAATTTTTACCCAATTAGGATTTAATTTGGCTTGAAAATAGTTTATAATATATAATTTATCTTTGTTCCTGGAAAGAAAGTATGATTCCCGAGATAATTGAAATTACGTTTTCAAATCGAAAAACTATAATTAAAGGCTTTTTACGTACCTATGTGTTTGTGCGAACAAAGCCGCAAATTGTCGCTATTACATACAAGAATATTGTATATATTTGAACCAAAATCGACTTGCATTAAGCACTTAAACTTACAACTGTCATAAATAATTTAATTTAAGAATGAAGAAATGTATTAAATCTACGAGTATTCTAAGAGAAGATAAATAAAAGATATTCTCCAATAACAGGAGTGCTCAAACTCGCATAAATCTTAGCATTTGTATGGAAACGGAATATCTTAGTTTTATCCCGATCCAAGATTTATATTCTCATTCTTGTAAGGCGCCTTTGTTTCTCAAGGAAGTAAGATAGTTTTTGTCTTTAAAGAAAATGGCTTCCTTTTGTAAGAAATAACAAAATAAAGTACCACTTGGCCGAACAATGTTATAGTTTGTAGATGATGGAGTTTTACTGGTGAACGGAAACGTTCACCGAGTTTTACATCTCGCACGAGTTTGGTGTGTTAGGATATTTTTAATAACTGTCTGTAAATGAGTATGATTTAATATGTAAATATATTGACTAATATTTTAATAATAACAGATGTTTAAATTTTAACGGTAAAGCCGTTAAAATTTAAACTAAACCGCGCCAATTGTCACCTGTTGGTGGCGTGATTAGAATCCCGCCTTTACCTAACGGTTGGCGGGGGTAAGACATTCATTTTTACCATTCTTCATGTGGCAGTCCACAAGAACGGTTCTATTTTTGATACTTGTACGAATAAGTAAGTCTTTATGTTGAATGTAATGTAATGCAATGGATAAGAATATTTGATTATGTTGAAACTATGGAAAACTACTTAAATAAGAATTGAGAATAACTGCATGTAAATGGAGGATAATAAATGATGTAATCAACACTAATGTATTTTCCTGGACTGAATGTTTATAGGTGTTGTACCTTAGCTTTTCCTGGTGAAATATTGTCAGTGGTTTTCGTTGCGTTTCGAGATTTACGTTATGGTACCACCTTATGAATCGTTGTAATATGACAGAAATGTCATGTCATTTGCGTAAGTTTAGGATAGCAATACACAATTTTAATCCCCTTTTGCCAACTTTTTTAATATCATAAGATAGCAAACAAGCCTGTTAGTCCAGGCCCTTCGAACAATAGATCCTTTGCACAGGCAAATCATAAAATGCGAACAATTGGCTATACGTGTCACCTACTATCGTGCTTACAGGTTGTAGTAGATTTCTGCAACGTCTCGTCCGGGTATTTGATACCACGGTATACCTATTCCCGCTGCAATAGCGTCAATACTTGTCACTGTTGGGTGTTCTAGTTAATTAGATTCAATTAGGTAACTAGTATTCGGTAAACTTATGCTAGTGGCATTTAGAAATAGCCATCGCTTTACATAAGGTAATAGATAACCGTCGCTTTTATATACTAAAAATGTTAAAATGGGCAAAATGCTACCAGCAGATTTCGAGCTGCAACCATAAACGTGCCCAAATGTTTTCCCCGTGTTGGTTCCGGGCTCCTTTGAAGAATAGACCAACCACCGTTCTGCCAGGCAGGTCGTAAAAGGCGACCGATTGGCTGGCTATGCAAGTCACTACCGTCGTGACTACAAGGTGGTAGAGACTAGAGTTCTGCATTGTCTCGCCGGGTCTGGTACCACCGCCTTACCTATTCCTGCCGCAATAGGGTCAGTGCTTTTCACTGTCGTGTTCCGGTTTGGAGGGTGATGGTGGTTTGGAGGGAGGGTTCCGGTAAACTTATGCATGTGGCATTAGACCTCGCCACAAGATAACAACGCGCCATTAACATCTTTGGTGTCTATAGGCGATGGTTGGCTCTTATCATCAGGAGACCCATCTGCTTGTTTGCTATCTTATAATATGAAAAAAAAACCATAACTCTTTATTCGACCCCAGGATCGAGCCCAAACCCTCAAGAAGCAAGAAGATCTGTGTCTAATCGCTCGACCAATAGGACAATTACATTTATGATATAATTAAATGTCTTAGGCAAAGGAGATACGAGTAATTTTCTCTTTTAATTTATTATGTTAATTAACGTAACATAATAATATTATTAATATAATAAATTAACATGTGTTAATTTATTGAATATTGAGGTTTCTTTACTCTTAAAACAAAAATTATTAATTTTTTTCCATTAAATTCATAGTGTTGTAAACACCATGAATTTAATGTAAAATTAGACACATTTAACATCGTTATATTGTTCAAATTCCTTTTTTAAAAGATAGAAGTAGAAACAAACGAGCAGGAGACTCATCTCATGGTAAGTGATCACCACCCCATGGACAACAATACTAGAGATCTTAACTTTTGCAGTTGGATTGCCGGCATTTTTAAGAATTAGCTCTTTTCTTGAAGGTTCCTAAGGCGAATGCTTTACTAAAAAACAACCCCGCTGGTAATTAATTCCACAAAGGATTAGTGCTAGGCAAAATTGCATAAAGATTTGGTGAATTACTAGATATCGATGTGGCAAGAGTGAAATTTTGAATTATGTCGCGATATCCAATGGTGAAATTCCACGGCAGAAATTAAGCCGAATAATTCCGTGGAACACGTCCCATGATAGTTGTGATAACAAATGCAGAGCGAACCTACATCTCTACACATTACTTTCGTTTAACGTTCAACAAAATTCACATTCCTTTCTCCGACCCCAACGCGGCAAATATTTCAGATTGCTGTAAACCAAAAAAGACTTGCTGTAAATTCCAGTAAAACATCCACTAATAATATTTATGGCAGGCGGTAGAACATATTGTTACATACACAGAGAGAACCGAGTGCCTTACATCAGGATCCTTGCAGGCTTGTCTTGCTTCCTCCACGTACATAACTCTTTTCATACCAACACACCGGTTGCGAAGACTCTTGACGTTACCCTCGGATAGTACTCGATCAATCCGATCGTAGTACGTCAGTCTTGATCTTCCTCGGTACCTACATCCTTCCACATTTATATTGTATACCTGTTTTGTTAACCTTTCATCTACCATTCTGCATTCTCATCTACATGTCTGAACGAATGGAGGCATGCCCTTTGATCAGAACTTTACACCGAATCTTTCTATCAATATATTGTTATATTAAATAAATTCCCCGTGCTATAAAAGGCTAGCACGTATGTGTCATTAACATCGTGGTTACTAATTAGGTGGTGGTGGTAGAGTATAAATTAGATAACTTTATATTTACTATATATCATAAGATAGCAAACAAGCAGACGAGTCTCCTGATGGAAAAAGCCACCCATCGCCTATAAACACAAAAAGTGTTAATGGTGCGTTGCTACCTTGTGGCGAGGTCTAATGCCACATGCATAAGTTTACCAGCTACATTAACTACCCCTCCAAACCGGAACACGACAGTGACAATATATATTTAAACACCTTGATGATGCTGTTGGGTGCAAAAATGACTGATAGACATCTAGTACTACCAATATGTACAGATGCATATACTACATATTTGGCTATGTGAGTCACTACCATCATGGCTGCTAGTTGGTAGAGTTCTGGATGATCTCGCCGCGTCTGATGCCACGTCATTACATATTCCTGCCACAATAGCGTCAGTACTTGTCACTGTCGGTTCACTTCCGGTTTGGAGGGTAAGGTAATCGATAAACTTATGCACGTGGCATTAAAACCCCGCCACAAGGATAGCAATACATCATTAACATCTTTGATATCTATAGGCGATAGTTGTCTTTCCACCAGTAGAGACAACTGCTTGTTTGCTATCTAATCTAAATATAAATAAAAAAACAGGATACAGTTTCACCAAGTGATTCAGAAGGTACACTTTTTATTAAAAAAAACGCACCAAGCTTTTTTACCGTCTCGTAAGCGCATCGCAAAATATAGGGCGCGCTCAAAATTATTATTATATATAGTGAATAGATTATATACATATTATATTGTTATAGCGTATGCGGAGATGAGCATACTCTTGGTATCACAACACTAATAAAAACAGTTTAAAGTTTCATTTTCTCTTTCTTTTTTCAGCATTAGTTTTATTTTAAAACTAGCTGTTGCCAGCGACTTCGTCCGCGCGGTTTTCGTTTACTCCGCACAGCACCTCCCCGCTAGGTGATAGCGTGATAATATGTAGCCTATATGTTGACCCGACCTGTTAGTAATTAATATTCATGCAAAATTTGAAGTAAATCCATGCAGTACTTTTTGAGTTTACCCCGGACATACATACAGACAAACAGAAAAAAAATTCTAAAATCTATATTTTTGGCTTCGATATCGATTGTAGATCACGCCCCAAGTATTCTTTTAAAAAAATATTCAATGTACAGTTTTGACTTTCCTACGATTTTATTATATGTATATAGATTATTTTAAACTAAAAAAAAATGTAATTTGTAAATTGTCTGCTGTATTCATTTCTGTGAAAATTTAGTAGTAATAAATATCTAATATATTACTATTGATAATATACTATTTTATCATATCCTATCGAAATATAGAGTTCTGTCTCGCCGGGTCTGGTACCACCGCCTTACCTATTCCTGCCGCGATAGCGTCAGTGCTTGTCACTGTCGTGTTCCGGTTTGGAGGGTGAGGTAGCCGGTAAATTTCTGCATGTAGAACTAGACTACACCACAAGATAGCAACGCACCATTTACATATTTGGTGTCAATAGGCGATGGTTGACTCTTTCCATATGGACCCATCAGCTTGTTTGCTATCTTATGATATAAAAAAAGTTCACAGGTAGGTATTGTTACGTACTTCGGGTTCGTAATTGCAAGAAAAACACCACTTATTAAATCAATGTATTTATAGTACAGATACACAAAACAACACAACGTAATACTCAAATACTCTGATTAACACTAGTCACTCACTGTACTATCACTGAACTTAAAACACTACACAATAGAACACTCGCTTCGCACTGGTTACTTCAAGTATCGCTCTCGATCGCTTTATAAAAACTCCTCTGTATTTGTCAACACATCTCTATTTATACCCAGGGTAAAGTTCTACCTGGATCCAGAAAAATCTAAATGTATCGGGTAACGATGAATCACTTATTGTAATCAACTTATGATAAACAAGTAATGACTCATCAATCCTAGTACACGCTACTTTCAACCTTATATCCTATACCACAAAGTTCATTATAGTATAGCATAGATCAACTATTTGTTTGTCAATAGGAGTAGCTATCTCTTTCTTTTATTACTAGATCTCTCCAGCGTTCCAATTCTACACGTTTCTAGATTATTCGTAACAGTATGTTGATTATCTAAATGGTGATTTCCATCAACACTTTTGCACTTATAACTAAGTTGTGTTACTTGCGATTACCGGGAATATTGATAACTAGGTATCGTTTGTTACTTGAAGGGTAAACTTACGCACATTAACATCTTTGTTGTAACAACGCCAATGCATTATTAATTCCTATTCCTTGTTGCATTCCTATTCCTTCCTTTCTATTAGGTGAGTCATTGTTTTAGAGCTTGTTTGCTATCCTATACTATACAATTTGACCACCCAGTTGGTCGAGTGGTTAGCGACCCTGACTACGCAGTCGACGGGGCTCGGGTTCGATTCCCGACGGGGACAAGCATAAATGTTTGTATTTCCGGGTTTGGGTTTTTATTAAATATATTCTAATATTTATATATGTATTTCTATGTATTAGTATCGTTGACTGACACCCATCATACAAGCAAATAATTTACTTACTTTGGGGTTAGATCAGTAAGTGTAATTTGTCCCGTGAATATTTATATTTATTTATAAAAAAATCATATAGAACTACAATCCAAAACATTGTAAATATGATTAGAAATGGTCGCAAAGCTATATACAATTTGACCACCCCGTTGGTCGAGTGGTTAGCGACCCTGACTACGCAGTCGACGGGGCTCGGGTTCGATTCCCGACGGGGACAAGCATAAATGTTTGTATTTCCGGGTTTGGGTTTTTATTAAATATATTCTAATATTTATATATGTATTTCTATATATTAGTATTACCCATCATACAAGCAAATAATTTACTTACTTTGGGGTTAGATCAGCAAGTATAATTTGTCCCGTGAATATTTATATTTATTTATAAAAAAATCATATAGAACTACAATCCAAAACATTGTAAATATGATTAGAAATGGTCGCAAAGCTAGTGTGATCTTAGCCTAATCCTCTGGACATGTATAACAACGAACGTTAACAATGTGATAAGCCGCATGGCGCACGTCGTACTCTCTCGCAATAACTATAAACTATCCACCGCAAAACTCTGCCATCTTGTAGCTTGAGTCGATGAAATAACCTCCTCTCACTCACACCCCACGGGGAGATTACTTTATCTCCCTCTGCCTTTAGATTTGTAGACGAGCGGCGAAGACGCTAAGCTAATATGTCTATTGATTCTTATTGCCTTCTTAGAAGCTTTGCAACGAAAAAATAATAAACAATAATAAATACGCAATGTATTGCGCTTTTTATAGATTTGATCAAATTATTTTCGACAGACTTTCAAGAGGTAAGAAAAACTCAAATTATAATTGGAATCGTTGATGAATGTTTATTCATTTCCGAAAATGTTGATTCCGATTAGATAGGTATTATAATTTATTTATTTAGTTTTTTGCACAATTACAGTACAATGGATGGGTGACATGCGTATTGACATTCTCAACCGGTTAATTCCAAGCAATACCGAGAAAAATATATTGGTGCAATCTGATCATTATAACATTAAAATTATAATTAACAGCTATGTACATTTATTTACAAGATAAAAGATTTTGGTTATTCTACTTTTTTAGATCGATATTTTTTTAAACATTACGTGACATCTTCCTCAATTGTAAATTGAATATAGAGCTTTTTAAGAAAAGTATTTATATTTATTTAACAAGTCTTTTCCGACATAAAAGTGGAGAACAAATTTAGGTTTGCAGAAATACATGGGGTTGGAAGTTACTTAATGCTTTGTACTCTGTTGTCACCGTATCCCTTTCGAAAAATCAGTTTGTAAAAGACGAATGATTGTTAAAACTTATCACCAATATCGATGACTGCTAACCGGTAGAGTACTACCAAATTTGGACTACCGACTTATCACTAATATCGATGACTGCTAACCGCTAGAGTACTACCAAATTTGGACTACCGAATTATATTTTCCTACTGTAATCTTAGATCAACTTCAACAACGATCAACAACAAAAAAAAATTGTTGGTCTGTAAAAAATTTGTGTTTAAACCTCAAGCAAAAATTTTAAATGCTGAAACATGCTTTAATTTAAAAAAAAAACAATTTAAAATTGTATAAATATATTCTACTCAAATAAACTATTATCAGGACATTTAAAATTATTAAATTCTCATTATATTTTTTATATATTGGACTCTCTAACACTCTATTGAATAGACAATTTACGAGTAATGCT
The DNA here is from genome assembly GCA_036924255.1 of Apodemia mormo. Lineage (NCBI taxonomy): Eukaryota > Metazoa > Arthropoda > Insecta > Lepidoptera > Riodinidae > Apodemia > Apodemia mormo. The sequence goes on along the minus strand of JAUPFN010000019.1, from coordinate 26,392,714 downwards.
TTCTAGAGCATTGTCAGTAAATAAAATAGCAGCTGTTAAGTGACACGAATAATCAACTAGCACAATAAATTCTGCAGTATGTAAATGAATATCCGTTTTATATTTTAATATCAAATACAAGTCTGAATATGAATAGGTTTTTAAATTATTCCTTTTAAAAGCTCGCCCGTTTGCACTCCTACTCCGTCTGAATAACTACTCAGCTTTGTATTCTCCTGGTATCGGAGCTTAAATTACACGAATTAATTGAAGCGAACTTCGTTTTCCCGATTCGGGTGTGTTTAGTTTTTTTAACATTGTAGTGAATGAAATTGTTGGAATTGTTAAGAGGTAATTGTAATAAAATAAGAGTTTGGCTTACTTGTTGTTATTAAGGTAAAGCAAATGTAAGTGTGTAAATAAGTGTTAATTACGGATTATGTAAAGTCAGGTAATTTTTCAACAGTAAAATAGTTTCAAGCAAAACATGTTAAAATCTCTATCTACCATTTGTATATTTTGCATTTTTGAGCAGGGTAAATAAAGTATTCTAAAACAAGTTACATTTTAATTAATGGCGATTTTTCATTAAAAATTAACAAAAATAATTCAATTAAGTCTTAAAATGTAACAGTGACTGTTTGAAATATGTTTCAGATACTACATACGTAACATACATGTGCATTGTACATTGTGCAGTATAAGTAACAAAAAAAACTGTTCAACTCGAAAATGGTATATACAGGGTTACTTTTAATTGTCCGACTAAATTTCAAAATTAGGAACTAAATATTGAATTGAAAGTGCGTTTTAATTATTATTTTAAAATTATTACAACATAATATAAAAATATTCACACACACATATCTTCACGCCAGATCCCTTACGGGGTAGGCAGAGAGAACCGAGTGCCATACATCACGATCCTTGCAGGCTTGTCTCGCTTCCTCCACATTCATCACTCTCTTCATACATACACGCCGGTTGCGAAGAGTTAATTATAAAAATATTCGTTTAAAAATATCCCATTAAATTCATGAATTGAATGCACTGAGTCTTGTGAATGAACTAATAAGTAATCTGCCGCTCTAAGTACATTTTTCGCGATCACTTTTATTTGGTTGAAGGCACTGAAATATTTAGCTCGAATTTTGCGTAATTGAAATTATATCCATGCGTTTTGTTTTTTGTGTCGGATAATAATGAAATTTTGAATTTTTTATATATTTTTTTAGTTTCATAAAACGAACATATTATCGATTCTGAACAGCCAGCCAGCCTTTAAAAGTATCCCTGTATAGATTGACTAGTTGTTGCCCGCAACTTCGTCTGCGCGGACTTCGTTCACAGCACAGCTCCTCCCCCGTAGGTGATAGCGTGATAATATGTAGCCTATATGTTGACCCGACCTGTTAGTAATATTCATGCAAAATTTGAAGTAAGTACTTTTTGAGTTTACCCCGGACATACATACAGACAAAAATTCTAAAAACTATATTTTTGGCTTCGATATCGATTGTAGATCACGCCCCAAGTATTCTTTTAAAAAAATATTCAATGTACAAATTTTGACTTTCCTACGATTTTATTATAAGTATGGATAAGACAAAATAATTCTATCTAAAACATATCTAGCCTCTATCTAACTAAATGTGTACAAAAATTAAAAATCAAAACAAGCCTCGCAACACAGTTATTCACTAGCTGCCCCCGCCCCGGGTTCACATGGGTTAGATTTTTAAAACTTTCCCATAAGATTTTGTAATATTATCTTTTATACAAACCTTGTCCTGGCAACACAACGACCAACGAACGAACACAAAATAATATCCAATTTGGTGTATTTATTCTGAAGTTATTTATGCCTTTGACGATCGGAAAGGGTTTTTGTTACACACTGTATAAGACCAAAAGTAAAGCATAGAGCCCTAGGTACATGCATCCCGTATCTACTGTATGATAATATGGTCTTTCCATTGATGAGGGCGAGCCCATCCATGTTAGGGATTCCTGCGCAAGTGATATATCACCTCTAGTGGGAGACACTGATGCATAATTTTTTTATATCATATCCCATATTCTGTCACTATAACATTTTGCAATTTTAGTACTAACCGTTTTAATATTATTTCATGACTAGCTGTGCCCGCGATATGTCCGTTTGAAAAACTCTAAAATAAAAGTAGCCTAAGTTACTCCTTATTACAGCTATGTGCCTGTGAAAGTCCCATTAAAATTGGTCTCGCTGTTTCATAGATTAGCCGAAACAAACAGACAAACAGACAGACAAAAATAGTAGAAAAAAATATAAATTATAAAAGCGGTTATTTTATGATGACCGCCCCGTTGGTCGAGTTGTTAGCGACCCTGACTACGCAATCGATGGGGCTCGGGTTTGATCCCCGACTGGGACGAGCATTTGTGTGATGAGCATAAATGTTTGTATTTCCGAGTTTGGGTGTTTATTAAATATATTCTAGTATTTATATATGTATTTCTGTGTATCAGTATCGTTGACTAACACCTATAACACAAGCAAATAATTTGCTTAATTTGGGATTAGATCAGTAAGTGTAATTTGTCTCGTGAATATTTATTAATTATTTATTATTATTTCAAATAGACACTCCAATTTTATTTATTTGTATATGTATATATTTGTATACTTATGTAATAGATAAGAATATCATTATTTAAGCTATAAAAAGCGATATGTTATCAGTTTAAAAGCCAATGTATCCTAAAGTATTTTATTTACTCAACGAATATTATATTTTCGATAGCAAATATGTAATTCCGTAACATTCTTAATGGTAAAGGTGTGTAAAATTCTTTGTCTCAGAAATATAAAAATATTCTACGACAGTTCAACGATCTAAAACTTAGTTTATAATATTGTGTTAAAAACATCGTTGCTTTCAGTCTCGGCGATTGAACACGTGTTTTGTGTTTGCTATTCTATTTGAGATTCAACGTATTATCGTTTGGGGCTATTGTAGTTGGTGGATTTCTCTTTTATGTTTACATTAATTTGTGTCAGACATGAGTGTAATATATTAGGAATTCGTATCGCTAAATAAAAGTGTATCTGTTCTTTTTGACTAATTCAAAGTGCATATTTTTTATATATTTTTTTATATCATAACATAGACGCCCCGTTGGTCGAGTGATTAGCGACCCTGACTACGCAATCAACGGGGCTCGGGTTCGATCCCTGACGGGGACAAACATTTGTGTGATGAGCATAAATGCTTGTATTTCCGGGTTTGGGTGTTTATTAAATATATTCTAGTATGTATATATGTATTTCTTTGTATCAGTATCGTTGACTAACACCCATAACACAAGCAAATAATTTGCTTACTTTGGGGTTAGATCAGTAGGTGTAATTTGTCCCGTGAATATTTATTATTTATTTATTATAGCAAACAAGCAGATGGGTCTTATGATTGAAAGAGATAACCATCGCCTATAGACACCAAAGGTGTTAATGGTGCGTTGCGGCGAGGTCTAATGCCATATGCACAAGTTTACCGGCTACTTTATCCTCCAAACCGGAACACGACAATGACAAGCACTGACGCCATTGCGGCAGGAATCGGTAAGGAGGTGGTACCAGACCCGGGCGAGACAATGCAAATCTCTACCACTTAGTAGCCACGATGGTAGTGACTCACATAGCAAATCAGTCGGTTTATACGACCTGCCTGGTAGGACGGCAGTTGGCGTAATCTTCAAAGGAGCCCGGGATCAACACGGGAAAAATAATGTAAATGAAAGATTATGTTTAACAACCATTTAAGGAAAAATTGGTCTGGACCCCTCTGAAGAATCTGCCGTTTTGCCAGACAGTACATAAAAAAATCGACCGTGAAACTATGCCAAACATGTCATAGTTTGACGGTCGATTATCGTGACAACTAGGTTCTCAATGACATGTCGGGGTTTAGTATCACCGTCTTATCTATTCCTATCGTCATAGCGTCAAGATATGTCACTGTCGTGTGCCGATTTGGAGGATAAGGTAGTCAGTAGACTTATGCATGTGACAAGGATCACAACACACCATTAACATCTTTGGTGTCTATAGGTGATGGTTTCTCTTTAACTAAGGAAGACCGCAGCAGCACAAAGCCCTCCTTCGTCCACCACACTTTCCATCACGTATAATATATATATATATATATATATATATATATATATATATATATATATATATATATATATATATATATATATATTAGGGATGGGCCGAAATTCGTTTTACATTCGGTTTAGCCGAATTTCGGCAGCTCGAACCGAACTTCGACATTCGGCCGAAATTCGGTTTAAATGCCGAACATTCGGCACTAGAAAAAAGTATCTTCTTGCACTATTTTGCTTGAAATCTTCGCTAATGTTATAAAGAGGAAAGATTTGTATTCCATATTTTTATATATTGCATCATCTAAACTCAAAAACTACTAAACCGATTTGAAAAAACCTTTCACCATTAGAAAGATATGAAATCATGCCCGAGTAACATAGGCTATACTATACTTTCGAAAATAACCCGTAAAACGTAAATAAAAAAAAAACATAAAAACAAAACTTCAGCATAGATTTTTGAGTTCGAAGAGTTCAAAAAATATGTAAAACGGTTAACCCGGCAGGTCATCCCTAAGACTTCCCGCTAGATTTTTATCTATATCTTAGCATATCACAGATTTTTTCAGCGTTCAAAAATCTTAAATTTGTTACAAATATTCGTTAGTACATAGAAGTCGTTGTAAATGACAGTAATTTCAAAATTTTTGAAATGCTATATATTTTAAAAACGATGATTGATTTTGGTCTTTCGAATGGCATTCAACGTAATTTTTGACCTCTAAAATGTTTTTATAACTACGTGATCTACAGACTCAGAAATGTCGAAGTAATATTTTTTTTTCGAATTTTCGATATTACTAAATCCCAAATAAATCGACCGATTTTGATGCAATTTGTTTATTTGACGCAATTTATAGAAAGAAAAGCTGATTAGACTTTAAGTCAATCGGTATATTAGTCTGAAAGTCATTTTAAAAATGCTAAGTTTGCTGTAAACAACAAAATATTAATATTTGAAAAGCCGTAACTTTTGAAAACTTGATTTAAATTTGATTTTTGAAACTGTATTTGAAAAAATTTCGAATTTGTGTCGAAAAAACACTTCCAATTTTTTTTTCTCAACGATAACTTCCGAGCGGATTAACCGATCATGATACAATTTATGAATTAGACGCAGTTTTTTAAGAAAAAGAGCTGCTAAAATTTTATATTTTAATCTGGAAGTTATATTAAAAAAATATGTTTCGTCATTTTTTTTGCGATTTTTTCAAAATTTCTCAAAATATTCTAGTCCAAATTGGATAAAATTTTTGGAAGTCTAAGTTGAGCAGAATCTAATTCAATGCCATTAACCGCGTTTCGATCGGTCAAGCCGTTCAAAAGTTATGAAATGTTTACATACACACAACCATACACTCTCTCTCACACACACATACATACATACATACATACAGACATACTGACGTCATCGCGAAAATAGTCAGAAAATGTTCCGTACGTAGCGGGAAGTTAAAAATCTAAAGTTTGATATAGATGAAGATGCATATATTTTAAAACATGATGATTTAGATCTTTTTAATTACATTCAACGTAATTTTTACCTTAAATGGTTTTATTAGCTCCAAAATCGGTAGGTTAAAAAATGTCGAAAAAAAGGTAAGAAAAATAAGTAAGTCAGTTGACCCTGCAGGCTATCCTTGAAACTTCCCGCTAAATTGAGGTATTTTAGGCTCAAAGGAACAAAAACTATACCTCAGCATTTTTTTTCAAGGTTAAAAATTCTGACTTTTGACTTCAAACTTCTGAAAATGACAGCAATTTAATTTCTAAAATATATATTTTGAAATAATGTATATTTTGTATAATGTATATTTTGAAAACGATGATCGATTTTCATCCTTCAAATGGCATTCAACGAAATTTTTGAGCTCTAAAATGTTTTTGAGTCTATAGGCTAATATGTCGAAGTAATATCAAAATTTGTTTTCAAAAATTTTCGTTATAATAAATCCTAATAAACCGATTTTGACCCAATTGACGGTATTTGACGCAATTTTTAAAGAGAAAAGTTGATTAGATTTTTTAAGTGAATCGGTGTATAGCCTAAGAGTTATTTTAAAAATATTAATTAAGTTTTCTGTAAACAGCAAAATTTTATTGTTCAAAAGTTATAACTTTTGAAAACTTGATTCGATTTTGATTCTTGAAACTACATTTGACGTACATGTTTTAAGTACCACAATATTGTAGAAGGTTTGACCTTCAAACAAGTTTTGGTCAAAAAATCTCTTAATTTATATAAATACTTATTACTTTTTTCTAAATTTTCGTCAACGATAACTCCCAAACAGATAAACCAGTATTGATACAATTTACGATATTTGACGTAGATTTTGAGAAAGAAATGCTGGTTAGATTTTTAAATCAAGCCGGGTATTAGCCGGAAAGTTATTTTAATAAAAATATTAAGAAGTTTTCTGTAAACAAAAAAATATTAATATTAAAAAAGTTGTAACTTTTGAAAACTCGATTTGAAGCTAAATTTGACGTAGTTTTTTAAGCAGTAAACTATTGTGGAAGGTCAAAAAAAATTAGTTAGAGAAATTACTAAGTTATGTCTAAAAACACTTTTCTAAAATTTTTCGTCAACCATAGCTCTTGAGCGGAAAAACCGATTTTGATGCAATTAATGCATTGAACGCAGTTTTTGTAGGAATAGAGCTGATTAGATTTTGTAGCTAATCTATACATTTATTTACTTAGATTATACAAAGTTATTTATTTATGTATGTTATTTATGTACAAAGTTATGAGATGTTTACACATACATACAGACATGCTGACCTCGTTGTGAAAATAGTCGGAAAAGATTTCTAGGACCTCAAAACGTGGAGATCTGGTGAAAACTCGATTTGGTCAACAGGAGCAACAGCTGGTCCATACTAAAATTATAAATGGGAAAGTGTATCTGATTGTTTGTCCGTCTTTCACGGCGAAACGGAGCGACGAATTGACGTGATTTTTTTCAGTGGAGATAGTTGAAGGGATGGAGAGTGACATAGGTTACTTTTTTCTTTTACTTTATCCGAGCGAATAGTAAAATAGGTAAATAGCTAGTGTAACATAATTAAATTTTAAGCAAATTCGTAAAAAAGTCACGACGTGTCGCTTTTAAGATAGCTCCCCAAAATTAAACCGAAGTTCGGCCGAAATTCGGCCGAATTTCTTATTTTCACCGAATGTTCGGCCGAAGTTCGAATTCGGTTCAAACCACATTCGGCCCATCACTAATATATATATATATATATATATATATATATATATATATATATATATATATATATATATATATATATATATATATATATATATATATATATATATATATATATATATATAAAGGGGGAAGGCTGCAAATTAATTCTTAATTTTCTCTGCGTGGCTTGATGTAAAATCTATCAATATATTTCCCACAATACCTGACCTTTATATATTTTCTCTATTAACCTGGGTAATGTATGTCACGTATGTTATAGACTAATATATGTAATATATGTCTACTATCGTATTAAGGCCAGTTGTTCTGCGTAGAGCAATAATTTAGCGATTTACCATGACAATAATTAGTATTGCGATCACAAAGCACTTTCTCAATGGCACGACGCGACGTAGCATGAATTATTTATCGCAACACAGAGGAGATACAAGGATCGAAGCGACGCCGACGACGCCATGTTATTTTATTTCACATTTTTGCATTATATGAAGTTATATCAAATAATGTTATATATATTTTATATTGATTCTTATATCCATCACAGTTAATGGATTCAATTCAGTTTTAACAACTATTTTCGTTTACATAATATGTACATATATCGACATAAAAAAGATCTCAGTTTTAAAATTAGTTTTGAACCAAGACTATACGTTGTATATATACATGAATTGTATAATACATACATGCATATCTTCACGCCAAACTCTTACGGGTTAGGCAGAAAGACTTGAGCCTTACATCACTATCCAGACACTCGCCTTGCTTTCATCACATTCACAACTCTAGGTGGTAGAGGTCTGCAACGTCTCGCCCGGGTATGTGGCACCACCTCTGTTCAAAACTGCTACTGCAGTACTGCTCAGTCGGATAAAAAGATTAGTCTGTCACTCCTGGATAGTGTAACTTTCTAAGAGTAAAAAAATCAGGTCGGTCCGGTGGATTTTAAATTTAATCGTAACCAATAAAAAATTAAATCTTTCCTCTTTATAATAATAGTTTAGAAATACATAAAAGTATTTCTAAACTATTATTTTAATGAAATGAATTAATACCAACAGTACCTTTAATTTAACTCTGTAATGTACATACTGTGTAGGCTCATATTATAATTGAAAAAAAGTAACATTTTTAACATGCTGTATTTATTAAGACTACAATGTGCAGCGAGGGTTGTCGGTTCGTCGGTTGGCGGGTTCTCAAACTGTTAATCAATTATACACGCTGTTGGTTAGCGCGCTTTTTCCGCTGCGTAATGGATACCGCAACGCAAGTATTGGTAATAAGTGTGGTATGTACACAAACTTCTGTAAAAATTTTGGTAGATATGTCATGTGCACAAAATTCGAATGTGTGCTTTCGAGTAGAGCAATAAGAGATAGAGATCTCTTCTGAATTATTATTCATAAGTGATCTCCTAGTAGATAATAGATGATCTATTAGGAAATCACTGAAAGACACAGATAAAGTAGTTATAATTTAATGATCAATTAGGAAATCACTGAAAGATACAGATAAAGTAGATATAATTGAATAGGATCTTTTTAAATGCCACGTTTAAAATGCTATTTTTAATCATTTATTAATTAGATAGTTGATGAGAATGGATTTACTTCTACACCTTGCCTATGAAAGCACTATCGCCTTATTTATTCCTGCCGTAGTAGTTTCAGTGCTTGTCATTGCCATCCCGCTATTCGGATAGCAACGCATCATTAACAGTTTTGGTGCCTATGGATGATGGCCTATCTTTCCATCAAAAGAATTATCTGCTTGTTTACTGTATAATATCTGTCTGTTACGCTTTCACGGCTAAACCGCTTAACCGATTTCGATGAAATTTGGCATGGAGGAGTTGATCCGGCGTCAAACATACGCTTACTTTTTTCCAAAATTAAAACTTAAAGCGCTGAGTAGGGGGTCAAAGTTTGTATGAATAGCTTTATGAAAGATAGGCCGAAGCTGTGTGGATTAGCTAGTTTCTGAGGAGATATTTTTAATGTGATGGGGTTTTAGTAGGTTTCTAAAACATATTATTGCAATTTCTAGTTATTCTCTTTTATTATATATATTTTTAAGTATGTACTCCTATTTGTCATTTTATTCAAAGAGCCATGTCTACATCATTTATATGCAAGTTTTGATATTGGTTATAAGTGCGGTATGTACACGAGTGGGTTCACGCACGAATGCCTCCACAACCACGCTAAGCCACGCTCTGCTCGTGTGCACTCGACTATTTTTTTAATCGTGTATATGCGGCTTTATGCTCCCTCGGCGCGGTCCATGTCGCGTGTAAGAGCTGCCATTTTTTGAGACGAACGCAGATTAGGGTTGTCTGTGAAACATACAAAAATATAAAAGAATCTTAAAAAGCGGTACAAAGTATGTTCTTCACGTATTAATATATAAATGTAGTCGTTATGTGTATTTATGTTCCCTGTGAACTCAAAACAACTGATTTTGATAAAAAAAAATTCTATTTTTGAAAATTTTGTGCCAAAAATAAATGCTACCCGTTCGAAGCTAGAATAAGGTCATTAAAAAAAGTAATAATATTATAGTATAATATTATAGTATTGCTAGCTTAAACAGCAAACTTTGCGCTTAGTAGATTTAGGATTTTAAAATTGATACAAAAGTATTAAATTCAATTTTTGATAAAAAATATAAATAAAATATAAATAAAAAAATCAAGTATTTTAATGACGTGTCAGCAAGATATTTTTTTATTGATGAATATCGGTATTTTAATACTTATTATCCTATTCCTGACAAAGACAAGCCAAAAAAACACAAAATTCATGAAAGTTGGTCCAGTCGTTCTTAAGTTATAAATGGTGTAACTAGCATGCGTTAGTTTTATATAAAAATATGTAAATAATTTTATATTTTAAGACTGTAGGTTAACTCCGCATAGTTGACAACCCTAACGCAACTTGCGTGAGTGTATTTTTTTCGCTCCCTTTGTTTTATTGTTTTGTTTGAAAATGAGCGGCATCGTTATTTTCGTCTAAACAATTTCAGATTCTGTATCATCCAAGATGATTAAAACCTGCATTTACAGTACGGTATATGTACCTACATACATTCGAGGAAATTACTTTTGTTCGTGTGAATTAAGTTGTGTATGAGAAATAATTGTTTAACTGTATTATTTGATAGCTTTAATGTGAATGCTTCTGTGAAACGTTATTTTTTTCTATTTAAATCTATTCTTATGTAATATTTGTTTGTTTGTAAATGGTGTGGTATAAAGCTACGGTGGTGGTAAGTACTATTATCATTGAATTTTGAATTCAATTCTCATAAACAGATGTAGAAATAAAAGTACATAATTTAACAACAGGTTACATATTTGAAACCTACTATGATCTTGTTCCTATTCGCGCTAGTGTAAGTCTACACTTTTCTGAATGTTAGTAATATTGCTACATATCAGGTCCGAAATATAACGAAGAATCATTCTGATACCATAAATATAAAACTAGGTAACAGCGGCTTCCAGCGGGTGAAACCATAGCTAAATAGCATTCAGTTCACTCCATAAAAGCAAAACAAGGTAACCACGCCACTTACATAGTAGCCAAACCATTTAATAGTAACAATACTTCATACCTCGCCTATACGTTTTATTGAGCGACGGAAACGCTATCGCACTGAGTTATCAACTATAAAAAACACGCACCAAACACACACACACACACACACACACACACACACGCACACACACGTACGTAGTTTTTTCTTAAAATTATAAAATCTTCTTCCTGATTGGAAGTCGGAACGCAGAAGCAAATAGAAGTACCGTTTGGAGACATTGCGGTAACCATAACCGTTTAAAGCAATACATTCTTAATAATAGCCTTCTATTACTTTCATAAATGCACAGATTCAGAGATCGACGGTTATCAAATTTGCATAAGGAGGTAGATTTTAACTTCTCGGCCCAAATAAAGGCGGAAAGTAATTTACATATGCAAATATCCGTGTCGTTTTCATGCAAATACAAACTTGCTTTATTACAAACGGCTTCATACTGGCTTCTGAGTACCCGAAGATTAAATTAAAGCCTGTATTAAATAATGATGGGTTTACGTGTCTCTATCGTGTTAATTCAAAGATCTTTGTTAAGTGAGATTTATAAATGTAAAGGAAGCAAATTCATATTGCCCTCGTACGGAAAAATCTTCGGCATCAATTTTTTCAGTTTTTAACTTCATGATACGTGGAAAAGAGAAACATCTGAAAGATTTTACTTTTACTCATTTGGCATGGCATAATTGGCATATTTAACGTTGATTGAATGAAAGAGTACAATTGGCTAGATGTGACTTATATTTTTTGAGACTTTAAATATTTGAAAAATATTACAACTTTTTTAAAGCTTCGAAAAGGTTTAAAAAACATTTATCGGGTTAGTAAACTTCTCTTTTTATTAATTCTGCGATATATAATTGTGCGAGGGCAGATTAGATACCAAATCTAATCTAACCAGTCATGCTAATACTACGCAAGTGTGAACATAATTATGTATTAGCTCTAGCAACTTGTGAAAATTTTGAATATATTTTTTACGCGGTAAAACTGCAGCAACCGACTGCCCGTTTCCTATATCTTCGGAACTCTGCATCAGATTTTCACCAAATTAAAACCACACGGGGAGTATTCCCTCACAAACAAAAAATAATTTTCAAAACCGATTCAAAATCTACTGTTTGGTCCAACTTAAAAGAAAGGAACCCCCCCCCCCCCCCCCTCAAATACCCCACCAAAATATTCAATACAGGTAATTTGTATGGCAAAACAACGTTTGTCGCGTCAATTAGTAAAACTATAATAACCGGCTTCTAGCCTCTATATCTCTGGAATGATCTACATCAAATTTGTATAGTGCCAAACTGAAAGCAAGCAAAGAAGGTCCTCTCAAAAAAGAATTATCTAAATTGGTCAATAATTGTCCGAGTTCTAACAGCATCTAACAGGTAACAAACAAATAATTTAACCAAATTGTCAATCTCCTCTTTTTTGGGATGTCTAGAAGAAATAATAAATCAATAACGAAATTTGAATAATTATAAATAATTAGTACAATCTGGGGATCTTCAAGAGAAGAGTGAACAGGTATCTTCTAGAGAAGCGCTTTCCATTTTAGGCCGCATCTTAGCTTACCACCAGGCGAGATCGTGGTCAAGCACTTCCCTATCGATAATAAAAAAATGAATAAAATTTAATCCTGACACATTAAAAATAAACTTTCTGTCATATACAAATGAAATTAAATTTTATTGCTGTAATAAATAAGTGATATATGTAGTAAAATTTACTTATAAACTAGATAATCAAACTAAACATATTAATTTATCAATTTTGTATCTAATACAAAGATTTACGAGATAATATATTATAATTATACGCGGCATAAATATAATGATTTGTTTAATGTAGTCGTCACGAAGGCCCATCTGTCTCGCCTTACATATTTTACCATAGTTTACAGATAGTTAATACAACTTGTTGGCCTCATAAGTCTGCATTCATAAATATTTCAAAGGTTGCTGCGTTAAAAGTTTTTTTTAAATACTACTTTTTATTAGTCCAAGAGCACAGATAAAATATGCCAAAAGAAATTAGACATTTATTTTTAGGCTCTAAACAACCATCTAAAATAGATACATCTAAAAACACTGGACAGTTAGGGATTGAATGTGGAATTTTGTAAAACTTGGAGAAAAATCAAGGAAAGAGTGTAACGGTCGGTTTCCGAAACGCAGATTAATTTTAACACGCAATTAATCTATGTTTAACAGATTATTTTCTTGCAAAAGTTGTATTAAATATAGATTAATTGCTTGTTAAAATTGATTTGCGTTTCGAAAAACGGCAGTAAGTGAAAAAAACGATGCAATACAAAATGTTTCGATCGATTGAGAAATGGCTGGTTTTTATAAAAATGCGTCATTGATGTCGAATTTATTGTGTTTTTCGTCAATCCATGCTTTACTTTTTAATTGAAATTTTACTATTCAGCTAACGCCTCCCCGAGTATTAATGTTATTAAAGTAGTTTGTCTTTTGAAAAATCAAAGAATACGCAATTATCTTTATACGCAAATATTATTATATATTCTTTAAGGCTAATAATTCCATGAATAGTCTAAATTAAGTTTATTCTATTATGTACGTGTTAACTACGTGTGTGTTTACATAGGCGTAACATTTACAAATTGTTTCTAGTACAAGAGTTAGGGATTAAATCTACACTTTACTAATTAAATTAATGCGCATTTATTTTTTATGTTATGACATGTCCCATTATAATGATGAGGTGTTAAAACGACTAAATCGTTTAATTCCTGAACTAAATGCACATGCAAACTAAAATCCTTGATAAGTGTTACGTTATTGTGAGGTTCACAAAAAATAATATATCCTATATATAAAATTATTACCTTATAAAACGTTTAATCTTGGAGTTCACTAGCTCTTGGGCAAACACCCTAATTTCCTTGTTTCTTTTGATCCTGTTTCCTGTCATTAAAGTGTGTTTAAATTTCAAGAGAATTTAGACATGCTTTGTAGAGAATTTTCGTTACTACTTTTTGCTTTAATCGGTTTTCCTTCAATTTAATTTTAACTTGCAATCTCTGACTTTAGGCGTGTAAGAACAATTTGTATTATTAACACAGATAATAAACAAACAGTTCTCGTAAATATAAGACAACACGTTGTATTTCGTATATCCGAAATCGATGAAAATACCACGCAGAAGGGTAGGGTTATCCCTAAGACCACATGAATACAATAGACACTCCATTGGGAAGGAAACGTGTCGCCGCGCATATGAGCAAACGCTCCTATTACTGTCAAAAATGTCATACATTTGCAGGTTGTATTATATTATTATGAAAAATATAAATACACCATGTTGTACTGCTTTATCGTACCGAATGAGATGACAAGCTTTAAAAATTACCCTTGAAATGATTTTATTCCATGTGTAAGTAATATAACTCTCTGTTTCTATATGTAAATGCAAGCTACATTGACAAACTAAGAAATTGTCTTGAAAGGCTGGATACGCCTTTAATCCGTAGGTTACCCAACCTCTAGGCGAGAACACGATAGCTACCATCATTTATGTAGTCGTAGTAGCAGAATCGTAGAGACTAGGTGGTAGTATCTAACCCGAGAGAGTTGTCACAAAACTCCTAATAGTATCGATTGCAATACGTCTAGACTTAGCTTTTTACGACTTTCCTTGTATGAATGTATTTACTGTATGTCTATAATAAGAGCTTGGGCAAACATGAACCAGTATTTTTAACCGATTTCCCAAAGAAAGAGGTTATCAATTCGTCTGTGTGTTTATTTATGTTTGTCACCTCAGAAGTCTGTCATTTATGAACCGATTTTGAAAATTCCTTTTTATTTGGAAGGGTATATTCCCGTGTGGTCCCATTTTAATTTTGTGAAGACCTGATACGGGGTACAAGTATATAATTTTTTATGTCGCCCTTACTCTATGACTTTTTGAGCAATAAAATAAAGGCGACTTTGTTTTTAAAGCCTGTGGTAATCCAAGCCCTTTTTGAAGAAAATATAATCTGCCATTCTGCCAGGAAGTTGTAAAAGGGCAGGACTGGTGTGAGTCACTACCATCGTGGCTATTAGGTGGTAGAGTTCTGCATTTTTTCGCCCGGGTCTGGTAACACCACCTAACCTATTCCTGCCGCAATAGCGCCAGTATTCATCATTGTCGTGTTTCGGTTTGGAGGATAAAGACTTATGCATTTGGTGTATCGACCAGCCACACTGATGTACGTCTTATTATCTATTGGCGATGAATTAATACGAGAAGGGAAACATATGAAAAATACGCAGACGGAGGAGTAATTAAAATACATTAAATTATTAGAAATAAACATTACAACGCGGTCACATTAACTTGACACATCTCTGGAATGGAAGGCGGGGCTTCCCTTAGCTCGCCCGGGTAATAATATAAGTGTCAGTATGGCCGTGGTCAGCATTTTTGTTACCGATACGCGCGTAGATAATTTGGTTAGTTTTGTTATTGTTATATTGTTTTTGGACATTATTGTTACGTTTTGCGCCAAATTATGTCATCAACGGCATGCGTCAAGTTAATCTGACCGCGACGTACACACACTACATTCATGTAGACACGATATATTGTACTATACTATAAGGTGATCGCCAGTAAATAATAGAATGTTCTCTGGAACAATACAAGTGGCTCACTCTGCTCTTGCATGGTAACCGAAGTGTATATTTTTAAAGAATAAAAATGTAATCAATACAGTCTAAATTTATATTATAAATGCGAAAGTTTGGATATATGGATGAAATGGATGGATG
The DNA here is from genome assembly GCA_036924255.1 of Apodemia mormo. Classification (NCBI taxonomy): domain Eukaryota; kingdom Metazoa; phylum Arthropoda; class Insecta; order Lepidoptera; family Riodinidae; genus Apodemia; species Apodemia mormo. The sequence continues at coordinate 26,376,988 of JAUPFN010000019.1, read as the reverse complement.
TTTATTACCCAGTCGGCAATCACGCAAAAACTACTAAACGGATGAAATTTGGCACGCAGGTAAATGATAACCTGGAATACACACAGATTGCAACGCACGTGGTCTATAGCCGATGGTTATCTCTTTCCATCTGGGGGACCACCTACTTGTTTGCTATTCTGTGATACATGTAATAAACATCTACATATCTAATATATGTAGATGTAGATGTTGAGTCAAACGACGTTGAAGTTCAAGAACAAAAAAGTTGAAGAAACAAACCGGAACACGATAGTGACTAGCACTGACGCTATTGCGGCAGGGATAGGTAAGGCGGTGGTACCAGTCCAGGTCGAGCCGATGCATAACTCTATTACAGCAAATTGGAGATAAAAGAATAAAAGATAAATTTAAATTGAAAACGTTGTTTATTAATAATATTGTCTCAAGTATGTTAAATGGTACACGTCTTGTTTGGTTCCATGGCCTCCCGATAACATCTCGTACAAATAGCGTCATTAACCTTAACACCGTACGGATCACGTAGGACGGTACGGACGAATCTCGGAAAGGGTAACCAATCGACTACGGTCTTGGCTGGACAATGTAATTTCAATATTTACTAATAATATAATATCACTGGGCAAATTATATGAATTGGTCTAGTCCCAAAGTAAGCAAAATATTTGCGAATAGTTAGTCAACGATACTTGTATATAGAAATACATATATGAATACTGAAGTATATTAAATAAACACCGAAACACCGAAATGCAAATATTTATGCTCATCACAAAAATTCCTGTCCCTGTCTGGAATCGTCCCGAGCCCTATTATTGTGTAGCCAGAGTGGCTAACCAATCGATCAACCAGGCAGTTTTTTTGTTTTTATTAAGTAACTTTACAACCTCAGACCAACAAAAAAATGTTTTTTGTTGGTCTGAGGTTGTAAAGTTACTTAATAAAAACAAAAAACAAAGTAAAAGTTAATAAATACACAAGTTCATAGGTTCCCTAGTCAAAACGGACCCGAAAAAATGAGTAAACCGAACGTCAATAGATGTTCCGGTTCACCGATTTATTCACAAAAGTGAAGCACAGGTGCAACTGGTACACCCACGATTAGCCAATATTATTACAGTATTAAATTCTTTGATGTATCGCGTGGTCAACATACAGACAAACAAGGATTTTGTTCGGTTTCTGTCACATTATGTTTAACTGGGAATTTCATTAAAAACTAATCACCTCAACTTCGAGATTCGAATCTAGAATCTCAAGTTTAAGCTAGTATCGCTAGATCAATGAGGCTGCAACTTATATATAACTAGCTGTGCCCGCGACTTCGTTCGCGTGAAAAAAATTCTAAAATAAAAACCCGAATAGTTCCCGTTCCCGTGGGATTTCCGGGATAAGAACTACCCTATGTCCTTTCTTGGGTCTCAAACTATATTTGTACCAAATTTTATCCAAATCTGTTCAGCGGTTTAGCCGTGAAAGCTTAACAGACAGACAGACAGACAGAGTTACTTTCGCATTTATAATATTAGTATGGATTAGGTAGCAAATATAATACATTCACCCGCTATCTTACCCTCCAAACAAACCATGGCAGTGACAACCACGAACGCTATTTTGGAAGGAAAAGGTAATATATATCTGGTCGAATAATTTCAGAATCCTATCACCTATTGTACAAGCGAGAATATAGTATACATTAGCTGCTACAGAGCGCAGCCCGCTGCATTATATCCAAACTTTCGCATTTATAATATTACGAACATAGATTTGACCTACTTTTAATCACCTCGTATAATCTGTCTAGCAAGATGGTAATATTTTCGTTACCATCTAAGAGAATAGGAACTACGAAAAACACTGAAAATAAACATAGTAGTCGTACTATTTATTAATATTAACACACATTTTATTAATTAATATTATTATTTATCAATTTAAATAGAACTTCTTTTGTTTTCGTCTCGTTTGGTATTTTTTTTGCAAAATTGTATGTGCAAATAAGATTCTATATATTGATATTTGACTTATTATTACCCTCAAATAAACGAAACCTTTTTACAACTATCAGAAAAAAATTATTTGCTTACGCTAGGGTTAGATCAATTCATGTGCTTTGTCCAGCGAAATTATTTATTATAAAATAAATCTACTATAGACTTTTTTTAATAAGATGCACTATAACAGAAAACACAATATGCAAATTAATCTTTTAACAACCACACCAAATTGTTTCGTACCCAAAAACTTTAGATTAACAAAATCTTTATTTTAAAAGATAATGTACCTACTTCCATTATCTTTATTTTGCTTCGTTTAAACATTAAAAAGATTAATATTTATACGAAATATCAGTTTGTCTTAACATTTGCGATAAAACATTTTATAAGCCAGCTGGACTTGGTATACCTAAATCAAATAATAACGACTAATGGTAGTTCAAGTTTTCACATACCTACTCTTTATAACTGTGTCTAAACAAAATAAGTAAATACTTTGAGGTAATTAAAGTTCAAATATATTGTAGTTATATTGATGTGACGTTACCTACTTGCTATTCGCTTGTATTACATAATAATAATATTATAAATAAGTGAATATGTATGTACAAATTTTTGAAAACGTTCGATTCGACCTGACAATCAACGCACGCCATAAACCACTCAACGGATCAAACTAAATTAATAGCAATTGTAGTTATTATTATAAACGTATAATTCATCATACAAGCAAGATTTTTCGAAAATGCAACCGCTAAAATTGATTTTGACACGATCGAAGATGCGAGTTGCTTTTGCGATTTTACGACGCAAGATAAAATATTAATATTTTATCTTGTTCGTTAATTATAATTCATAGTATGACAAATATTTAGGTAAATACAATTAATTTCCAGTTATAATCACAGAAATATAAATTTCTTATATTTTTTGTAACAAAACACACCTAGTTAATTGACTAAAAAAGGTTAAAAAGTTTTTAAAAAAGCGATGTCTCTATAACATATCAAATACCATCTGCTTTTAAACTTAATATCACTTCTCTCATTTCCTTGTCATAACTGTACACCTGGCGACCCTACTTGAGGGCCTGTATCATCTTTCTCTTTCCAACCCATAATTATTTTAAAATATCCAACTCTGTCGCTCGTATGGTAATATTATTAAAGTTACCTCGAATTGTGTGGAGTTTAATGAGACAGCGGATTACACGTATAAAGTTAATAATAGGTTAATTTACATTCATTAAGTTGATTTCGAAAGCGAAAACTTCTGTTGGGATTGATTTATGTGGACATTACTTTTTTTAATATTTACAAGTTATTTTATTTACATTTATATTACTTAACAAGAATTGTCATATTATAGGTATAGCTGTTGTAATGGAATTGAGCTATTTATTGCCCACGGTCCTGCTCGCAATTCCTCTGATATATACCTACGTGGTTTTTATCTCTAATGAGTAATGTACTTTGTTATAATTAGTTACTCGATTTTTTTTGTTGTCGAGTTACTCGATTCTAATAATAATTGTAATAAACAAAAAGGCAGGAAAGGAAAAGGTAGAAAAAAGATACGTTCAAAATAAAACATAACAATATACGAGGATATTTCGTCAGCCATTAACATTGTCCAGGTCAGTTTTAAAATTTATATTACTGTTATTGATAACATTATAGAAGACATAATAACAAAGTAGTAATCAATTCAACGAATAACTGTATTATATGCTTCTGCTGTTAATAAATATCACGGAAAATTAGAATAATAAAAATGAAATTTCACAAGCAAAATATATTTTCCGTTCGTATTACTTCTTTAATTATATTTTGAAATGAATTCATTAAAATATTCTTTGTCGCGAATATTCTATTAAATAACTTTGCTCTTTTGAAATGTGTTAATAATCTCGTAATGACAGTGTCGTGAATCGCGATATTTTCTTTTATTCGAGGAACGTTCTACAATTTTCCACTTGGAATATTTTCAGTTACAGTGAATTAGTAAATTTTATGCTTGTAACGGTCTGAATTTTATAACTTGGAAGATTTTAGTTATTTTAAAATAACTTTACAAACAATAGTTGTACCGTTGTTCATTAATATTTTTCCCAAACCGGTTTCAATTTATTTATCTTCAAGACAAAGCCTTATGAAATTACTGAGACTGTAGTAGAAGGTGGTAGAGTACTCCAACGTCTCGACCGCATTTGCCTACCTACCTGCGTTATTTATACCTGCCCGCTGTCGAATAGCGCCGGTGCTTATCGCTGTCGTGTTTCAGCTCGGAAGCTAAGGTAGCCGGTTAACTTATGCACTTGGCATTCTATTCCTGCCACTCAGATAGCAACGCATCGATAACATCTTTAATGTTTATAAAGGATGCTTTCTTTCCATTAGGAGAATCATCAGCTTGTTTGCTGTTCTGTGAAATAAAACAAATCCCGATGAAATTAGTTACGAAGAAGATTTACCAAGTGCCGACGTGCCTCGTGGTCTTGTGGTCAGCCTATTCTGCTGATATGAATTCTCCGCTTCGATTGTCGGGCCGTCAATGAATTATAGATGCTTTTTCGAGATTTCCTCACGAATCAAATCACAGTAGCAGCTAGAGTTTGACGGTGGTGTGTGCACGTGGACCGATCATTTAAGTACTATGCGTTCCAACTAAGAATAGGACTGTCAGGATGACATATTGCTCGGCATTTTGCAAAAACTTCATAAGTGATGAGTAAGGTGTGCAAAAAAATTCTAACAAAGAAATACTTCAAAAAAAATATTTTCATTCTAATTGGTATATTTTTTATTTAGATTCCCATCAGATCATTTTACCATGTATTAAAATAAGGTGTAAAATAACTAATACGACTTTTATATATAGGTACATATACATAGATGAACGGCTAGACTAATATATTTTATTATTTTTTTATTGATGAATATTATATTTTAATACTTTTGAGCCTATTCTGGACAAATACAACCCAAACCCACAAAAATCGCAACAAAATTGGCCCCGTCGTTTTTGACTTATGTGGTGTAACTAACACGAATTTTTTACATTTATATAGATGAATAGCTAGACTGATGTTATTTAATAATTTTTTATTGATGGAAATAACATTATTAAAGCGTTATTTGTTTTTCAATACATCAGCAATATCTTTTGAACAAATATTTCTATGCTGACATTACTAATTTCACATTTGTGGTATGAAGCTGATAACAAACGCGATCCTATTCTTATTTGGAACGCATAGTGCTTTAACATTTATACTTATAGTACTAGATGTGCCCGCGACTTCGTCCGCGTGGAAAAATTTCTAAAATAAAAGTAGCCTAAATTACTCCTTAATACCGTGGTTTAAAAGATAGACAGCCCGGGGTTTTGCCCGCATACTTTCCGTTTCCGTGAGATTTCCGGGATAAAAATTATCCTTTGTCCTTTCTCGTGTTTCAAAATATCTTTGTGTCAAATTTCATCCAAATAGGTTAAATAGTTTAGGCGTAAGAGAGACTGGCAGGCACAGTTACTTTCGCATTTATAATATTAGTATGGATGATATATAGACAAGAAAAATTGTTTCTACCTATGTCCATTATATATCCAAAACCGATTTTATGTAAAAGTTAATACGAAGACCAACATACCAATGTTGGTCTCAAATCTTCGTCTTTTACTTATCTAACCCGAGTAAGCAAAAGGAAGTTAATGGTCATGACTCAAGCGTACGAAGTCGCGGGCTATAGCCAGTTTAATATAAATTATATATTATGTAAATCATATTTTCGACCCTCATTCAGACATCTTATTTAATTTCAAATTAGATGTCAAAACATTGTTTCGGTCTTATTAATAAACATTAAAAATTAAAAGATATTGGACAACATACATTTATTAATTTATATTAATTTTATGTAATCCTAGTACATATAGATTTTGTTTCATATTTAGAATGAAACATGGAATTAGTGGTAAGCGTTGACTTACTTAATCGATTTTAGTGAAATTTGGCGGGGTGAGTTTTTCGCCATGCCAAACCCACCCCGCCGAGCTACTTTTTTAAAAAATCAACTCTTAGGGGAATGAAAGTTTGTATGAAAAACTATGCCGATGATATATTTGATAATCTCGCACGCGAGGCCGCGCGTGTCAGTTAGAAAAAAATTTGAAAATAAGTGAAAAAATCGATTTCTGAAGAAAAAAAAACTTGTACATCAATTGGATGGTTTCTTGCTTATAAAGCCTTGCTTTGATATACACAATAAAAAACTGGCCAAGTGCGAGTCGAAATCGTGCACAAGGGGTTTAAGTACTATTATCTTAAAAAATCGGCAAAAATCTTTTTTTGTATAGGAGCCCCTTAAACGTTTATTTTATTCTGTTTTTATGTATTTTTTGTTAAAGCGACACCAGATTATCATCTGTAAACTGTTTAGTTATTACAGTTCATGAAATACAGCCTGGTGACAGACAGACGGACGGACAGCGGAGTCTTAGCAATAGGGTTCCGTTTGTACCCTTCGGGTACGGAACAATAAACATCATATGAAGTTTCTTTTACTTTGACATTATATCAAAGTAATGACCGTAATCTAATTAACAACATACAATGCAATTGTACATTGTACAGGTACGATAGTCTTGCGTGTAAGCTAATTATAATCAATTAATCTTGCTTTGCCGGTTAACGTTCTCGGACATCAAAGCCGGAATTCGTATTAGCAATTACCGGTGTTAGAATTGATCCATATGATTAATAATCATGGCTTTGATATACATTTACCGTTTTATTAATCATATTGAGAATGCTTTGACAAATTAATTCTTGGAATAATATAAAATAATATATTATTCCATGAATTAATTGTTTAAATATTTTCTTATTATCTGTACATTAATACGTAAAGGAAATTCCCCCCTTTTTAAGACAATTTCGGAAACGGTGGAGTATGAAATTTAGTACAGTTTAATTTACATTGCGGAGGACTGTAGGAACCTAATATTTTGAAATATGATGTATTATAAATACATTAAATTCATAAAAACCGGTCAAGTGCGAGTCGGACTCGCGCACGAAGGGTTCCGTACTATCATAGAAAAAAATACGAAAAAATACGTTTATTATGTGGAGGACCCCTCTTAATACTTCATTTTTAGTATTTATTGTTTCAGCTTTCTAGCTATCACGGTTTATGAGATACAGATATATATATATATATATATATATATATATATATATATATATATATATATATATATATATATATTTTTTTTAGGTGCTCAAGCAAAATTTTGTTCTACATATTGAAAAAAAAATTTCCACCAGTTCCATTTCCAAAGTTAGAGCTCTTAATTCGAGTATGAAGTGCTTGCCGTTTTAAATTGATTTTTTCCCATTAGAAATGCATGTAAATTTTTTTTTTTTCAAATTTCTAATGCTTGGACACATTTAATGATATTGGCATTCTGATTGCTGAAATATATCCAGGATTCCACGCTCTTTAAATGACTTTTCGTCAATTTTAATGTCGCCTGCTTTGGTCCACTGGTACCATCTGTCAAAGTTATTTTTTCGAATAAAATGCACAGTTTTTTATTTTTACAGCGAAAATTGATTGATAGATGGAAAAAATAATACATATTTTTATAAAAAATTTGATTCTCTTCAAAAAAGGTCGTAACTTAAGTCTCTCAGACTCATAGTTTTTAACTTACAGTAACTTTTGTAACTAAAAATGTAGAAAAATGATAAAAAAATTACAAATCATGATGTTTAAATTCAAGTTTTTGTTTTAAATTTATTTTTTTCATTACATTGTCAATTTTTTTTCCCCGTAAAAATTTTCCCCGTGCTGGTCCGGGCCACCTTTGAAGATGGACATTCTGACATTCTGCCTTGTCTCGTAAAAGGCGAACGACTGTCGTGTCATTTACACCACTTTTTTTTTTTATATCATAAGATAGCAAACAAGCAGATGGGTCTCCCGATGGAAAGAGTCAACCATCGCCTATAGACACCAAAGATGTTAATGGTGCGTTGCTATCTTGTGGCGAGGTCTAATGCCACCTGCATAAGTTTACAACTTAAAAACGACGGAGCCAATTTTGTTGCGGTTTTGGTGGGTTTGGGTTGCCTTTGTCCAGAATAGGCTAAAAAGTATTAAAATATAATATTCATCATTAGAAAACAGTAAAATATATCATTCTAGCCATTCATCTAAATATACGAAAAAGTGGTGTTAGTTATTTTACACCTTATTTTAATACATGGTTAAAAATATACCAATTAGAATGAAATTAATTTTGTTTAAGTATTTCTTTGTGTGGCCGCGTTTCCGATCCGGTAGTAGTTTTTAAAAAAATATGTTGACGTGTCAAAATAACTTGTTTTATTGAATAAAGTATTTCTGATTTCTGATTTCTTTGTTAAAATTTTTTCGCACACCTTACTTATCACTTACGAAGTTTTTTCAAAATGCGGAGCAATATGTCATCCTGACAGTCCTATTCTTATTTGGAAAGCATAGTAAAAAAAGTAATTATGCCAGCTCTCTACTGTGAATTTGCAAAATAAACGCGTGCGTGATCTCCAATTTCAGGTTTTTCATGTAATTATTCTTTGATTGTCTTTCCAGGAACTTAACATTAATTTTGAAAGGTTTCTTAGCATTCCAACGAAAACATTTAAAATAACATTATCGTTTCAAACTTCGTGCTTTTCTTTGTACGCGCGCTCCTCCGTAATTTCATTTTGTTGCTGCGGACTGGGGTAACATGAAGCGACTGAGTTCATTTCATAACCCATAATGCCCTCGCATCGTCCTCTTCATTTTGTAAGCGCGGAAGCAGGAAGGGAATTCCAAAGAGACCATAAAATTGTTTTCATCGTAATTTGTACTCTACAGCGTTCGGGATAGATGCAATTTTGGGTCGGTAGAGCTGATGATATCTATCGTCCAAACGGCGCGCGGCATACTACACAACACTCGTAGAAGTTTTCTGCTTCATTTATTAGCGCGACGTCGACGGAAGGCCCAATAAACAGGCGGGTTCTCGCCACCCTATCCAGACGATTTACGACCGTAACTCGTACTAATTCCGCTAACAGCTTTCCCCTAATTTGGATGTTAATTTTTTACAATTTGGTCGCTTAGTGAGTTCGTAATGAGTTGCGGTGCGTCTGATTACAACAGCAGGTGAATTTGAAAGAACATAAAAGGCCTACGCGTAATTTTACGGTCCGATTTCTCCACAAACCCAAATCGAGCCGCCTTGGACTTTTTGGTATTTAATTGTTTTTTAAATAAACCCTCCAAACGAACTTTTCATGCCTTTTTATTAAGTAGTCTTATCCGGCTTACAGAAAACCAGATAGCTTGTTTTATCTAAATGAAATCTCTATTTTCATTAAGATAAAGCGAGGAACACGAAAATATCAACATTAACTGGATTAATTTTATAAATAGCTATTAATCGATAATCGATATAATATTTTATCTCCGTTCAATCGGAACTGTGTTCGACGTATTGGAATGCCACAAAATTAATAATATGAAATTGGTTTCGGTAGAACGTGGTTTGTTTCAGTTATGCGTATCATGTTTTTGATTATCCCACGAATAAATAATATCTTGGTCGTCGTATTTCATAAATATACGAGATCATGTCTGCGGTTTTGTTTCGTGACATTGTTAAAAAATATTTATGTTGCGTTTATTCTATAATTTCTCTTCTTTACGTACTAATCTTAACGCTAAATCTCTTACGGGAAAGCAGATAGAATTGAGTGCCAAATAGGTCTTTAGCCGTTTCGCACCACGAGCGGTTCGGACCGCGGTGTGAATTGCCTAAGAGCTCTTTTGGCATGGGCTATTTCGGACCGCAATGGTGGAGCGGTGCGAATCGCCCAATCTCTTAATGTATTGGGTTGATTTACACCGCTGTGCAGTGAATGGATATTTGGGATCTTTAAATTGATATAAGTAGAAATAGAACCAAGAAAAGAACATATGATCGTTTCGCCTTGTGGACCGAATCGACCCATTTCAAAAAATATCTTGGGTGATTCGCACCGTTCTATCACTGTGGTCCGAAATGGCCCATGCCAAAAGAGCTATTGGGCGATTCAAACCGCGGTCCGAACCGCTCGCGGTGCGAAACGACTATGGACCCAAATATCATGATCCAGACTGGCCTTGCTACCTTCACATTCATGTCTTACTAGTCTTTAATAGAATTAATTACGTAATGGAGATGGACAAACCTATATGGTCAGCCAACAAACATTCGTCGTGAACTGTTCCAGTTTATTGACGTTCGATTCACTATACCTCTATACAAGGGAATCGGCGTGATGATGTTTAATTGAATTTTTAAGGTTTATGTTTTAAAGAATACAGGCCATTTTAATTTGGTATAACCCTAGCGTGTCTTTTGGAGTGACGAATATTTGATAAACTAGAATAATTTTTTACGATTTTTAAATCAATTAAATAAAATATATCGCTAGGAACAATCATTTAAAAATTATCAAGACTTTAATTTGATTGAATTCTATCATCATATTTAAGTGTTACCATTTTATAAAACTTTAATTACATTTTCATTAAAACATTAATAAGTTTATATATCATAATTTTCATTATATGTATGAAATAAAAATTCTCCCCTTTTTGTGTTAAAGAATAGTTAATGCTAATTTATTTTTTGTTCTTTTAAGTACTTATAAAGTGTTTTTGCAAAATCTTAGCTCAGAATTCTGTCAATCTAACTAAGATTTCTGAGATTAGCAATTGTACTGAAGACAACCAATGACAAGATAAATACCTAACCACAGACTACTATGGAGAGAACAGATTGTTTTCGTTAACCTTACCTAAATTCCAACTTTATTTAGCTACTATTCCTCAAGTTAAAAAAAAAACAGTAGCAGTCGTGGGACTGCCGATAGAAGTGAAAACGGAACTATTAAGTTGAGAGTAATTAAAACTATATGCAAAACATAGCTATAGATATACTATTATCATTAGCATGTCGGTGACGCGAACCGAGGATTTTACCCTCTACCAAAACGCTCAACGCGCCTAAAGAAGTTTTCACTTCAATATTTATTAAATGCGGATAAGTTAAGGAGTTGATATAGAATCTTAAGGAATATATTAAACTTTAAGGTAATAACTAACAAAAACGATGTATGAAGTTTATTCCTTGTTAATTTGGGCTCCCTTTGAAGAATAGACCATCTACTGTCCACGCAGTTTGGCCAGCAAGAGGCGACCGACAGTCTACGCGGGTCACTACTATCGTGGCTACTAGGTGGTGGTAGAGTTCTGTATTGTCTCGCCCGGGTCTGGTACTACGCCTTAGCTATTCCTGCCGCAATAGCGTCAATATTTCTCACTTTCCTGTTCAATTTGGAGGGTAAGAAAACCGGTAAACGGTTGCTATCCTTGTAAGGAAGTTTTAATTCCAAATGCATAGCATTTGGAATTAAAACTTCCTTACAAGGATAGCAACTCACCATTAACATCTTTAGTGTCTATAGGCGATCGTTATCTGTTTCCATCAAGAGAGCCATCTGCTTGTTAGTTATCTTACGATATCAAAACCGTTTATTCAAACAAATCTTACTTATTATGTTTGCAAGTTTTGAATTAATTACTGTGGTTTCTTCGTACGCGCATACATTATAATTTTATGATGTTAATTCAAACACGTATATTCAATTTATTCATAAAACTTTTAATTATTTATTTTTATGGCATTGGACATAATTAAGTAAGATAATAAAATAATATTAAAATTAATTAATTGATCTATTAACAAAGTCATAAAATCTCCTTGGATTGGCGACTAAATACAATATGTATGTTTATACTTTAAATTAATAAAGTTGTATCTACATTGCATAAAATTGCCAGGTGTAAAAAAATGTCAGGTGTAAAATTTTTTCTATTTCCATTTTTAGGGTTCCGTACGTAAAAGGTAAAACGGGACCCTATTACGAAGCCTCCGCTATCTGTCTGTCCGTCTGTCTGTCTGTCACCAGGCTGTATCTCTTAAACTGTGATAGCTAGAAGGCTGAAATTTTCACAAATTATGTATTTCCATTGCCGCTGTAACAACAAATACTAAAAATAAAAAAATGAAAATATTAAGGGGGTATATATAAATAAACGGGGTTTTTCATTTTTTTTGCTATAATGATACGGAACCCTTCTTTGCGCGGTTCCGACTCGCACTTGGCCGGTTTTTTACCATTTCAAACACTAGTTTTAATTTTTTTTAATAAATGATTCACCTTTTACAGCATCTTCAAGGCTCTAATTACTTCTAACTTTTTTTATATCATAAGATAGTAAACAAACAGATGGCTCTCCTGACCGGAAGAGAACCATCGCCTATACACATCAAAGATGATAAAGATGCGTCGCTCTCTTTGTGGCGGGGTCCTAATGCCAGTAATAAGTTTACCAGCTACATCACGCTTCAAACCGGAACACGACAGTGACAAGCATTGACGCTGTTGCGGCAGATAAGGTAAGGTAAATGTAAGGCGGTGGTAAATCGCGTGAGACGATGCAGAACTCTACCACCTTATAGCCATGACGGTGACACGTATAGCCAACCGTTCGCCACTTACGAACTGCCTGGTTAAACGGTAGACGATCTATTCTTTAAAGGGAGACCGAACCAGTGTTGCCAACCCTACTGTTTTAACAGTAGATTTACTGTTTTCGCCTCTACATCCCTGTTTTCTGTTTAGATTCACATTTCTACTGTTTTTTGGTGATATATCTAAATTTCGTACTTTGTCAAAAATAATTCATTCCAAATCGCAACTTGCAACCAACATGTTAAACTTTTAACAAAAGCAATAAATAAATATTTTTTTTTTGTCATTATATAAGTGTACAATAAAGTTCTAAATAAATAAATAAATAAATAAAGATAGTTTTTGTTTGCGTTGGTTATTATGTCATGCAACTGAGGTGCATATGAAATGATTGTGATAAAAGCATGTACGATTTTAACAAGAAAAAGTGTCCGAAAACGCCGAAGATCTCGAAATTGACAATGTTAATAAGTAATTTTTCCATGATAGAATAAATAATTTTAATTAAGTAATGTTTTTATTTTGACTTTATTTACTTTACAATTTTCAGAAACTTTACTGATAAATTCAAATTTAAAGTAAAATTAACAGTAGTCGTATAGCTATTTAAGTATCACTAAATAAACTATTTATCAATTCTATGAATGTAAATTCGGACAGTGGATGTTTTTGTTTTTTTAAGTTCCATTTGCTGCTTTTTGCGTTCTTCGGGTTGGCAACACTGGTCCGAACGAACACTGGGGATACTGTCTAGGTCCTAGACAGTATTCCCAGTAGAAGGTTCGGTTTACTTTGCCTACTCCTAGAGTCTAGGAGTAGGCAAAATAAATCGAACCTTATTAGACGAACAAATTCACTCAGATTCACCATTCAACTGTTGAAATGGGTGATGATACTTGTCGTCGGATTTGCAGTTTTAATGGCTATTTCCTCTGTGGTCTGGTGCCGGTGTTGACCGCATAAGGTCTTTGGTTCGATTCCCGGGTTGGGCATTTCAAAAATGAGTTTTTTTCGGTTTTCTGATAAATACAACGTTACCCGGGATTGGATAAGTGCCCGGTTAGCGATAGGCTTGCTACCTGTGACATTGTGAGACTAACGCAAATTGATTAATCTCTATTTAATAGATCATTTGCTTGTAAAAATTATGTTAAACACCACGAAATAAAGAAATCAAGTTGTTTTCTTTATTTCTTGTTAAACACAGATTAATTTCTTGTTAAAATTAATTTGCGTTTCCGAAAACAAAAGTATCTTCGGCTACTCGTGGGTGGTTGTACCTCTGCCTACCTCTTCGGGGATACAGGCGTGAAGACACTTTTTAATGATTATTATCGCTGGAAATTGCAATAGCCGGGACCTACAGCTTGATTTTCCGAGTCACGGTGTTCACTCACCACCACCAAACTCTGGACTGCAAATTTTTTCTAAATATAATAAAATCATTTTTTTTTTCAAACATTAAACATTTGTGTTTATTTTCAGGTACGTAAATACATCGGGAGGGACTTTGAATGATATTAAAGGTAAATTGTATTGATATTATTTCCATTTTTGAGATTAGTACAAGCGAGGTCCGTTAAAAAGGGTGGGGATCGAGTATAAGAACAAAAATGACTTATTGCACCGACCACACAGCCTATAGACGGCTAATGTTTGATTTTCCGTATTGAATGCATTCTGGCAACTAGCTGAGGTAAGACGAAGTGGGGTTGCAACGCCGTAATTGGCTAACTCAAGGCCACAGTGAAAGATAGTAATGTACAGAGCATCTGATTGGTCGACACTGATTACCCAATTACTACTCATTGGCGCGTGGACATTTACATCGGAACTATAAGTCAGATGTGTTGACACAAGTTATTTGCCTATTATTAGGTGTCTATGGGCTGTGTGGTCGGTGACTTATTGCTTTTTGGACGTTAGCAGAACAATAATCGATTGGTCTGGCTTAAACTTGTCCATTTTTTTAGAACAACTCGTTCCTATTTGATTCCTATTGAAATGATGTGCAAGACATAAATAAAATGTTTTACTATTTGAAGATGTATTTATCAATAAAACATAAAAATTGAAGTCTGGCATAAATAAAAAAATAAACATAAAAGTTAAACTTTCATTTTGGCTTTCCTTTTTATATGTTTAATTTTTTATTTATGCCAGACTGAACGTTGCCCGGGATTGGAAAAAATGCCTTAATCAGCTTGCCACCTATCACTTATAGGGACCAAGTATCTTCGACTAATATTTCGTGCACTTGTTGTAACTCTGCCTGCCTTTTCGGGAATACGGGCGTAAAGATACTACTTTACAATCAATTGGCAATTCGAAGTGTAAAAGATTGATTACGTGTATTACCATAATTACTTTTTGGCTCTTTTGTTAAGCTGTGGTACTTATGTTTTAATGCGTACTGACTATTTAAAAAAAGGTGAGATCGTAATTATTTTTTCTTTAAGTTTCATTAATGTAATAAAAAATAATGCAAGAAATAAGGGGCAATGTGTTAAAAACATTAAACTTAACTACGCGTAAAAAGAATACGATAATTAATTGTGAATCTAATTTATTATGCTACTAGCTGTTGCCCACGACTTCGTCCGCGCGGACTTCGTTTACTCCACACAGTTCCTCCCCCGTAGGTGATAGCGTGATAATATGTAGCCTATATGCAAAATTTGAAGTAAATCCATGCAGTACTTTTTGAGTTTACCCCGGACATACATACAGACAAACAGACAAATAGACGAAAATTCTAAAAACTATATTTTTGGCTTTGATATCGATTGTAGATCACGCCCCAAGTATTCTTTTAAAAAATATTCAATGTACAGTTTTGACTTTCCTACGATTTTATTATATGTCTATATGTTAATATATAACATCTACTCACCAAATAGCAAAACTTGAGATCCAAATTATTTTTTCGTATACATTTAATAAGCAAAAGCAATTGGTAATGTAATAAAAACAATTCATAAAAAAAGAATGTCCAAAAAAGAATAGATGTAATTACTTGTAAAAAGAACACAGTAATTACTTATGAGTGTTTTCTTTGTTAAACTGTAATTATATTGTTCAGGTGTTATTACCAACTCCCAGCTCACTACTTTAAAATTCTTGAAACACGAAACTAAAAATAATTACTTTATTTTTATTGTGTGAGTAAATGTTATGTTTATAATGGCAATTACGATGTCCATGCCGTTTGAAACTCGAAATGCGTGTATACAAATTGTATAATTATTATTTATGGAGATAAGAAACTATTTACTTAGGTACGGATAAATTATTAATAATTATTATAATGATACCGTATGTGATTTATTTTATTATGCTAACAAGTAATAGCCATTAGGCTGCCGCCTATAGATATATAATATCTTATGTAATTATTAAAAACAACAACGACGTAGACCAGCGTTTCTCAACCTTTTTCAGTCCGCGGACCTCTAGAACCTGCTTTGAAGAATAGGCAAACTGCCGTTCTGCCAGGCAGGTCGTAAAAGGCGACCGATTGGCTATCGAGTCACTAACATCGTGGCTACTAGGTGGTAGAGTTCTGCATTATCTCGCCCGGGTCTGGTACCACCGCCTTACCTATTCTTGCCGCAATAACGACAGTGCTTGTCGCTGTCGTGTTCCGGTTTGGGGGGTAAGGTAGCCGGTAAACTTATGCATGTGGCATTAAACCTCGCCACAAGATAGCAACGCACCATTAACATCTTTGGTGTCTATAGGCGATGATTGACTATCTGTGTTTGCTATCTTATGATATAAAAAAAGCACAATTTCAAGGGCCACCTTAATAAAATACATTAAAATTTATTTATTAATTCAAATTTCCATAAATAAGACGGCGGTACCCCATACACATACTCGCGGACCCTGCGGGGTCCGCCGACCACAGTTTAAGAAACATTGATTTAGACGATCTTATGTTCAAGTCACTTCAACATCAATTGTATGAACAGGTACTACCGTCTGTACAGCATTTTGTTGTAAAATTTCGTTATAAATGTTCGACTTAGATCATGAGGGTTTGATGCCCAGGTCGGGCAGAGTTATTGAAGTCTTTTCAAAAATTTTCTCGAATATCCAAATTATCAGTAGCTATTCGAAATCTGGTGCGTGGTGTGTTATACCCATGTTATACCCTCGTACCTCGGATGAGCACGTAATGCTGTCAGTCCTGGTTAACGCTAGGAATAGGCGATAATCGTTATCAAGTTGATAAAATGGGGCGATGGAGGTCACCGCTCACCCCGGCAACCGACAAATTGGTGAATCTTGGTAAACCGGAAAGTTTTAGAAGTTTCGTTCACTCTGCTTGCCACGCAAATGAAATGGTGTGTCACTAACATCAATTACTATTTTAAAAATTTTTGTTTGTCTATATGTGCAGTCATAATTCAAGAAACCTTTTATTGTTACACTCACAAAATAGCCACAAATATCCCACTATAAAACATATTCTGAAGTTGCAAAGTCGTAAATATTTAAAGGCAAAATGTAAATTTTAATACATCATTAAACAATTCATTACCAACACATTTTAGTGTTAAATATTTATTATTCAAATACCCAGAATTGAGGTTTATGCCGTTATAACTCAACAAACACACCATGCTGAAATATTTAATCAACTTTTGAGGTGAGGCTTACGTTAATATAATCTAATAGTGAGGTAGAGACAGTAGCAAATACGAAAATCCCTCGCAAGCACAGTTTTATTTACGCAAGGGGAATTTCCTTCCTTTGATCCCTGCCTCCCTACATTTTCTTATATCCACGGCTTTAATTATTTTGCCTTTGAGCCTCCCTCCGAGCGAGGAGTGAATTTTAAAAGGTTGTCACAAAATGGACTCTTAATTACGAGAGACTTCGTTCTATTTGTAATAATTATTAAGTTTTTCGTGTACATAGACCATTTGCGGCGTATTATATTTCAGATTATTTTTTACTTGTGTAATTTTTATTTATTAGTAACAAACATATTTTTCAATACAATATTTGTGTTTTAAATAAAAGATCGAGTTCAAAATAATTTACGAAAAAAAATCGTTTTCATTGTTTGTAATAAAACATACGCCGTCGATTAAAAATGTATAAATTATCTCGATGTGACGTATTCGGCTAGTTGCAGTTGGAAGCAATTCTTTTATTATTTATAGAAATGAAAGTTTTCATTGTATATTTTTATAGTGTGGTCATTAAAACCTTTTAATATGGCAGTGATAATCTTATGCTATCATCATTCCTTTTTGTTTTGACCTTTATTTCTAAACTGGTCTTAAGTGTTATAACCTTTAAATAGCGTTTGACCATTTGTGACAAATGGTAGGTGTCTAGAATTAATCAATTTTTTGCATCTACTTGCCAAGAATTTCTTTGTAAATATGGTCATTATTGATTTCGATTTAAAATTTATTGGTACCTTTTATTTATTCACACGTTATCTTTTCAAACGTTTATATTGGATGAATAATAAATGTGACAAACATAACAAAACATACATATTATACAATACTAGCTGAGCGATAGATATATTTTTTCGGATAGCTCGGATTATATTTTTTCATGTGAACATGGATTATTACGAAGATGACACTTACCTACATCAATTTTACCGGCAAAAGACTATCTTATAAAAATAAAAAACAAAAAAATTTTTTAAAAAATTGTAACAAACTCTCCCGAAGACCCTCTAAACTCACATTTTAAATATAACAAAATTGTCTGTTATATTTCGTTTATAAAGGAGCCAACAGAGTTATAATCATATTATCTGGCCAAATGATTCATCTAGTGTTAAATTGAGGACCCATTTTGTGTTATATAGTTTACCCATTCATTCTTTTCAAAGGTACACTTCATCTCTTATAAACAATCATACTTTATTAGGAAATGTATACTATAAATTGATTTAAAGGACTAAAATTTAATATATTGAAAATATTTGGCTTAAGAGAGGGAGTAATATATTACATAAATACATAAATAGATAATAAGGATATTTAGCTTTAAGGAAGGGAATAATATATTAAATATATACATAAAATACATAATAAAATATATAGCTTAAGAGAGCGATATGATGATATTAATAATTACATTGACTTCATCTAAAGGAGAGAAGTACGGTGGTATGGAATATATGGATAAAATTATTGTAATATTTAGGTTGAGGGTCGTAAAGCACTTTAGTGCCGCAATTTTATTATTGTGGGATATGTAAGAGGCGCCGCCACGCCTCACATGTGTGGATACCAAGCCGGCTGAAGGCCTTCCTAGCGTATCCCCCAGAAGTATATTGAAACTAAAAGGAACTAAAGTCCTTAATCTCAAAGAGAAAATCAATATATTATGAAGAACCAAGTTATTGGCAGATAGGCTTTACTATTGTGGGGTCACAAGTGATAGCCATATAGTTTAATGTCCAAACATGTGAATACATTGTTTGGAAGTTGATGAGTATAGGCATGACCAAGGTGCGTCATTAATATTGAGCACAGCCAAAAGGCCAAATAATAAATATGTTTCTCAAGTATACAGTTAAGCATGGACTCGAAGTAAGTAAATGTTGATAAAAATATATACTATTGTTATTTTAGTAACAAACAGTAACAAAATAATAAATAAATATTGGCATGACAAAGGTGCATCGTTTGTATTGAACACAGTCAAAATACCAAATAATAAATATGTTTCTCAAGTATACAGTTAAGCATGGACTTGAAGTAAGTAATGTTGATAAAAATATATACTGTTGCTATTTTAGTAACAAACAGTAACAAAATAATAAATAATATTGGCATGACAAAGGTGCATCATTTGTATTGAGCACAGTCAAAAGGCCAAATAATAAATATGTTTCTCAAGTATACAGTTAAGCATGGACTTGAAGTAAGTAATGTTGATAAAAATATATACCGTTGCTACTTTAGTAACAAACAGTAACAAAATAATAAGTAATATTGGCATGACAAAGGTGCATCATTTGTATTGAGCACAGTCAAAAGGCCAAATAATAAATATGTTTCTCAAGTATACAGTTAAGCATGGACTTGAAGTAAGTAATGTTGATAAAAATATATACCGTTGCTACTTTAGTAACAAACAGTAACAAAATAATAAGTAATATTGGCATGACAAAGGTGCATCATTTGTATTGAGCACAGTCAAAAGGCCAAATAATAAATATGTTTCTCAAGTATACAATTAAGCATTGACTTGAAGTAAATAAATGTTGATAAAAATATATACTGTTGTTATTTTAGTAACAAACAGTAACAAAATAATAAATAAATATTGGCATGACAAAGGTGCATCATTTGTATTGAGCACAGTCAAAAGGCCAAACAATAAATATAATTCTCAAGTATACGATTAAGCATTGACTTGATCAAAGTAAAATAATTAAAATAATATGTAAAGTACTCAAGTTTGCGATAGCATTGACTTGGAGTACATAAATGTTGATAAGGTATATACTGTTGTTATTTTAGTAACAGCCAGTAATAATAAATATTGGCATGACCAAGGTGCATCATTTGTATCGAGCACAGTCAAAAGCCAAATAATAAATATAATTCTCAAGTTTACAATTAAAGTTTGTGCAAGTTTGTTTTAACAATTACTTGACAAAACTAAGACAGATAATATGTTGTCTTCAATCACAATACCGAAACATTAATAATCGGTACGCGATAAATAAACATATATAAAAGTAATCATTGCTCGCAATGAACTTCAAATAATCCAAATCATAAAAATTTCATAAGTAAAATCAATTAAGATAATCCTTATGACGAAAGTCAAATGAACTCAGGTTAATGTATAAAAATACATTAAAACAAGCAATTTAATATATCCAGCTCTGTGATGTAGCTCATACCTGGTTGACGATTTGATTAATTATGTAAATAGTTCAACTTTGCTAGGCGATAGATAGTTGGTGTTTATCTGGGTTAACCCTCTGAATACACAGTTTGCGGTGGGGCTTATCCGAGGACCACGCACTGGTAACGAGGAGATAACCATAACGACAACATTACATGTGTGCCTTTATATAGATATACACAATGCATGCGACATGCATACAACCCTGATGCCTTCGCAAAGCCGACACTATCTTGTGACGAAGGTATGGTCCAATCAAAAAGCCAAATAATTAAAATAAATTATTACTGAACTAGAAATTAACCTTTGTTCTAAAGTTATTATAGTCAAATTTCCTCCTATAACCCTAATAATTTATAGTCACCACAAGCAATGAAATATTACTTATTAATTGAATTTGAAGTTATAGATGAAATTTAGTAAGATCTTTGAACTCTTTAATATTGTGATTGAATACTCAATACATCTTAGAATCCAAACAATTCGTCTTATACTCGTTTTCTAATGAAACTAAGTTATTTATGTCTTCTCCAGATTATTAGAGTTCTATTACTCTTATTTCAATTTCTCTTTAATCAAATTTCAGAATTTAATAAGGTCTGAACTTTTAGAAATCAACGCTTATTAGATCTATTGTTGCTTTAAGTGAACAGTATTATGAAACATCTATCCACCCGAATAATCATAAGTAAAGTTCATTTGTACAATCCTTATGATGTATAGATTCAATCATGGAATCCAGGTTAATATATGAATATATACAGATAAACAATTTAGACAAATAACTCTAGTTCTGTAAAATAGTTCATGTCTGAGATGATTAGATATGAAAATGGATCAACTTTGCTTGGCGGTATAGTTGGGTGTTTATCTGGGTTATCGCCCCAAATACCATGCTTGCGACAGAGGGGCATATGAACCGTGTGTCTGCACTGGTAAAGAGAAGATGACCATAATGACAACATTACATGTATGTCCTTATATAGATACACCCAGCACAACTTGTTGCCTTCGTAAAGTCGATATTCCCGTGAGATGAAGATGACATGATCTATTTACCAAGGTAAAAGGTAAAAATATCTAATCCAAAATTAGTAATTAACCTTAATTTCAGATTTATTTAGTAAACTTCCTATCTTACTAAAAGATCTGTTATGCACTGTCACTATAAACAATAACATTTCAATTATCCAAAAGAAATAATTTGATAAAGAAGTTTAATATTATAATTCCTATCCTCCTAAATCCCTATATAAATAATATAAAATAAGAATAAAATAAATAAATAATTAATTAAATTAAGTAAATAATTTATACAAAATATGGTTAAATAAACATAATACGTTTGGACTAAAGTTCATTCATTCCTCTCTTGTACTCTAACTCCCTGAAGCTTTATTAAAGTCATTTAAGATTTTCGCTCCAAATTTAATTCAACAATTCAGTTTATATTAATTATTCCTTTGTTAAATACGAAGAGAGTAATTTGTATTAGTTTGTGATTATCTCGTTTAATATTTGTACTCGGTTTTAAATTTGATTGTAAATAAAATAATGTTTTATGAAGATTTGATTTTAAGGGACTGGCCTATGTAATTAATTTACGTATTAGTTAATATTTAGTTTTATAATAGGATATAATAATTCGTATTAACATTTCATAATTTTAATAATTCATATTAAGGTAGGTATTCGTGTGAATTTGTGTAGATTTATGCCCCCACTTATTGGTTGTAATATATTATTCCTACAGTAACAGACCGTCTGCCTTCAATTCCTAAAAGATCCTATTCCCTCCTAATCCAATTTGAAGCATTAATTCAAGTAATCATTTTAACTAGAGAAAGTTTCTATAATAAATATTTCCTAAGCTTGAATCACCTAGTTTTAATTGAAAGTCAATAATAAACAAAGTATTCCTTAATTCCTCAATATATTAAAGCATCAGTTCTTCCACCTAATATCTACACGCCCTATCCTATCACCTAATTGTTCCTTCATAAAAAATTATAACTGCCCAAAATTATAACAATGCAGAAATTAAAATCGTATTTGCCATACCTCCAACTCTGCAACAAACCTACAGTAACTCTGCATTCAGCTCCGAAGATAGCTAAGAAGTCACCCCCACGCGGCCTCGAAGGCTCCAAAGGAATCAGCTCTCGATCCCTAAAGTTTAAATAACAAGCAGGATCAACTGTACTATGGAAATTATTCTAGGAACTTCCTAGCCGGTTCTCATCTATAAAGATATGTGGTAGTTATCACCAGTTAGTAGATTTTAAAAGATAAAACCGCACGCAAAACTTCGAAACGGATTTGAATGAAATTTTACGCACAGATAGTTGATGACTTGGATTAGCACATAGGCTATTTACTATCCCGGGAAAATCTAGTGATCCAGCGGGATTCGCTTCTATAATGTTGCGGGTTGTACGTTGAAACTAGTTGATAATATTAATTCAGGTGCAGTAGTATTAGTATCTAACAATGGAATTCCTTCAAAATGACGAAGATGAAAAGTATAATTTAAAGTAGTTAAAGCACCTAAATCTATTCCTAATTAATAAGCTATTTAGCCAACATGCTTTTGAATTTGGTAATGCAAAGCCATTTCTTACTCCTATGAAAAATAAACAAACATAGCAATATCGGCCATTTGTAAGGTAAAGATGCAATAATGATAGTTCAAATGCATATGGTAAAAGTATAGTATAAACAATTAAAGCACATAAATCTATTCCTTGTTAGTTAATAAGCTATTTAGCCAACATGCTTTTGGCATTGGATAATGCAAAGCCATTACTTATTCCTGTGAAAAATAAACAAACATAGCAATATTAGCCAATTGTAAGGTATAGATGCAATAATAAATGTCTAGAGACAACGGGATTCCTCCAAATGCCGACGATAAAGGTATAATATAAAGTAATTAAGTCATTTATTTCTATTTCCTAGTTAAATAATAAACTGTCTTGCCAACATGTCCTGAAATTTGATAATATAAAGCCTTTTTCTTTATATTATATGAAACCTAACAAACATAGCAATCTTAGTCACTTGCAAGGTATAGGTATAATAATAATAGTGTCTAAAGGCAATGGGTTTCCTTTAAATACCGATGGTGAAAATCTATATACATATAATTAAGTCATAAATCCATTTCTTAATTAATTAATAAACTGTCATCCGTCAAGCACTGAAATTTGATAAAGTAAAGCCATTACTTAGTCTTGTATAGTTATACAAACTTAAATTGTAGTCTTGTATAGTTATACAAACTTAATTTAATTTAAATTGGAAAACTACATCACCTGTGTTGTTTAGAACTCCGATTTAACCTCGTCTTGATTAGCAGCCCTGCTGCAAAACTGTAAGACAGCAATTGCTCCACAACCATTGTTCACATTTTTATGGAAAGAAAAGAACAATTAGAACAGCAAAAATTATGGTTTTATTTTCCTAAAATCAAAATAGACTTCCCTAATAATAATATCACACAATTTCTATAAAGCAAACAAGTCCACGTTTCTCCTATGTTATTAAACTCCTTTTCAACAGCTATTCCTTAAAATAAATAATTTCCTTTCTTCATACAACAAACATTCTTCACTCAGTCTAGGATCGATCCACCTTTACACAACATTTTGCACAATTTCATTCTTGTAAACCTAATCACATATTTATCGGTAATATGTTTATTAAAATTGTATATTCAACATTCAAAAGATTTACCTTCTAATAAAACTACATTCTACCAATACTGCTAGATTTAAATAAACTCAACGACTACATATCAAATACGAAGTTGCATAAATACATACGTAATCCCTGAATAAATCTCTATTCTACATACTCACGGTTTTTTTGATCAATCAAATTTTTACCAATCTCTTTTCTCACATTAAGAGTATTTATATTATTATTTACACTCCGGAATATCCCTGATATATCTATATTATTGTCTCAAACGAAGAATCTCTTTTATAACGTCTAGCACTTTTAAAACAAATCCCCCGTTTTCCTTTCCATTTTTTCCTTTTTTTCCAATCCCCCCATTCGTTTTTCTATCCTCCAATTTTCTTTCCTGTCATTCACTTTTAAGGTTTTATATGTTTATATCTTAGGTCTTATATATTATTGAGAATTAGTTTTCTTTATTTATTTTCGTCTTTAATTCCATTGATATTATTTATTAAACATAATTCAGACATATTTTTAACAAAAAAAAATAAAAATAGTATAGATTCTTATTATTTTCTTTTATTACACTAAACCTCTTAAGGGATAGATGAAGTCTGTTACAATTGCCCCCTAAATTTTATTATAAATGATTTGCCAACGATCATGTTATAATAAAATTTATCACTAATCCAACTTTCTAAGAAAGAAAGGAAAATGCGGTCACCCTACTCTCTTAACTGCGATAATAATAAGTTTTTCTTTAAACTAAATTAATTAAAAACGAAACCCGAAATATAAACTAATCCCCTATCTCATAAATCTCTGTGATTTAATTAATAAATAATTGTTAAAAGAAAATTGAAAGACCTTGGTTTTATCGTTATGACATTTTTATAAATTTATTTAAATTCGCGAAGCAGGAATCGTAAGTTAAAATCTTATCTTTTTTTTTTTCAAATAGTCTGAATTTGGAACATTCGCTTTATTATTATGTTATCTATTCGTATATCAAATATCATCCGTCCCTAATAAATATTCTAATTCCTTAATATTTAGCTAGTCCTGCACAACAACTCACACTAAGGACTATTTGTTCAGGCACAACCTTTATTTTGATTGACTGTGTTGCGTAGTTATCAGGGCGATTGCTCAAATACGGAAGAATAACCCTGATCCCCTATAGTGCTGCATTCGCGCATCTCTTTGTGCCAAAGCGAAGCAAAGACTAACCCCTTTCTGAACTTGGCCTATTCACAATTTCAAACACTAATATGAAACAGTCAGCAGCCCCAATTTCAAGACATGGAAACTGAGTTTCCTACAGCGCGACGTACATAAGTATATACCCGTTTATCATGAAAAATACAAACGGTGACACGTCATTGGAAGTTTTTTATTTTTTTTATTTTAGTATTTTTTATTTATTCAATGAGAGTAATATTTTAAATTTTAGTTAATATTTACTTTCTTTAAAACCCTTATATCATAAAATAATCCTATCTGCTCCTATATATACCTACACCTATATACTTTCACATACATATATACAATTGTCTAACTATACCTACGCAAATGTTTTTATCCTAAATATTCTTGTTGGAGTAACAACTGTTTTAAATGTAATATCCGACGACCCACAATCTACGACATAACCCCTTTTTAAACCAAGAAATATAAAAAATTAAAGAGTTAGTGATTAATTCTTGCCCCCACTTAAGTTAAATAATTTTTTTTCCCAACTATAAATTTACTTCTCAAAATCCCTATTTAGTTTCTGTCAACCTAAGCCAAACTATTTTAAAATTTCTACACTACCTATTACTTTCCTTCTCTATCTATAATTGTAATAGTATAACCCTAACTAATCCTACTCCTTAACTATCGGTATATAAATGATAAGCTCTTGTTAATCTGGTGTTGTGTAATAATATTTATAAAATTTATTTTATTTTATCAAATCATTTGTGTTTCCTAATATCAATCCTATTTTCCTTACGTAATCGACATAAAAGAACAGTTAAATCACTTTAATAAAAAAATTAACCTCCGAAAATTCTAAAATTTCCTATATTTAGTCGGCTAACTTTAGTAAAAATATTTAAAGTTCTATAGTATTTAAATATAAAGTAATATATTTAATCCTTTCTATATATTAAATTCGTTGAAATATTCTCCCTAATGCAAATGATGAAAATTGAACAAAATTGAACTATCAAATCTTAATTTATTCTCAAATTATGCATCTTAACAGTAATTTTAGTTACATCCCAAAACTTCTACAACTATCTCTTAAGTTCCTTTAGCTTTGTAGGTATACTATAATTTTGCAAACATTTTTGATAACTAAGGTATGGTTTACTTTATTAAGTTTGTGTATATAATTAATTTAATTGAATGCCTCTATTTAAAAATATGATAAATGCTTTGAATAGCTTGAATATCCTTATTTATTAGCATTAGGTTAATTGATAATCAGTCTAGGAAATTCTTTATTATTTGTTTATTTGGTATAGTTTATTTTTAGAAGGGTTTCGATTAAATTGATATTTATATTTTAGGTATGATATTATGTAATTGCGAATGATTAAGTATATAGAAAATTTTACATTAAACATTGTTCTCTATTATCAATAACAGCTCTTGAATTAAATTACCCTTGAATTTCTAAATTATTGTAACCACATTTATTCATAATAAAAATGGTATGATATGTTACAACCGTTAGTTGCGAAAATGTTTTTTATAAGTGCACCTCTCCCTACAGATCGAAAAATAATGTGTAATAATGATTCTCATTTACTTACATAAGTATTAAATAAACCCTTTTTATAAGAATTCCGAAATTCCCAAATTATTTTATAATTGCATTCATCTTTAGAAGTAATAAATAACCGGATTTGAATGTACCTAGCTATCTATTTTAAAATTTTATCAAATACACTGATAAAAGGTATTAAAAGTCAGATTATTATCCTTATATTATTACATTTTAATTTATAATTAACAAATCATTTAGTTGTACCTCTGCCTACCGCTTTGGGGATACGGCGTGAAGATACTTTGAAATTTCATTTTAAGAAAAAGTAATCACTTTAAAAGTAAATGTTTATATATTTTACAGTTATACTATGTAATATGATTCAACAACATCGTTCTATTATGAGTCTCTCTTGGTTTGTCTTTTTAAAAAAGGAAAAAGTTATGGCTAGAAATAAAGACAATAATTGAATTTAGGAAAGCAGCCGTCTAACTTGGATGTAGGATTGAGACTGAGGAGGGCTTGGTTCTACTAACCGACTGTGGATATGGGAGAGTGATGTGTCGGCAGTAAAAGGGATGAGGTTGGCATATTAGCCTACAGTGGCAAGGTATAACACCTCCCCGGGGTAAGACTAAACTTCGGGGTTTAAATCGCGAAGTTTAGGAAAGAGAGAGAAGTTTCAAAAGTTCATTCTAGTGGTAGGAGTTGGGATACTATGTTCAAGAGGGGTTTTATCTTCCTCAAGAGATAGGGTGTTGTCAGGAGCACTTTTGGTGAACTTTACGGAGGGTTCTAGGTTTAAGGTAGGGTTCTGTTCGGGTGACAAGGGATGAGTTACACGGGTAAAGTGAGGAAATGGCCAGGAGTAACGGCTGCGAGATTTAATAAATATAATAAATTTACATAGTACAAAAATAGACAAAGAAATGAATAAAAATATTAATGTGGCGGAGTAGTGAGTCTCGTATTTAAGAATTGGGTGCTGATTCTCAATGTTATCAGCCTCGTCTGAAATTCTTTTAAATTTTGACTTTATGTCTGAAGTGAAAATATCTAGATCTATGTTTTGTAATCTCATAGGAGGCTCATCACTCCTTTTCCTTAAAACTAACAAATTACAACAGCTGTCGTTTATGATACTGAAATCCGGTTGTACAATGGTTACATTTATATTTATATTGCTGAACTTTGGTACCAATTTTGTCGTTTTACAGTAAGCAATACAATTTTGTGGTATACTCAAAATACCGGTACCAACGACGTTAATTTCGGTGATTATTTTTTGTTTCGAACATTCGACAAAAAGTTTGTTCTTAACCGACTGCACAAAAATCCATTTGTTGTTGGTGATTGGTTTCCATAAGTCTATAAATCCATGAATAGAGTCGGTTTTACACTGCACTGGTAGGGAAGTAGCCACGGTGGACAAAAGTTCACTCTCACAGCTGGGATTCGCACTAGTGGGGTAAACACTGGGAACATCACATATGTAATCATAGTCACTTATTATTCTGCATTCCGATAGCGATTGAAGTCTGCAGTACTCAGATTTATCTTTTGTCATTGCGATATATTTAAAACTAGGTTTTATATAACTAAAATATTGTGGTTCTAAACTACTATGAGGGGTAGGCAGAGCAATACTGTGAAATAGGTTGTATTGCCGAGGTGATACAAGAGGGATCTTCAGTACAAAAACAATTTTGTTACTTATACTAAAACTTAACACACGTGAAACATTAATTAACTTATGAATATTACTTAATTCTAGACTTACAGGTAATTTCATGTCTATAGGTAGGTGCCTATAGTTACCGACGAGCTCGTCATATAATTGCGTAGGCGGCAATATAGCCGGGTGGAGAATGTGCTGACTACTAAGAACTATCGCGTTTGTTATGTCTTGCAGTTGAAACGATAGGGCTAGCAAAGACGATTCAAGACTATTTAAAATTGAATTTAATTTTACTTTAAAATTTATTTCGTTTGAAAATACTGAAATGTTTTTTAATTTTTGGGTGAGGTCGTCGATAGCTATGTTGAGATTGACTTCATTAGTCTTTACTTCATAAAATGTTTTGTTTAATTTAGTAAGGGTCGATGTTGTGACTAAAATATTTTCTTTAATTAATGAACTCAATCTCTTTTCATTATTTTGGACACTTTGTATGGCGTTATCATATTTTACAGCATCATCTTCATTTAAAGTTCCAAATATTGTCTTGGATAAGCTGCCCACTATGCCTAACCAAGCACTGCGTTTGACTCTATTATTACTAGTCAGATGCGAAATAGAAGAATATTCTGACACCAAGTCGTTGTATCTGACCGAAAGTGGTTCGATTATGCTGTGGCATTCTAATTCACCAGCCACTTCTAGTTGGTATTGGTTGCATAAAAATCGCACCGTACCAAGTATAGAATTTATATTCTGTATATGAGGTCTTATATAAGATATGTCAATAGGGGCAATTATATCCAAATGGCCTACATTAATTTTTAATTCCCCAATTGGGTCAAAATATATTCCGGGACTCGACTCTATTTGCTGTATATGGTCTTGTTGACCCTTGGCCAGTACACTGTAAGTAAAGAAAATAAAAGAAGATATAAAACTAACAAGGTACAATCTTATCTAAGGTTAAATCTAAAGTAAAAATACAATCTAAAATATTGTAAACATTTAAAAGTAAAGTGTAAAAGTGTAAAAGAATAAAAGTACAATGAAATAAAATGTATTTTTTATTACGTGTTAGGGACGTCCGTGTCTCGGACTTTAGCAAGCTTGACTTCGTCATAATGGTGTTTGACGTGACGTCGATTGATCAGTAACGATAGTGTATGATTGCCATGCACTTTGACAACCTTATAAGGGCCTTTCCATATGGGAGAAAGGGCTTTTCGCAGTCTCAAATGGTTTTTCAAATACACGTAGTCGCCAACCTTATATTGAACAGCTCGAGTACGTGTGTCGTAGTAAGTTTTGGAATTTAGTTTGGATTTTTCAATAAATTCTAAAGCTTTATCTCTAGTTAGTTTCATACGGTGTTGTAACATTCTAACGTATTCGGGATAGGTACTAGTTGAAGATTCGTTGTATATAGAGTCAGGAATGTGGGGTTTATGACCGAAAAGCAGTTCGAATGGTGAGTAATGGGTGGTTGTGTGTACTGTGGTGTTGTATGTTAACATGGATGTGTACACATAACGGGGCCAGTTGTCGTGGTTCTCGTTGGCGTATGATTTAAGGTATTCCTTAAGTGTAGAGTGTGACCTTTCAAGGGCACCTTGCGTCTGTGGGTGATAAGGACTCGCCCATAGCTGTTTAATTTTTAAGAACTCACATGTTCTTTTAAATAAATCGGCTGTAAAATTTGTGCCTTGGTCCGTCAGTATATGTTTGGGTATTCCGAATAAGGAAATAAAGTGTATTAGACATTCACTTGACTCTTCTGCAGTGTTACTACGTAATGGATATGCTAGCGAAAATTTCGTTAGGTCATCCTGCATTGTTAATATAAATTTGTATTTTGCAGTGCCAGCTTCTGGTAGAGGACCTACTATGTCAATTGCTAATCTTTCGAATGGGGATGTCGAAGTTGACGTTATAATCATGGGCGCTCTGTTAGTTTTGCGTAGGGCTTTATTCGTTTGACAAGAAGAGCAGTTTTTTACGTAGTTTTCTATGTCGCTACGCATGTTTTTCCAGAAATATTTCTCTTTTATCCTCGCAAACATCCTGGCAGATCCTAAGTGGCCTGCGATAGGTATATCATGATTATTTTTAAGAATTTTCGAAATTTCGCTAAGTGATGGATATATAATATTGTTATGATATATGTGAACATTTATATTGGTTCCATCGAATAAATAGGCTAACATGTTGTATAATTTTATAAAAGAATGTTTATCAAAGGGGTTTTTAAAATCAGATATGGCGATTTCATTAGTTGTCGGGTAAGCCATTATTATTTGATCACGTAAGTATTTTAAAGATTTGAATATATCAGGATATGAGTGATCGTCGAAATGATGAACTTTTACAAATAGGAAAATAAATGTTTTATTATCAATTGACAAAGGTATAAATGTATGAAGTGTCCTTTCTAAGTTCATAAATTCATCACGTTCAGGACTTTGACAATTATTAAGAACGTCTTGTACGTAGGGCATGGATTCGTCCATGTCTATCGACGTTGGTATTATGATAAATTTCTGAGATGATTTTAACAACGTCTCGTTGTGTTCAGTGATATAAGTATTATACGATTTTGATGGTGATTTTAAGAATTTATTATAAGTTTCATCGGTCACAGGTAAGTTTTCAGGTGAGCTAACTGGACTAGGGTTAGCGGGTGAAGGTACAACTTCGGATGTTGGTGATGAAACATCAGGATCGAACTGATTGGATTCAGGTAAGATTTCAGGAGCTGGAGAACAAGCTGGATTCGGGTAAGTCGACGTAGGTACAGTTTCAGGTATAGATGGCGAAACGTCAGGATAAGGGTTTGAAGACGCAGGTAAGGTCTCAATAGGTGGTGGTGGTTCTGCGTCAGGATTAACAGAAACAGGTAAGGTTTCAGGGTTTTGACGACTAGTGGAGGGCTGAGGAACAAATAAGGATTCAGGTAAGTTTTGATTTGGTAAAGGTTCCACAGGACTTGGCAATGTAAAATCAGGGAAATCGAGTTCTTCGAGTTGGAATGATGGTGGTGTCACCAGAAGATCTCTTAAATCTCTGTCTAGTGTTTCAGTCGGAGATTCATCGACGGGTTGGTCTGTCTGGTTAGTATTATCGGGGATGACGGGATTAACAGGATACCTAGAGAGAGCATCGGCTGCGGAGTTTAATTTTCCTTTACGATAAAGGATTTCATATTCGTACTCCTCTAGTTTCAGTCGCCATCGTTGCAGTTTACTGCTAGGATCTTTGTGGTTAAAGAGCCACTTTAAGGGCCTGTGATCTGTAACTATTTGAAACTTGTTGCCGTAAAGATACGGGCGGAAGGTTTTACATCCGTATAGGATAGCTAACAGCTCTTTTTCTGTTGTGCTGTAATTGGATTCGCTTTTATTTAATGTTCGCGACGCGTAAGCTACAGGTTGATCTTTACCAATGGATCCCTGTGAAAGTATTGCCGAAATGGCGTGATTCGAGGCATCGCAGGTTAAGATGAAAGGTCGCGTAAAATCAGGATATATAAGAAGTGGTGCCGACGTCAATTTGTCCTTAAGGGTATCGAATGCTAGTTGTTGTTGATTTTCCCACTTGAATGGCGTGTCTTTCTTTAAGAGGCTAGTAAGAGCTTTTGCGGTTTTAGAGAAATCTGGGATAAATCTACGATAGTAGGAAACTAAACCTAGAAAGGATTTGATATCCTTGGGTGATTTCGGTGTCGGATAATTTGTCACCGCTTGTATCTTATCGGGATTGGGTTTAACACCTTGTTCTGTAATTACATGACCGAGATAGCAGACTTCACGTCGAAGGAACTCGCACTTGTCTGGTTGCAACTTCAGGTTGAAGTCGCGGATTCTTTGGAATATAGAAGTTAAATTAATGATGTGCGAGTGAAGGTCGTGCGAGTAGCAGACCACGTCATCTAAATAAACGAAGCAGCGGATCCCTTGAAGGCCTGATAAGGCAGAATTCATCAATCTTTGGAACGTGGAAGGCGCGTTTTTCAAGCCAAACGGCATACGAAGGAATTGGAAATGTCCTTCTGGGACGTTGAACGCGGTTTTGGCTTTATCGGCTTCATTTAATTTTATTTGGTGAAACCCAGACGCTAAATCTAGCGTCGAGAAGTATTTGCTATTCCCGAGTTGATCTAGGATCTCTGTTATCTGTGGGATTGGATAAGTGTCGCCTATGGTGACGTCATTTAATTTGCGGTAGTCGATTACGACCCTCCATTTTTGAACATTGGATGCATCTAATTTCTTTGGGACCACCCATATGGGTGAAGACCACGGGGAATTTGAAGGTTCAATTATGTTTTGTTCTAGCATCTTCTGAACTTGATTTCGGACTTCGGTTTTGTGTATTTCAGGAAATCTGTATGTTTTTGTATGTATAGGAATATCAGTAGTCGTTTTGATTTCGTGTTTCAGCGCGTTAGTGTATGTAAGGTGTTCACCTGGCAGGTGGAAGATATCTGAAAAATCAGCACAAAGCTGTAGAAGGGCTTGACGTTCTTCGTTATTAAGATGTGAAACACGCAATTGGCTAAGAACTTCGTTTGTGCGCTGAACACTGTTACTTGAAATGTTTACGTGATTTACGAGAGCAGATGGCTTATTTTCAAATTCTAAAGGATCTATTGGGATAAGTTTTAGATTAAGATTTGATTTTACAGTGATAGGTTCATCGGATGTGTTAATCACGGATATATTTATGCGGTTGTTTTCTTTTACACGAACTAAACAATTTGCAATCAACAAGTTTTCAGAGTGTTTCTGGTCTAGAATTAATCCTTCCCCTACTTCGGGGTTCACAACGGAACACTCGATGATAGATTCGGTTCTTGCGGGGATTTGGTAAGCGGGATCGTGAAAGTGTAATTTAATGGATGCTTTTCCGAGGTTAAGTAGGTCTTTACTGTAATCTATATTGCAATTGTGAGCATTAAGAAAGTCTGACCCTATAATACCATCATAGGGTAAGTGGATCTTATCGATTACGTGGAATTTATGGGATATACGGGATTTTGGAAAATAAAGGCTTAGGTTGAAATGACCACGGGTTTGGATAGATTCTTCTGTTGAATCAATACCTTTTAAACGTATTGTTTCTTTAACAAGTCTAGGATGTTTTTCCATACAGGAATGTTTTAAAAGGCTGACTGAAGAGCCTGAGTCGACAAGCAAGGATAAAGGGAGTTCAGAAATTGAGGATTCGATGATAACATGAGGCAGTAGCATTATTGCTGGGTTATTCGTAATTTCAAATATATTTGTTTTCACAGGATTTGGTAAAGATTTGGATATAGAAGATTGTGGCAGATCAACTTTCTCGTGTTGCTGCGCGGATATAGAAGATTGTGGAAGGTCAACTTTCTTAAGTTGCTCCACGGGTGTAGCAAATTGTGGCAGGTCAACTTTGTTTAGTTGCTGCACGGATATAGTAGGTTTCGTCAGGCGATCATGTCGCGATGCCTGCGAGGGTTTAGTTTTCACTAGGCGATCATGTAGCGATGCCTGTGAGGGTTTAGTTTTCACTAGGCGATCATGTAGCGATGCCTGTGAGGGTTTAGTTTTCACTAGGCGATCATGTAGCGATGCCTGTGAGGATTTAGTTTTTGTAATTGGATTGAGGGCGTCGATTTTTGTATCGCACGGTCCCGTACGACACCGAGACGGGAAGCTTATTCGTTTTTTGTTTCATAGTCAACGGTATCGTATCCCTCCATTGCTGGGTCGACCGGTATATAAGGCGGATGTTGGTCGTCGGGATCGTCGGACACAAAGTTTACATTGTGGGCCCTTGATTGGTTTTGATCGATTTTGTATCGATTATTATTAAATTGACGCTTGCGACACTGTTCTAAGGTATGGCCCGGCGTTTTGCAGTATCTGCAGAATATGTTTTGTGAATTCGTGCTAGAATAGTGCCGGTTAGGATAGCTTTGATTTTGTGAATAATTAGGATTATAATGTGAAGGGTTTTGGTTGCGCCGTATTGGATAGGATTTTGGTTGTAAATTGGCTTTATCTTGGCGCGTGTTAGACGGGCTGTGTTTTAGGAATGATTGTTGTATTTTCTCTTCGGATATGGCTACATTTATTGCTTCGTTCAAAGTTTTCGGTGATTTACACCTAACTATGTTAGAGATTCGCGGTATTAACCCCATTTGGAAATGATGGAGGGCTAATTCCTCCATCGCTGCTGTGCGACCTATCATCTCTCTGCTTTTATGCCCATGAGATATTGAGACCTCCGTTAAAAGTTGCGAGAGGCAAGTTTCTATTCTAAGGGCATACTGGCTAACGGGTTCATTATATGTTTGTTTACACTCCTGCAAGTCTGTTAGTAAATGTGCGTAGTGTTTGCGTTCACTGAACTGGGTTTTTAGGAATTCTTTGAGTTGTACCCAATTCGTGAACTCTTTAATGGAGCACGCGTTTTGTGCCTTACCCTGTAATTGACAGAGTATGTATTTGAACAGGATATCCTTTTGGGCGTCAGTAGCAAGTTCATATGCATTATTACAGTTGATTAAAAATGAATTTAATGTCTCTCTGCAGCCATCGTATGGCTTAATAAATTTAAGTAGTATCGTTAGGTCTAATTCTGTTTTGATAGAAGGGTTCTTTTTTCTGCTTGACCTAGTGGTAGGTGGAGGACATAGGTTTTCGTCCTCTGTATCGGCCATAGGGGCCTCCAATTTTGGGCTTGGTGCTCTACTGTCTGACATCATTGTGTAAATTTTAGAAATATGTATGTGATGTAAAAAGTAAGTTAAGTGTTAGTTTAAATATATATAAACATAGACAACCCTATTGTAAATTACAGACACAATATAACACAAAAGAATGTAATATTAAAATTTACTAAATAAAAGAAATATACTATTATGACAACCCTATTGATATTGATAACACGTATT
Source organism: Apodemia mormo (assembly GCA_036924255.1). NCBI lineage: Eukaryota > Metazoa > Arthropoda > Insecta > Lepidoptera > Riodinidae > Apodemia > Apodemia mormo. The sequence continues at coordinate 26,341,417 of JAUPFN010000019.1, read as the reverse complement.
ACAAAGATCGCAATGACAAAAGGTTTTAAATCACTTACTGAAGTACGCAGAAAAACATCGATGTGGTGAACATGACTTCGGCAGGAATGACGTAACAACACGATGATAAGAGATGGGTTCTTGGAAGATGGTCTCACAGCACAGATTTTAGATTTATTTTTGAAGATTGACCGCGACACGAGCAGTGTCCAGCAGTAGGCCTCGGCTTTTATTTCGTTTTTAAATTTGGGATTCACTTTTACTTTCACTCGCGGCGGTTACTGATTTCGGAGCCGTTTCCGGGGATTTCTGTTTTAAAATCCCTTATCGCTGCCACCAAATATTATGAGTCTCTCTTGGTTTGTCTTTTTAAAAAAGGAAAAAGTTATGGCTAGAAATAAAGACAATAATTGAATTTAGGAAAGCAGCCGTCTAACTTGGATGTAGGATTGAGACTGAGGAGGGCTTGGTTCTACTAACCGACTGTGGATATGGGAGAGTGATGTGTCGGCAGTAAAAGGGATGAGGTTGGCATATTAGCCTACAGTGGCAAGGTATAACAGTTCGATTCAATTAATTTCATTTAAATAACCATTAAATAAATTAAAAAATATGTAATTTTATATATATTTAAAATGTTCAACTATAGGTTCGTATTTTATCTGCAGCTAATAGGTTTGTACACTAACATTAGATGGAAAATCTTGTAACCCTATTTCAAACCAAATAACAAGATTTTATTTACCTATTTTAATTTTATATAATGTCAGTATTTCTTCTTATTTATATTCAATTTAAATTTCCTATTTTAATTTTATTATTTACGCAAAATGACAACAACCATAACTGTTGATTATGACAATTTTATCAAGCTCAAGTTTCTGACGTATCCTTCAAATAATATTTATAACCATAATGTCATTAAAATTGAATTTAGGTCTCACCATTAAGGTTTTATATATATGTATATATTACCGCGATATGTTTTAACAACCCGAAACTAATAACAAAACTACATATTTTTTAATATTATGAGTAAAATTTAAAAGGATTAGCTCGTTTTTAAAACATAAATAATTTATCTCGCGTACTTTTATTTCTTAATTTAATTTTATAAAACATAAATCCACATGAAAATAATCCATAACAATATTATAAATTCTAAAATAACTATCTATATTAAACGCTATCACGGTCAAACCGCTGTGTCGGTTATGATGAAACTCTATATAGTAATAATTTAAAGTCTTCGAATGAACAAGTACATACTTCCATACTAATTTTATAAAAGCGGAAGTCTGTCTATCTGTTATCTATTCACGACTAAATCCCTGAACCGATTTTGATGAAATTTGGCCTGGGTATATATATGAATATCTGTTTATCTTTCCTATAAGGGATAAACTCTTTAGATAAAACCAAATAAGAGACAAAGTTTATATGAAAACTATATACCTTACCTTAGCTACATGTTAATATACTTGTAGGTGAACTCTTATAACTATGTAAGTACAACACTTGAATCAATGTGCAATAAACTGCTGTGAATTACTTATCGTTTAATTTCGTTATAACACTATTGTAGGTTTCCTTTACTCAACTAAATAAAAGAGGTATTGATTTTGGATCACGCAAACTAAATCTATACATATAATAAGATCGTAGGAAAGTAAAACTGTACATTGAATATTTTTTTAAAAGAATACTTGGGGCGTGATCTACAATCGATATCAAAGCTAAAAATATAGTTTTATATACTGTTGTTATTTTAGTAACAGCCAGTAATAATAAATATTGGCATGACCAAGGTGCATCATTTGTATCGAGCACAGTCAAAAGCCAAATAATAAATATAATTCTCAAGTTTACAATTAAAGTTTGTGCAAGTTTGTTTTAACAATTACTTGACAAAACTAAGACAGATAATATGTTGTCTTCAATCACAATACCGAAACATTAATAATCGGTACGCGATAAATAAACATATATAAAAGTAATCATTGCTCGCAATGAACTTCAAATAATCCAAATCATAAAAATTTCATAAGTAAAATCAATTAAGATAATCCTTATGACGAAAGTCAAATGAACTCAGGTTAATGTATAAAAATACATTAAAACAAGCAATTTAATATATCCAGCTCTGTGATGTAGCTCATACCTGGTTGACGATTTGATTAATTATGTAAATAGTTCAACTTTGCTAGGCGATAGATAGTTGGTGTTTATCTGGGTTAACCCTCTGAATACACAGTTTGCGGTGGGGCTTATCCGAGGACCACGCACTGGTAACGAGGAGATAACCATAACGACAACATTACATGTGTGCCTTTATATAGATATACACAATGCATGCGACATGCATACAACCCTGATGCCTTCGCAAAGCCGACACTATCTTGTGACGAAGGTATGGTCCAATCAAAAAGCCAAATAATTAAAATAAATTATTACTGAACTAGAAATTAACCTTTGTTCTAAAGTTATTATAGTCAAATTTCCTCCTATAACCCTAATAATTTATAGTCACCACAAGCAATGAAATATTACTTATTAATTGAATTTGAAGTTATAGATGAAATTTAGTAAGATCTTTGAACTCTTTAATATTGTGATTGAATACTCAATACATCTTAGAATCCAAACAATTCGTCTTATACTCGTTTTCTAATGAAACTAAGTTATTTATGTCTTCTCCAGATTATTAGAGTTCTATTACTCTTATTTCAATTTCTCTTTAATCAAATTTCAGAATTTAATAAGGTCTGAACTTTTAGAAATCAACGCTTATTAGATCTATTGTTGCTTTAAGTGAACAGTATTATGAAACATCTATCCACCCGAATAATCATAAGTAAAGTTCATTTGTACAATCCTTATGATGTATAGATTCAATCATGGAATCCAGGTTAATATATGAATATATACAGATAAACAATTTAGACAAATAACTCTAGTTCTGTAAAATAGTTCATGTCTGAGATGATTAGATATGAAAATGGATCAACTTTGCTTGGCGGTATAGTTGGGTGTTTATCTGGGTTATCGCCCCAAATACCATGCTTGCGACAGAGGGGCATATGAACCGTGTGTCTGCACTGGTAAAGAGAAGATGACCATAATGACAACATTACATGTATGTCCTTATATAGATACACCCAGCACAACTTGTTGCCTTCGTAAAGTCGATATTCCCGTGAGATGAAGATGACATGATCTATTTACCAAGGTAAAAGGTAAAAATATCTAATCCAAAATTAGTAATTAACCTTAATTTCAGATTTATTTAGTAAACTTCCTATCTTACTAAAAGATCTGTTATGCACTGTCACTATAAACAATAACATTTCAATTATCCAAAAGAAATAATTTGATAAAGAAGTTTAATATTATAATTCCTATCCTCCTAAATCCCTATATAAATAATATAAAATAAGAATAAAATAAATAAATAATTAATTAAATTAAGTAAATAATTTATACAAAATATGGTTAAATAAACATAATACGTTTGGACTAAAGTTCATTCATTCCTCTCTTGTACTCTAACTCCCTGAAGCTTTATTAAAGTCATTTAAGATTTTCGCTCCAAATTTAATTCAACAATTCAGTTTATATTAATTATTCCTTTGTTAAATACGAAGAGAGTAATTTGTATTAGTTTGTGATTATCTCGTTTAATATTTGTACTCGGTTTTAAATTTGATTGTAAATAAAATAATGTTTTATGAAGATTTGATTTTAAGGGACTGGCCTATGTAATTAATTTACGTATTAGTTAATATTTAGTTTTATAATAGGATATAATAATTCGTATTAACATTTCATAATTTTAATAATTCATATTAAGGTAGGTATTCGTGTGAATTTGTGTAGATTTATGCCCCCACTTATTGGTTGTAATATATTATTCCTACAGTAACAGACCGTCTGCCTTCAATTCCTAAAAGATCCTATTCCCTCCTAATCCAATTTGAAGCATTAATTCAAGTAATCATTTTAACTAGAGAAAGTTTCTATAATAAATATTTCCTAAGCTTGAATCACCTAGTTTTAATTGAAAGTCAATAATAAACAAAGTATTCCTTAATTCCTCAATATATTAAAGCATCAGTTCTTCCACCTAATATCTACACGCCCTATCCTATCACCTAATTGTTCCTTCATAAAAAATTATAACTGCCCAAAATTATAACAATGCAGAAATTAAAATCGTATTTGCCATACCTCCAACTCTGCAACAAACCTACAGTAACTCTGCATTCAGCTCCGAAGATAGCTAAGAAGTCACCCCCACGCGGCCTCGAAGGCTCCAAAGGAATCAGCTCTCGATCCCTAAAGTTTAAATAACAAGCAGGATCAACTGTACTATGGAAATTATTCTAGGAACTTCCTAGCCGGTTCTCATCTATAAAGATATGTGGTAGTTATCACCAGTTAGTAGATTTTAAAAGATAAAACCGCACGCAAAACTTCGAAACGGATTTGAATGAAATTTTACGCACAGATAGTTGATGACTTGGATTAGCACATAGGCTATTTACTATCCCGGGAAAATCTAGTGATCCAGCGGGATTCGCTTCTATAATGTTGCGGGTTGTACGTTGAAACTAGTTGATAATATTAATTCAGGTGCAGTAGTATTAGTATCTAACAATGGAATTCCTTCAAAATGACGAAGATGAAAAGTATAATTTAAAGTAGTTAAAGCACCTAAATCTATTCCTAATTAATAAGCTATTTAGCCAACATGCTTTTGAATTTGGTAATGCAAAGCCATTTCTTACTCCTATGAAAAATAAACAAACATAGCAATATCGGCCATTTGTAAGGTAAAGATGCAATAATGATAGTTCAAATGCATATGGTAAAAGTATAGTATAAACAATTAAAGCACATAAATCTATTCCTTGTTAGTTAATAAGCTATTTAGCCAACATGCTTTTGGCATTGGATAATAGTAGTAGGGATTCGTTGGTTCCCGACCACCCGGGTCGTTGGGTCTGGATCCCTGTTTCTGTCCCACCTGTGTTTCTGACCCACTTGGTGGTCGGTCAAAACTAAAAAAAAAAAAAAAAAAAAAAAAATTTGGTGTCAAAATGGGGGTTTCCGGGTACGCCCGATCGATTGCAAGCATCCGTTTTTTGATATCTCGCATGGTTGCAAAGTTAGCATTCCTGGCTCTCCTTCGTTATCTAATCACCTCATTATCATTAAGCTCGAACGCCCGTCACACAATCGCACTATTAAAAGCTCATTAGGACGTCTCGCATTGCGTATCACTTGCAACTAATGAATATGGAATAAAATAAATATCATCAAGCTGATTCCCGTGTCGAGAAGGCAGAGCGAGCGTCTTAACGTTCCACTGCGATTCACCTGTTCAGCGGACAAAAGCACGATTATGGCGATCATTCTATTATCATTTTAGCAAGAAATATAAAAAGCTGTTGCGTTTGCTAGTGTCGAAGGGTAAACATAGGTTAAGAAAGCGAATCATTATACAGAAAGGTGGGGCTTTTCTTCCTATTATTCTTAGCACAGTATTAAGTGGATTATTGAATTACATAATAAATAAATAAAAACAAAATGGATACTACAAAGAAAATGATATTGATTGAACCAGACGCATTGGAGCGACTAAAGAAAAGAGAAAATATTTCTGATGATTCTTTGTCAAGATTAGACAAGGAAATGCAAAAAATATTAAAAAGTAAAATTGATGATCGTGAAAAATGGTCATTATACCTCCAAGAATTACAGAAATACTTACACTTAATACAAGAAGATAAAAAACCTTTAAAGTTACCTATCACAATTGAAGAAGTTAAAGACAACACAAGCGAGAAGCAGATGATTCCATTTGTAAAAGAGTTATCACCAGTTCAGGACGTACAGACACCGGAATCTCCGGATATATTACTAAAACACTACACGGCTGATTATTTGAAACGACTTATTCCTAAAACTTACAAAAAGAAAGGTAGCATTCTTTTAGATACTCTTTATAAAAATAACGATAAAATTTCCTGGAATGATGATGGTACTGTTGTGATCAACAAAGAACATTTACCTCAAAGCAATATAATAGATCTCATAAATATAACTCTCCGACCCTTAAAATATAAACCTGATGGGTGGGAAAAGTTTGCAAAAGCATTAAAAGATATTAAAGTACCACTAATATGTGTTGGTAATCCTGAAATAAATAAATTCATGAATGAATTGTATGTAGAAGATTTTCGTCTTAATACTCCTACAAAACTAAATACACCGAAATTATCTAAACCAGGAAGAAAAATAGATTGGGAAAGATGGACACCTTATTAGATATACATAGTACTTACTATGATATAGCAAATCCGGCGGGATATAGTAGTGTAAATGCATTAACTAGAGCAATGAAAGGTAAAATGAATCGAAAACAAGTTCAAGAATGGCTGCAAAAACAGGAAACTTATACTCTTCATAAACCTATAAAAAGAAAATTTCCAAGAAACAGATATATCTTATCAAACTTAAATGAACTCTGGCAAGTAGATTTAAGTGATATGAGAAAGTATAGTCAATATAATGATGGTTATAATTATATTTTGTGTGTTATTGATGTATTTAGTAAATATGCATTTGTTAGACCCTTAATTAAAAAGAATTCACAATCAATAAAAAATTGTTTTGAGAGCATATTTTGCGAGGCAAAGGCCACACCTAGTCACATACAATCGGATAAGGGAACCGAATTCGTATCAAAAGATGTAAGACAATATTTAATGAATAAGAATATTAATTATTACACAACGAATAACCCTGATATTAAGGCTAGTATAGTGGAAAGGTTTCAGAGAACTCTCAAAACGAAAATGTGGCGATACTTCACCCACAAAAATACATATAGATACATAGATATATTGCAAGAATTAGTCTATTCCTATAATTATAGTTTTCATTCGACTATAAAAATGCGCCCAGTTGATGTTAATTTTAATAATATAATGACTGTATGGCGTAATATCAACGAAGGACGATTACAGGGGAAAAAAATGGTACACAATAATCAGGATCCAAAATTAAGTATAGGCGACTACGTTAGAATTACTAAATATAAGCATATATTTAAAAAAGGCTATGAGACTAATTGGAGTGATGAAATTTTTATAGTGGCCTCGGTAAAACGTAAGCCTGTATTGATTTATACCATAAAAGATATTCTAAACGAGGGAATTGTAGGTACATTTTATGAGAATGAATTACAAAAAGTTTCTTATGACCCCACATCGTATTTTAAAATTGATAAAATAATAGGTTCACGTTATTCTGGAATCAGAAAAGAAGTGCTTGTGAAGTGGGTAGGTTATCCGAATAAATTTAATACTTGGGTTCCTATATCAAATTTAAAGAAAATATAATGGATAATAGTTTTTATTTAACGTTACTTAGTAACAGCTCCATGGGCTACTTTCCAGAAAACACAACAGCAAACTTCTTCACTAAACTACCTAAAACTATTAAGCTAGAAGGAGAATGGGTGGTCGGTCTAGTTGAATGTCACTATCCGTGTAGTATGTTAAATGTACAGGATCATGAAAATGTAGTATACATTTCTAAAAAAGTATATTTACCCGATTCAAAAACAGATTATGCTAACGTTGAATATAAATCCCATATACCAGCAACAAACTACGAAAATATTAGTAACTTCTTAAACGCATTCAATGCAAATCCTTTATTAAATGGGAAAGTAAAGTTTCAACACGATGAAATATCAAGACTTGTCGCCGTAACAAATATGACAAGTAACATTACTCGAATAACAGCTAACCCCAAATTGTCACTTCAACTTGGGTTCGAACCCAATACAAATTTTGTTAGGCAGAATATTGGTAAGTATCCAATAAACTTACATTTAGGTCTACCGTCACAACTATTTATTTACTCCGATATAGTACATCCACAGATAATAGGAGATGTAATGTCATCTTTACTGAGAATAATTCCATTAGATCCTACGAAATATATTTATGGAGCCTACAAAATTAATGTATTTTCTCCTGCACACTATCTTCCTGTTTTACGTAGGGAATTTGATGTGATAGAAATTGATATAAGAACGAGCATTGGTGAAAGAGTACCATTTCAATTTGGAACCTCATGTATTAAGCTTCATTTCAAAAAAATAAGTTCTTAATATTACATTAAATATATAAAAATGGTATGTCCCTATCATCACTATTACTCTGCACAAGCAGGATCTGGTGTAGGTATAATTTATAAAGGAACACCATATCAACGTGGACATGGCATAGGGAGTTTTCTAGGGGGTTTATTTAGGTCAGTATTTCCAATTTTAAAAAGTGGCGCAAAGGTTCTTGGAAAAGAAGCATTAAACGCTGGAGTTGGTCTTCTAAGTGATTTGGTTGGAGCTCAACCTCTTGATGAATCGATAAAAACTCGATTCCGAACCGCTACTTCTAATTTAAAAAGAAAAGCTGATGAAAAACTCGACTCCATAATGGCAGGATCCGGTTATAAAAATAAAAGGCAAAGACTTAAGTCTATCACTCACAAGAAGACATCAAAACAAAGAAGAACTCTTAAAGGAGCTCTCAAAAATAAAAAAGATATTTTTGGAAATTAAAAATGGCGTTCCTACACAATAATTCTTGTGAATGTGTGAAATCAGAATTGGATATCTTTGCTTTACCGACAACACAAACAAGTATAGAGAGTGGTCAATGGATGCAATATCGTCCGATATCATCGCTAACTGATGATGGCCCTATCGAGTTTTTAATACCTGGTGCTGGTGATGAATATATTGACTTATCACACACAATGATTAGTATCAGTGCACGAATAGAAAATATTGATTCATCAAGATTAGCTGTCGATGCCAATGTTGCACCTGTAAATAATTGGCTACACTCGCTTTTTAGTCAGTTGGATATTTATTTAAATCAGAAACTTGTTTCTCCACCAAATAACACATATGCATATCGTGCGTATATAGAAACTTTATTAAATTATGGTCCAGCAGCGAAAGCTTCCCATCTTACCTGTGGTTTATGGTATGAAGATACTCCAGGAAAGTTTACTTCGTGTGACGCAACTAACGAAGGATTTGCTAAGCGACAGCAACTATCAAAGCAGAGTTCAACTATTGAAATGATAGGTCATTTACATGGTGATATATTTAATCAAGGGAAATTTTTAGTTAATGGTATTGAAATGCGGTTAAAATTAGTTCGTTCGAAAGATTCTTTTAATCTCATATCGTCCACAGTAGAAAATAAATTCAAAGTTAATATAATAAATGCTTCGCTCATAATCCGTAAAGCAAGAATCAATCCATCAATATTACTTGCACACGAAAAAGTACTAGCAACAACCACAGCTAAGTACCCAGTTGCTAGAGCTGAAGTAAAAGTATTAACTATTCCATCTGGTGTTCAAGGGAAAGTTCTTGATAATGTATTTCTTGGGCAAATGCCTAAAAGGTGTATTATAGGATTCGTTAGCAATAAAGCATTTAATGGCAGTTTCGAAACGAATCCCTTCGATTTTAAACACAACAACCTCAATCTGCTTAGTGTATATGTAGATGGACAGCAAATACCACCGAAAACATTAACTCCCAATTTTTCCGACAATGCTTTTACCAGCGTTTATCATACATTATTCTCTGGGACCGGTATACACTTTTTAAATGAAGGTAATTCGATATCTAAAGAAGCTTTTGCAAACGGGTACTGTCTAATGGCTTTTGATATGACTCCAGATTTAAGTGCAAACTCTACAACTCATTGGAATTTAGTAAAACGTGGAAGTGTTAGAATAGAAGTACGGTTTGAAGGCACTTTGTCATCAACAGTAAATTGTATAGTATATGCAGAATTTGATAATGTTATAGAAATAAACAAAAATAGAGAGGTTATTATAGATTATAATAGCTAATCTTAATTTTAATTAATTTATGAAATAGTACTTATATATTATATTGCTAGTGTATTTACTGTCAATTTCATTCAGCATATCTTTAAAAATAGACGCTTTTAAAAATTAAATCCTATGATGGATTCTATAGAAATCCAAAAGTTTCTGGATATGGTTAATGGTAGCTTAAAGCTTAATGTTTTTGCAGCTAATCGTATACCAGTACATGTTAGCTTACCCTTTTATTCTATATCAAATTTAGATCCTGATACAAAGCCTGGTTCTCATTGGGTAGCAATATGCATTGATAAACATGGTGTTGGGGAATATTTTGATTCTTTCGGGAGAAAGCCAACTGGTTATCATGAGTCATTTTTGGTAACAAATTGTAAGAAGTGGAATTATAATAATAAAGTAATTCAAAATTGTTTTAGTTCTATGTGTGGAATTTACTGTCTAGTTTTTATATATTTCAGATATTATGGAGTATGTATGTTTAACTTCACTAATATGTTTACTACTAATACTGTTATTAATGATAAAATTGTAAATAATTTGTTTAAATACTTTTTCTGTAATAAAATATAATTGATAAAGAAATTTCGTTGTATTATTTTACCCTGTATGTCATAGGAATACAAAAAAAAACAAATGGGATAACAAAAATAAAATCTTTATTTAAGTATTCAAGTATTAATCACATTATTATCTCTAATTACATTGAAACTTTATACAATAGCATACTTAAAAAATCAGTCATTGAAAGAACAATATCAAGTATTTTTGTCGAAGTGATATTTTTTTACGTCAGGTGCATCGGCTATTTCCTTAGATATATCATAGATCACTTCATTGATTTTGTTGAGCCTATGACTTGCCGCATAATATTTAATCCGAGTGGTTGCATGTTTCCAATGATCAGTTGGGGGTATCCTCGCCAGTTTTTTTAGATCGTAAACTTCTATTTTTACAAAGTGTGTGGCTTGCGCCCCATCGTCGGTATTGGTTGATATGTATGCCATTCCACCATCTCGAGACGCCCTTCCAACGCAGGACGACATTTTTTTCTTCTTTTTGGCTGGCTTTTCAAATAGGTCGTCCAAACTGCTGCTGCTACGTGTTCTTTTTATTTTCAATGGCTGTGTCAATTGTAAATCTGACTCGTCGTCGTCAGACAGTGGATAATAATAATGTTTTAAAGTGTTCTCTTCAAGGATGCTCGAGGAATTCTGTAAAGGACATAATACCAAATATTAGACACTACGACATAGCTAACGTAAAATCCTAATACTATGTTATAAATCTAAAGTTTGTGCGTGTATATTTGTTACAAGTTCTTACACGCCTTAACGACTGAATAAAATTTCTGTTCAGTATACATGTAGTACACATATGTATAGATTTAACACATACATCATTTCTGTGTGTGCATGTAGGTATAAATATTATTTTCTAACCAAATCTGAAAAAATATGTGTACGTTCATCATACAAGTATACTTTCCTCTCCGGTGAAATACATGAATAATATTGTAAAAATATGAAACGACAAAAATATTATATCTACATTCATTACACATATTTAATATATAAGATATTATAAGAGCAATAAATGAGATACTTACATCCATATTATCGAAGTAGCACGTGAACACAATAACACACACACACACGTTACAATAATGTAGCACTATCTCTGTTAAAATAATTATTTGATATATTGTAGATGTGCTTTCATCCAAGGTTTATATAGGAAGTTTTAAGCAATTAACATTAGCGAACACGTTCTGTTACAAATCTTGTTGCTCATCACATTCGCATTAGCAATTATGATACAACATTCCAATGAATCGTTAGTGAAGTTCATACTTGTGTATTGCGAAACACCCACATACCTTAAGAGCATGTGAAGCTTTTGATACCGGAAGTGACCGATCCTGCTAGCCCAGACATCATGCAATATGGGTGTTTGTCAACAACACTAAATAAATACATTCAAACAAATCACCTCTGCGGCATAATGGTGCGGTGACGATGCTTGCCACATGAGGTCCTAGGTTCGATTCCTGGGTCGGGATTGTCACCTATCACGTTGTGGAACTTAGTATCTTCGGCTAATCGTGGGAGCATTAGTTGTACCTCTGTCTACCTCTTCGGGGATATGGCCGTGAAGATACTTTTTTACATGCATACAAGTACTGGAATATATTTAATAAGCACACAGACCCAGTAATAATAGCACCACCACAGCGACTAGCACTGATGATGTATGTAATAAGATGGGTCAAGGTGGTGGTACTCAACCTGGTCGAGACGTTGCAGAACTCACCAACTAGTCAGTACTCACGATGTTAATGATATAAATTACTATGAAAAAAAAAAGTAAAAGTCTTACAGGCTGCTAAAATGATAATAGAATGATCGCCATAATCGTGCTTTTGTCCGCTGAACAGGTGAATCGCAGTGGAACGTTAAGACGCTCGCTCTGCCTTCTCGACACGGGAATCAGCTTGATGATATTTATTTTATTCCATATTCATTAGTTGCAAGTGATACGCAATGCGAGACGTCCTAATGAGCTTTTAATAGTGCGATTGTGTGACGGGCGTTCGAGCTTAATGATAATGAGGTGATTAGATAACGAAGGAGAGCCAGGAATGCTAACTTTGCAACCATGCGAGATATCAAAAAACGGATGCTTGCAATCGATCGGGCGTACCCGGAAACCCCCATTTTGACACCAAATTTTTTTTTTTTTTTTTTTTTTTTTAGTTTTGACCGACCACCAAGTGGGTCAGAAACACAGGTGGGACAGAAACAGGGATCCAGACCCAACGACCCGGGTGGTCGGGAACCAACGAATCCCTACTACTGATAATGCAAAGCCATTACTTATTCCTGTGAAAAATAAACAAACATAGCAATATTAGCCAATTGTAAGGTATAGATGCAATAATAAATGTCTAGAGACAACGGGATTCCTCCAAATGCCGACGATAAAGGTATAATATAAAGTAATTAAGTCATTTATTTCTATTTCCTAGTTAAATAATAAACTGTCTTGCCAACATGTCCTGAAATTTGATAATATAAAGCCTTTTTCTTTATATTATATGAAACCTAACAAACATAGCAATCTTAGTCACTTGCAAGGTATAGGTATAATAATAATAGTGTCTAAAGGCAATGGGTTTCCTTTAAATACCGATGGTGAAAATCTATATACATATAATTAAGTCATAAATCCATTTCTTAATTAATTAATAAACTGTCATCCGTCAAGCACTGAAATTTGATAAAGTAAAGCCATTACTTAGTCTTGTATAGTTATACAAACTTAAATTGTAGTCTTGTATAGTTATACAAACTTAATTTAATTTAAATTGGAAAACTACATCACCTGTGTTGTTTAGAACTCCGATTTAACCTCGTCTTGATTAGCAGCCCTGCTGCAAAACTGTAAGACAGCAATTGCTCCACAACCATTGTTCACATTTTTATGGAAAGAAAAGAACAATTAGAACAGCAAAAATTATGGTTTTATTTTCCTAAAATCAAAATAGACTTCCCTAATAATAATATCACACAATTTCTATAAAGCAAACAAGTCCACGTTTCTCCTATGTTATTAAACTCCTTTTCAACAGCTATTCCTTAAAATAAATAATTTCCTTTCTTCATACAACAAACATTCTTCACTCAGTCTAGGATCGATCCACCTTTACACAACATTTTGCACAATTTCATTCTTGTAAACCTAATCACATATTTATCGGTAATATGTTTATTAAAATTGTATATTCAACATTCAAAAGATTTACCTTCTAATAAAACTACATTCTACCAATACTGCTAGATTTAAATAAACTCAACGACTACATATCAAATACGAAGTTGCATAAATACATACGTAATCCCTGAATAAATCTCTATTCTACATACTCACGGTTTTTTTGATCAATCAAATTTTTACCAATCTCTTTTCTCACATTAAGAGTATTTATATTATTATTTACACTCCGGAATATCCCTGATATATCTATATTATTGTCTCAAACGAAGAATCTCTTTTATAACGTCTAGCACTTTTAAAACAAATCCCCCGTTTTCCTTTCCATTTTTTCCTTTTTTTCCAATCCCCCCATTCGTTTTTCTATCCTCCAATTTTCTTTCCTGTCATTCACTTTTAAGGTTTTATATGTTTATATCTTAGGTCTTATATATTATTGAGAATTAGTTTTCTTTATTTATTTTCGTCTTTAATTCCATTGATATTATTTATTAAACATAATTCAGACATATTTTTAACAAAAAAAAAAAAATAGTATAGATTCTTATTATTTTCTTTTATTACACTAAACCTCTTAAGGGATAGATGAAGTCTGTTACAACGTTAAAGGCGTTTCGGGGATACGAATTACAAATGATTACACAAGAGCTGCTCTTTTAATGTAAAGGATATACTATATGGGTAAATATAGAAGGCTATAAAAACATTAAGTATAAATAGTAAGCTAAATAGTACGCCGAAAATTACGAATAAAATGTTTTTTTTTTCAATATTAGTAAGATCATCAAGATCAACCAAGATATTCTAAGCCGAGGTTCGGTCTCACAGGAGATACCCTTAGGGCCGGCTCCAAGCCTATTTAACTTAAACTCTGGCTGAGTATTTTGTTCGCAATAACGCTTATACAGATCAATTGCCTATTTTATTCGAAAAAAACATATTAGTATGCTATTGCATTCTGCGCGCGGGAACGCATGCTGCTTGGTTTTAGGCATTTCAAAGGACAACGACAGCGTTGATTGTTATATAATATTAAGGTAAGCTATATCTACAGGTTGACTGGTGATTGCAGACATTAGAGGACACGATAGTTAATGGTATTATGTAACCAGTAAAAATATCGTAAAAAGAGAATATTGCTTAACTTCATAGAACACATCAACGTAATTAGTGTGGTAATATTAAAAAAGTATGGTAACGCTATAGCAGCAAATACTTAAAACAGAATAAAATAAATAATTAAGAGGTACTCGCATACAACAAACGTGATTTTTTGCGGTTTTATATTGATGTAGAATTGATGATACGAAACACTTTGTGCGCGAGTCCGACTCGCACTTGGCCAGTTTTATTTCTATTATTTACGTATGAAGTTATTTATTAATTTTTTATAGATATTCATATATGTATTTTATACGTATTTATGTAGGTATTTTATACGTATGTATGTAAGGTAATCTAGATACCCAAAAATATTACGAAAATTAAACAAGTTTGTGTGATTTTCTGGTTAGCTCTGTGGTTAGATGTTAGAAAATGCTTTATGTATTAAGCTCGCCATTTACACCCCGTATTTTTGTATGTAGTTCAATAAAGATAAATAAATACAATAATAAATAAATGCATAGATTTAACATGGATAGATTCTAAAAAATATTTTTAAATGGACCTAGTTATAAATTGGAAACCACTAGAATTATTGTTCTAAGTTCTAAGAAGTAAGTATTTCTTATTATTATGTGAGCCAAGTAAGAAGAGGACTATCAAGACGCCATTGCATTTTGCAAAAAATCATTAGTGGTGAGTATGGTGAGCAAAAAAATACTAACAAAAAAAAAACATTAAAAAAAATGCGTTCTCACTGGTTTATTTTCTATTCAAATTCCCATTCGCTAACGTTAGGATGGGTTAAAGTAAGATGTAGGAAAATGAGCAATTAAGAAAATACAAATAGATTTATTTTTTATAAACAAAATACTTAATCAGATATGTCAATCGGTTTTAATTCATCTACACCGCTTATAACTACTTCGTCGCCGATATCATCGACGTATGAATATTTTTCGTCGCATATCATTTTGCATAAATCTAAAATTAATTACGTGTTTCGAATTCCGCTAATAATGACATTATTTAAATTTTTATTTTAATAATATTTATATTTAGGTAGGTACATGGGGTATTACACCAATATTATTATAGATTTACATTAACGTTTATTTTTCTTCAGTAAATCAGCCCTATTATTGAACTAATATTTTTTTGCTGACATTACTAATTTAGCATAATATTCTGTTATGTGAAGTTAGCAACAAGTGCAATCCCATTCTTAGTTGGCTCGTTTCATAACATCATATCCCGGTTCGCATAGTAACTGTCAGAATAAATTTAAAATTATACACTACCACCCGATTACATTGTTTTGTTGTGCCTGGCTTCACAAATTTTAATATTACCTCGATGATACTCAATACTCCTGGCGAGTAAATAAAATTGGCAGCTAGTGTTTCATAAACCATATTATTTTCATATCGCACTTAAAAAAACAGATTATATACAGATAAAAGCCCACACTGTTTTTGGGTTCGTGTTTCGTGATCATTAATAATTTTTAAAAGCCGTATTTATGTACGTGGGTACGAGGCCGAAAGACTATTATTTTATTGAGGAAGTTGGCTCAGGTCGCTCGTTAAACGCCAACTGCGGCGATCAAGTTAATCCATTACGATTTTATACTGTCGTAAAGGTTTCATGACTGCCGTCAACTGTTAAAACTTTATTCACTATTATTATTATATCTTATAATGCCATTCCAATTCTGTTCAACGTCACTTACTTGTTATAAATAAATATGTTTGATTCTATCAACAAATTAACACAGTTTAAAACAAAGCTTTATCAAATTTTAAATAAATAACATTTTATAGACCACTCTATGTTTTTATAGTTCAGTCTATGAATATGTATAACAATATATAAAAATAATCGTTGCCGTAAAGCGTAAACTACATACCACAGTATATGTAAGCATATAAAAAGGTCTTACCACTTTTTTCTTCTTTAGAGCCTTAGAAAGACACTTTCACTTAGCATTATTAAAAAACACTGGTAATGAATTTCACGGTATATATTATGTTATATATACGGTATTATTATTAATGAAGTTTAATCGTGTGCATAAGCTAGCGCCCGTTCAATCTCGTTCATTATAATTTATCACGTATTGCTACATAGTAAGGTGATGCGAAGTGAGATAGAATGAGCGCTAATCTATTCTACATCATGCCCAAATAAATTATTTTAACACTAAGTAATAGTCTGTGAAATAGAAGTTATTGATGATGATTTATGTACTGATTTGTTTAAATGCTGTACTTTAAATGAGCAATTCTTGTATCTTGTATTTAAATAGGTTTTTCTGAAACGGCAAAACGAAACGATTTTGGCGAAATCATGAATTTAGATAGACAGTTGATCTAGGTAAGTGTCATCTCTGTGAAAATCCATGTTCACATAAAAAAATATTATCTGAGTGAAGCTCAGTCGACCAGCTAGTAGGTAAGTTATTTTTAACTATTTACAACTACATGACGTAACTGATGATGGATACATGATCTGTAAAAACCACAGAATTATTTGTTTTGTGGTAAAAACAGTTTGAACATAAGGGGGTCCAAATAAGGCTCTCGTAACAATCTTTATCGACCAGGATAACATAAAGATGTACCCTCCCACTATTGACATTTCTCATAGAGAGCAAGCAACCTTTTGTTATTCGGATGAAATGTGAATTTCAATGAAAACGAGGTTAAAATTGCTCAGGCCGACACGACTATAAAAAAGAGATTTCATTACGAGCCATTGTTGTGTTACGATTTTCACGGTCCATTTTCTTTTCAAGAATTGTTAAAGCGGAAAGGTTACGGTTTAATATTTGTATTAGGTACGGTGCTGCGTCTCGAGAAGCTCTTTGAATACTTTATTGCTGGAGTAATTAACTCTGAGTGCTGTTCTTGTGTTTTTCGCTTGCTTTTACGCAATTAAAAATAATTTGAAATAATAGCACCAGTACAAAGTCTTGCGAGACGCGGCTCGAATAATTTAAAGGCACTGAGATGTTAGCATCTTATTTCATTAACGCGTTCAACTGTCTCGAGTCTCGACAAATATTTATATGAGCCCATGAATATTTTACTGACGCGGTTCAAGAAACTAATTTCAACGGGTCTAATTACTATTCATTGTATAAATGCTCTTTAATTTGGGATTTCATCTCGGATTAAGAGATAAACACTGGTCTCTCTAAGCCGTGTTTATCTCTCCCTGAAGCGCGATAAAAATCGAGTCTTTCAGTATTGTGTTCTTAAAAAGGTTTAAACGGAGAATAAATAAGGCTGCCGATAGGGTCGCAGATGCCGTAACTATTTGTCTTGCGAAGAAAGATTGATTTTAGGGGAGCGTGTCCTGTTGTCTTGTTATGTAACTTTTGATGTCACTAAATCTTTGCTTTTGAAGTGTAAGCTCAATTATGGGTGTTTGAGCGGCTTGTATAATGTGTTTTGGCATTTTCGAAACAAGATGTGTGTGTTATATTAACGTTTGTTACGATGCATTTATTTTTGTTATGAAATTTTCGGGATTTCTAACTTTAATATTTTGTGGATCCTTAAGGGTAAATCCTTAAACTTAAGTTTATTTAAAATAAAAAAGTGATCGTTATTTAAGCTTAAAAATATCTACTTCAATTAAAAAAATTAAAAAATGAAAATTATTTCCACCTTGAGTTTTACAATAAGTATAAATTTGACATACGTGATAGTCGCCATGACGTCCCGATGAGTTAGCCACCTTACTCACGGCCGGTTTCCGAAACACAAATTAATTTTAACAAGCAATTTATTTGTATTTAACAAATCATTTGCCTGTAAAAAATATGTTAAACAGCGGGTAACTCAGTTGACGACGTAGCCAATTCGTAAAACTCTTTGGATACACGGCCGGCGTCGTCGCCATGAAGTCCCGATGAGATAGGGCCTTAACCGTAATCCATCTTTGGCCTAATCGCTGTTAGCATTCATTGACCTACTCGCAGTACTTCTAAGCCCTTGGTGACGAAACCTACGTAATCGAATATTGTTTTGCTGTATTTGTTATGGTTATTAACTTATAAAAACTTTAAAATATCTATTAGTAATAAATTTAGAATACACCATCTATAATCATTTGCCTAATGAATCTGACACAATTTTTGGCTTATATCTTGTATATCAAGACATTTACGAATTGATTGAGTTTTTACATGTGTAGATTTCCATTATTAGTAAGTGGATTATCGGGACTTTTTGGAACCGGTCTAAATTTGTAATTCACACAATTTATATGGCAAGCTACAAGTTAACATATTCTAAGAATTTTATCTTCGTTTTACTCTTAATAGCTTAATAATTTGTAAACTCTAACTTTCTTATAACCTCTGATCCCCTACTCAAACGATATGTTTTATCTTAAATGAATGTAGTTTTTGATTGCCACAGTGTTTTTAACCATAGCGTAACAATACAATTTTAAATTTTATTACTACATGAAATTACAGGTTAAAATGGGCACTTTTACAGCTACGTTACAATATTTTTTATACTTTTAGGCCAAGGGTTTCGTTGGTTACATTTTTAATCAGTAGTACTTATGTAAAATCGTAGAGCCTAGAATTAAAAATAATACTGTTTTAAACAAATTAATATGTTTACCATTTACGACAATAAGTTTACAATATAAAGGAACGATGTAGACCTCAGTAAATTGATATAAAATTAATTGAAAATACGAACTAAAAAGAAACATTTTATTTTCTAACTTATACTATTAATAAATGTTTGGTTTTAATAATATTCATATTATGTTTTGGGTTTGGGTACTATTGAGAATGTCAGTATGGAATCATTTCCACGCATCATTTTCATCATCTTTATATTCGTGGGTTTGTAATATTCTTGAATTGTGTTCTCTTTGCAGAATTATTTTGTTATGGGCTTAGAATTTTGTATTTTGTATGTTTTGATTTAAATCAAGTAAGTACATTACAAAATAGGAAACAGTCTAATTTATGTACATCAAAATTGGTGCAGTAGTTTTTGAGCTGATGTAGATATAATTAAAAAATATTGAAGTGGTTTTATTTTTTTAATTACTTTTATTATTATCTAAAAAACGCACAAATGTACATATTTGTATTTAACAGTACCTAACCTAAGTAACCTATAACCACATATTGTATAATAGTTACATTTATCTATTACATACACTGTCACTTTTGTTTTAAAATTGTACTAATAATAATAATCATTATCCTTACCATCAACAAAATTAACTATCCGGTTGATTTTTTCTATCATATATTATTTAAATTTATAGATTATATTTATAGATTTTTATTGAAATGTTATGAATATGGATAGAATAAATGGCTAAGAAATTTTCCAACCAATTACAATATTCAAATATAAAATATAATTCATCGTCTATCACAATGGCCGACTATTCTTAGCAATCTTTACCAGCGTTTATTATGTTCGCCTTTTATTTGAACTTCCCCTTTGAGCGGAGAGCCTTTCAGAGGTTCGTGTATATTAAAAATATTTCTCATAGAAATTCATCCATAATATAAATTTTACTTTCAATAATGCCGTAGATACAGATTTTTCTTTTATGTTTATTTAGTTTGAAATTGCATGTTTTTAAAAGAGGAAGATATTCATAATTTATTTTTACATAAAAGTGTTAATCTTTTACATAAAATTATGTAGATTGTAGAGTACACCGATTGCAAGGCAACTTTTTAAAATGTGTACAAAGAACTTTTTAAAATGTGTACACCTTTTTTTATTATCCCCCGTGCTGACGTGTTGGTCTGGGCTCCTTTGAAGAATAGATCAACTGCCGTTCTGCCAAGCAGGTCGTAAAAGGCGACCGTTAGGCTATATCTGTCACTATCATAGTGTTACGTACTTCGGGTTCGTAATAGTAAGAAAACACCACTTATATTAAATCCGTATATTTACAATCCAAATACACACAAGACAACACAACACAATGTAATACTTAAATACTCTGAATAACACTAGTCACTCACTGTACTATCTCCAAACTTAACCAACTACACAATTACTTCTCGCTTCGCACGGGTCACTTCAAGTATCGCTCTCGATCGCTTTATAAAAACTGCCCTGTATTTGTCAACACATCTCTATTTATACCCAGGGTAAAGTTCTACCTGGATCCAGAAAAATCTAAATGTATCGGGAAACGATGAATTACTTCTTATTGTAATCAACTTATGATAAACAAGTTATGACTCATTAATCCTAGTACACGCTACTTTCAACCTTATATCCTGTACCACAAAGTTCATTATAGTATAGCTTAGATCAACTATTTGTTTGTCAATAGGAGTAGCTATATCTTTCTTTTATTTCTAGATCTCTCCGGCGTTCCAACTCTACACGTTTCTAGATTATTCGTAACAATAGTAACTACTAGGTGGTGGAGTTCCGCAACGTGTCGTACGGGTATTTGGTATCATCGCCTTACCTATTCCTAAGGCAATAGCGTCAACGCTTGCCATTTTCGTGTTCCGGTTTGGAGGGTAATATAGCCGGTAGACTTATGCATGTGTCATTGCCATCCCGCCTCACGGATAGTAACACACCTTTAACATCTTTGGTGTCTATAGGCGATGGCTTTTTTTACCATCAGGAGAGCTATCTGCTTGTTAGCTATCATATGATACAAGTACAAAAAAAAATACACCATTCACAAACAATGTAATAGTTTGCTACTTATTTAAAATCTCGAATGAGGAGTTTTCTTGCTACGGTTACTACCCCGCAGCCCACTGTATTATTATTTGCCGGTATTATTAAGGTTAAGTTAGAGGCAAATCTTGACAAAACGCCCTTTATGCACTTGCTATGATTTATGTTTGAAATTTAACTGGTAAACAAGACCTGCGTGCATCACAAAAGCCACTGTAGCCTGCAGTCGGGTAAAAAGGGGCGACCGAGTTATGAGAAACGCTATACAGTAAATACCCCGAACTTGCGCGATAGGTGGGAATGAGCGATAGCCGCGTAAGTCGGATTTGCGTAAGTCGGGGTACAAAATACACGTAGACAAAAAATGTTTATTAAGATCTTAAATTAAATAAATATAGATCGCCAACCAAAGTTATTTTTATATCGCGAGCTTCGTAAAAATCTATCGAAGTAGTTTGACGACTTCATTCTCCCTCAAAATTTCCGAAACCAAAAAAACTTTTTTATTCCTTGTTTTGTAGAAAAATCGCTTTTAATTGAAGTCCATATTTTCTACAATTTGTCTTTCAATACGTACATTGGCTAAGCAATAGTGTGGATCCATTAAATCAAGCAAAAGATGAATCAACGAGATTTTAAAATCGCGTAACTCCGGGTTCACGTAAGTCGGGGTAGCGTAAGTCGAGGTATTTACTGTATAATCTAACATATAATAAAATCGTAGGAAATTCAAAACTGTATATCGAATATTTTTTTTAAATAATACTTGGGGCGTGATCTACAATCGATATCGAAGCCAAAAATATAGTTTTTAGAATTTTTGTCGGTTTGTCTGTTTGTCTGTTTGTCTGTATGTATGTCCGGGGTAAACTCAAAAAGTACTGCATGGATTTACTTCAAATTTTGCATGAATATTACTAACAGGTCGGGTCAACATATAGGCTACATATTATCATGCTATCACCTAAAGGGGGGGGGGGGGGAGCTGTGCGGAGTAAACGAAGTCCGCGCGGACGAAGTCGTGGCCTACAGCTAGTGTTATATATTTCATTCTCTCACAGGCAAAATTATATAGATGTGTGTTTGACTCTTTGTAGTTTTTCGTATCAGAATTTTAAATTCACAACGATGCTAGAGAAGTATATTTCAAAAAACTACCCGTTTTTGGAAGACAAAAAAAAAAGATAATAATTCATCACCCCAATAATTAAATATTTATTCGATTATGATAATAGCGGGAATGTGGCCGATACTTTTAAAAACGTTGTTATGAATACATGATTATTTCTGCGACGTTTCGGCACGAAACTGAACCTTCATCAGGCATCTTAATTTTATGTATTACAATTAACATTTTAAACTTTTTTTGATATTAAAATTCACACAATTTAATATGACAACGGTCATACTAAATCAACTGTGTGAATCTAATAAGATTATTATTTATATTATTTAATATAACGTTGATATTAAATATGTTGTGAGAATTTTAATATCATAAAAAGTTTAAAATGTTATATAATTGTAATACACAAGATTAACGGCCGGTTTTCGAAACACAAATTAATTTTAACAAGCAATTAATCTGTGTTTAATTGCTTGTTAAAATTATGTTATTTTTAATTATTATTTCATTTGCTTGTAAAAATTATGTTAAACACAGATTAATTGCTTGTTAAAATTGATTTGCGTTTCGGAAACCGTAAGCAAAATGTCTGATGAAGGCTAAATTTTGAACAGAAATGTCGTAACACAGAAATAATCATGTATTTATAATTTATAGTAACGTTTTTAAAAGAATCGTCCACATTCCCACTATATCATAATGGATTAAAACCGCGATGAATGCTACACCTACCTACTTTGAGTTCGCTGGCTATACATAATCCATACTATCCATATTAATATAATAAATGCGAAAGTACCTCTGTCTGTCTGTTACGCTTTCACGGCCAAACCGCTGAACCGAGTTGGATAAAATTTGGTACAAATATAGTTTGAGACCCAAGAAAGTACATAGGATAATCCCACGGGAACGGGAACTATGCGGGTTTCTATTTTAGAATTTTTTCCATGCGAACGAAGTCGCGGGCACAGCTAGTATTTTTTTTTTTTATATCATAAGATAGCAAACAAGCAGATGGGTCTCCTGATGGAAAGAGTCAACCATCGCCTATAGACACCAAAGATGTTAATGGTGCGTTGCTATCTTGTGGCGAGATCTAATGCCACATGCATAAGTTTACCGGCTACCTTACCCTCCAAACCGGAACACGACAGCGACAAGCACTGACGCTATTGCGGCAGGAATAGGTAAGGCGGTGGTACCAGACCCGGGCGAGACAATGCAGAACTCTACCACCTAGTATCCACGATGGTAGTGACTCGATAGCCAATCGGTCGCCTTTTACGACCTGCCTGGCAGAACGGCAGTTGGCCTATTCTACAAAGGAGGCCGAGACCAACACGGCATTTGTTTAGTGCATTTTATCTGTCTGGTAACTGACATTTGTTAGTGTTCTAACCACTTTATATTATTAATGTCGTATTCTTAATTAGGGCTCAATAAACAATGTTTGATGACAACAGATTAACCTTTTTATTGACCTTAGGCTGATAACAGTTCAAATTATGACGTGTAACTGCAAAAATAGCAATACGTTTTTGCTGTTTTAGTTTATGTCTTGATATTTTATTTAGGTATAGTTGTGAAGCAAATGCACACACTAAATCCCTTATAGCGTAAGCAGAAAAGCAGTAAGGGTGTAGACAGACGGACTGCATTTCAACTGCAATCCGACTGCTAAATGGCAGTTCAGATGCAGTTTGAATGCAGTTGACACGACTGTAATTGAACTGCAAACCAACCGTTCAGTTCGATTGCAGTCGGTGTGCAGTTCACACGACTGCACGCCGACTGCAATTGAACTGCAATCGGATTTGGTTAGCAGTTCAATTGCAGTCGTGTCAACTGCATCTGAACTGCCATTTAGCACTCGGATTGCAGTTGAAATGCAGTCCGTCTGTCTACACCCTAAGAAGCAGAGAAAACTAACCTTCTAACATGATGTTTTCTAAAGTTAAAGAAGCTTTTCTTATGTCCTCCGACTCACAGGTTTTAATTTAAACATGTAGTCTTATTTTAAGACAACTTTTTTTTACACAGCATTCGAATTACTCGACTAATTAAATAATGTTACTTCATTCTTGGTTTTATCCGGTACTACGTCTGTTTCCTTCGTATTATATATTTGTTTTGGCGATATTTTTATATGAATAAACCACTATGCTCAGTCTCATTTTAACATTTTCTTTATTTCATTTCTCTATTACGAATCCCATATGCGAATTTATCTAGTAAATAAATGTAAGAAATACTTTTGTATATCTTACATTTATTTACTAGATAAATTGCCCTTTTAAAATGTGCCCTAAATAACAGTTTTGTTTAAAAAGTCAAATGAAGACATGAAGTAAGAAGTATTTCGCAAGCGGCCCTGAAAATATCGTAAAAGTAAGTCGTAAAGTTTCGGCCATAATTCCATCTTTTTACCCTTAATCCTTATTGAAACTTCAATTACGTAACATTTATTTCAGTTTTAATTACCAGGCTTATAGAGGTGGAAGGTAGTGGAAGGTTTTATTTTTAATTAATTTGTTCGCGTCGGTAGCGAGGGTGCAATTGTTTTCTGTTTTATGATAGCTTTCGAGTCGTTTACCGTAAAATAATTGGGGATAGGGCCGAGCGATTGATATGAAATTGTTTTTGAATTACTAGCAATGAATAATATTTTATTATGAATACTCATTTACTCGTACTTTTCACTGGGAGGTAGAGTTCTGAATTGTTTCGCTCAGATCTGATACCACCGCCTTATCTATTCCTGTCGCAATAGCGTCAGAGCTTGTCACTGTCATGTTCCGATTTAGAGGATAAGGTAGCCGGTAAACTTATGCATGTTGCACTAGACCTCGCCACAAGGTACCAACGCACCATTAACATCTTTGGTGTCTATAGGCGATTGTTTCTCTTTCCATCAGAAGAGCCATCGGTTTGCTATCTTATGATAGAAAAAAACCTTTTTGAATCATTTTATTAATCTTGTAAGAAACGATAACTGCAGACGGCTTAAAATTAGACAAGGAATTTAATTACGGTTTAAAGGCAACAGTAAAGTTTTAAATTCATTCCAAAAAGTTATAATTAGGGACCCGCCACGCAGGCCGCTGTACGTATACAAGTTTTTATGTATTTCTCTGTACTAATTCATTTTTTCGGGATAGACTTTTTAATAACTTAAACTAGGAGGCGTTACAATCGACATTACGGGAGGAAATCTCGCCAAGTTGAACCAGTTATACCTTAGTCTAGTAGTATGACGTCAAGCTACTAGATGGTAGAGTTCTGCATCGTCTCGCCCGGGTCTGGTACCACCGCCTTATCTATTCCTGCCGCAATAGCGTCAGTGCTTGTCGCTGTCGTGTTCCGGTTTGGAGGGTAAGGTAACCGGTAAACTTATGCATGTGGCATTAGACCTCGCCACAAGATAGCAACGCACCATTAACATCTTTGGTGTCTATAGGCGATGGTTGACTGTGCGGAGTAAACGAAGTCCGCGCGAACGAAGTCGCGGGCAACAGCTAGTATTTAATAAACACCCAAACCGAAATACAAACATTTATACTCATGACACAAATGCGTGTCCCCGTTGGGGATCGAACCCGAGCCGGTCGATTGTCAGGGTCGCTAACCACTCGACCAACGGGGTGGTATTTTATAGATAGATATTTATAGATATTTTGATATTTCACAGCTAAACGATTGTGGGGTCATTCCCTCATTTATACTTACATTTGTCAGCTAATCGTTTGTTTTTGGATATGTGAAAAACGCCACGGCAATAATTATATAACGATGTGTAGAGGAAACTATCACAGCTGGTGTTTTACCGACTACCGAGTGACATATGACCAAATATAAATATATTTGGAGAAGTAAAAATAAGTATTTCGTGGAAATTTCATTGAAATTTACTAAGATAAATTTGGTAGTTATTTGATTGTGGATGGACGGAACTTAACGTTTTTTATTCTTTGTAACAAAAGTTTCCTTTAATAAATTTATTTCACCACAGGTTTTTTTATATCATTAGCTATAAGATAGCAAACAAGCAGATGGCTCACCTGATGTAAAGAGAAACAATCGCCTATAGACACTAAAGATGTTAATGATGCGTCACTATCCGGATGGCAGTGTCACATGCATAAGTCTACAGGCTACCTTACCCTTCGAACCGGAACAAGACGATGACAAGCATTGACGCTGTTCTGTCAGGAATATGTAAGGCAGTGGTACCAAATTTGCTATAAAAATTGTAACTATGTCTTTGTCTCTCTTATCTGTATGCATGTTATTGTTATTTATTGTATACTAGCTGTTGCCAGCGACTTCGTCCGCGCGGAGTTCGTTTATTCCGCACTGCTCCTCCCCCGTAGGTGCCCAAGCAGCAATCAAGCATGTTTAATACCCATAAAGCAGCTCATATAGAACTTAAAGTTCTATTGCAGCCGTACAATGGTGTAAAAA
Source organism: Apodemia mormo (assembly GCA_036924255.1). Lineage (NCBI taxonomy): Eukaryota > Metazoa > Arthropoda > Insecta > Lepidoptera > Riodinidae > Apodemia > Apodemia mormo. The sequence continues at coordinate 26,314,321 of JAUPFN010000019.1, read as the reverse complement.
GATGCTTTTATCGGTATAAGAGACCTTTATGAGTTTATATACAGCCTAATGCTGTACAAGGCCTTTCTTAGAGTTCCGCGTAAGCTTTAGGCGTTATATCTGAATATTAATACACTACTGTACAGCTTTAAGCAATTTGTAACTCATTAGGCTGATTTTAATCCTTAAAGCTGTACATTAGCTGTATTTTGTTTAGCACGGGAATTTATTACAGCTTTAAGTGTTATTATAGTATCACTCAACGCTTGTTTCTGTAAAATGGGATATGTAATCACCGTTCTACAGCTAATATTTATGGCGTAATTGTAGACTGTTATGCAGCCAATGGTGTTAAAAAATCTGCATATACAGCTATAGTACAGCTCAAGGCTGTATTACTGAGAAAATTGTTGTTTGCTGTTTTTATATCTGCATAGTTGATATCATGTGGAAAAAATCAAGAGGAATATTGAAAAGGAATATTTAAATATTATAAATTACCAACCAAGTAATCGTGATGAAGATAAAGCTGAAAATTTACTAATTCAGGTAAACCTACAATCGTCATTTTTATCAATGTTCAAGGAAAAGGGTTCCGTAACAAAAACATTAAAAAGTGATTGTAGGTTATCTGATTTATTATTTTTTAGGCTTATCTTCTTCATTAAGGTTACTTAGTTGGTAATTTACAATAACTGATTTTTTTAATGTCATAAGATAGCAAACAAGCAGATCGGTCTCCTGATGAAAAGAATCAACCATCGCCTACAGACAGCAAAAATGTTAATGGTGCGTTGCTGTCTTGTGGCAAGGTCTAATGCCCAATGCATAAGTTTACCGGCCACCTTACCCTCCAAACCGGAACATGACAGTGACTAGCACTGACGCTTTGCAGCAGGAATAGATAAGGCGGTGGTACCAGACCCGGTCGAGCCAATGCAGAGCTCTATCACCTAGTAACCACGATGGAAGTGACTCGCATAGCCCATCGGTTGTCTTTTACGACCCGTCTGGCAGAAAGGCAATTGGTCTATTCTTCAAAGAATATATAAAAAAGAGTTAAAAAGAGAAATAAAAATCATTACACTGAGAAAATATGTATTTTTTTATTTTTAACTTGCTACTATACGGAGTTTTACAAAAGCGGTATAGTAAGTCGAAAGGGGGTGACTCAGAGGGTCATTTTGAACAACTTTTGTTCAACGATTTGTGAAAATTCCCGAAAAACAATTTTGTTTTTCCATTGTGAAAAGTCACGTGACCAACAAAGTTTCTATGGAGAAACAATATTTTTTTCGCGAATTTCCAAAAGTCGTTAAACAAAAGTTGTTAAGAATGACCCCCTGAGCCACCCCCTTGCGGCTTACTGTACCACTTATGCAACACCCTGTATATATGTATACTTACAATCGTTTTAAAAATATTATATACTTAGATACAATTACAGGCAAAAGAGTATGTGTTTCTCTTTGAAGAACTAATAATATTAAATCACAAGCACGAAATAACGTATTCTTCTTAAAAATATTTTTGTGATAGACCAATATTTAAAGGGCTTGATTTTTCGTTCTTGATCAACTTAGTTATATCAAGTTGTTTTCTTGGTCATTATAATTCACCTTTATCCTCCCACAAACTGGGTACGATACAAATACGGTTTTGGCTTCTCTCAATTGTTTTTATTATTTTATAAGGCATATTTCCCTGAAAAATAAAGTAAAACATGATTGAAATACATGTCCCATAGGTTATAGTTAACAATAAGTTGGTTTAGTTGTAAAGACAAACGACCGACATCATTACAACACAATAGCGAAATCAAGTGACAAACATATGTTTTGTATTTAGGGTTCTTCAATTTTTGTACGCATCTCTAAACATAAGTTAAGTAATTAAAAGCCAATTACTGTACAACAGATTTATATAGGGACTTAGTACAGCCTAAAGTGTATTTGGACGGTAATTAAAAGCCAATAGCCGTATAATAGAACAAAAAAGAGATTCAGTACAGCTATTTGCAGTATATCACCCTCCAAATACACTTTAAGCTGTATAACAAAACGCCGCCATTATTGTGTATTAAAAACAACATTAAAGAAATATATTGTTAAATAAAAGATATATTTAGCAATAGCTAAAGCTATATCTTGACAAGCAACTTATATTATGATCATTATGCCTTTATATACAATATTGTACCATAAATACTTGTATATTCTAACCTTAAACACAAACACTTACCGTATTTTGAAATGATTTTATTTGTGTTATCGTGATTATTTCGTTGGCGCGTGAATATTTTGAGAGAAAACATACACGATTTTACAATGATTTTGATTTTGCACTTTGAATACACGTTGAATACTGCTCCAAGTCCAAGAATTTATCGTTTATTAATATATTTTTAATTAGGCGTCTGCAGATATAATGTTATACAATATCAAAAACAGATTAGTTACTTTTATCATTTTCAAACACCTATTAAGAACATTTAGCTGCACAAGAGAGTATCTTAAGTATTATAGTTTCTTTATACACCGAATAACAGCCTTTGTACAGCCTATACCAGCTTGTACAGCTATTGTGCAGCCTATTTAACTCTTAGCTGTACAAGACAGTTACAAGAGAGTATCTTTAGTGTTATAGTTTCTTTATACACCAAATAACAGCCATTGTACAGTTTATAACAGCTTGTATAGCTATTGTGCAGCCTACATAACGCTATAAGCTGTATAACTTGGGGCCCTTTTTGGTGTTATATCGGCTGTAGAAGCGCTTCTACAGCCTTTGTACGGCTTCGTATACAGCTTTAAGTTTAAAAATGAACCTAAATGCAGCCTATATACAGCTTAACGTGCTACTTGGGTGATAGCGTGATAATATGTAGGTATTATGTTGACCCGACCTGTTAGTAATATTCATGCAAAATTTGAAGTAAATCCATGCTGTACTTTTTGAGTTTACCCTGGACATACATACAGACAAACAGACAAAAATTCTAAAAACTATTCTTCTTATTCAAATGCCCAGGCGAGACGTTGCGGAACTCTACCACCTAATAGTCATGGTGGTAGTGACACGTACAGCTAATTGGTCGCTTTTTACGACCTGCCTGGCAGAACGGCAGTTGGTCTATTTTTCCAAGGAGCTCGGACCAACATTGGGGATTTTTGCCAGGTAAAGCTTTTATTATAACTGCATTAAAACGTGATAAACATCATCTACGTTTACTTATCTTAGTACCAGACAGGGCATGAAGTAAATAAAACTTTTAGCTATATTCGCTTGTTCAGGGGTACTACTTTCTTATGTATTGTTTTGCAAAAAAGGTTTTTTGTTTAATATTCCTTTCACATAATTTTTGTTAAAGTTAAACCCATAAAACTGAATATCAACGACCACATACCGCATTATGAATTGAAACAGGGACGCCAAGTGTATTTTATCATGTACGTATAATCTTCTATCTTCTATGTAAATAAAAATGAATTGCTAAAATATGTATTGCTAAGCCCAGAACTCGAGAACAGCTGGACCAATTCGGTTTATTTCTTTATTGAAATGTTGTTTTAAATAAATAAATAACAGCTGGACCAATTCGGTTTATTTCTTTATTGAAATGTTTTTTGAAGTCCGAGAATGGTTTTTATGGAGAGAAAATTGAAATAATAACAACACTTTTGCCATAGAGTAGTTCCTAGCTGTCAAACATTAAGGCTACGTCCGCACAAACAAGCGGCTTGCGCCTAGCGAACCACTTAGCGAGAGCTTAGTAAAACGAGCATTCTAGAATGTTTGCAACCGTCCGCACTGTTTACTTCTATAAGTTGCTAAGCAATTAGCTATGCGCCAAGTGCGCAATGCCGCCGGCCGCGAACATCCTAGAACGTTCGTTTTACTAAGCGACTCGCTATGTAGTCGCTAGGCTCTAGGCGCTAAGCAAGCCGCCTGTTTGTGCGGACGCAGCCTAAACGATTTTAAATCTATTCTAAGTCGGTACAAAGTTCGCCGATTCAACTAGACATCTGTATATATAAAAATCAATTGCTGTTCGTTAGTCTCGATAAAACTCGAGAGCGGCTGTACCGATTTGACTAGTTTTGGTTTTGAATTAATTGTTGAAGTCCAGGGAAGGTTTAAAAGCTGAGAAAATATAGAAAAAAATAAGAGTAGTTAAAAAGGCAGAAAAACGTTTGCCGGATCAGTTAGTAATATAATAAAGAGCGTGTAATGGGTAACTCGCTCAGGGTGACTGGATGGCTAAGGTCAGCTCTGAATAAATTCCCCATCCTAACATCCTAACATTGACTGGTAGAGAATGCCATGTAGTATTTATTAAGTCCACCTCTGTACATGTTTGTGCATTTTTAAATAAATAAATAAAACTAATGTTCCTAAAAGACAGAAAAATAAGTTTTAATCATAAAGCTGCAGGCAAAAGCTATTTTAAACATAAAGCAGTGTAAACTTAAGAATGAATAAATCTTAATCACTGGTAAATTAACTATAAGTCACAAAAAACAAATCTAATCTCTAAAAGCATTTTATTAAATAAGAGTCGTAATGAAATTTAAAAACCGTCACGAAACTCCGCCAAAGCGAGTTGCAAACTGAATAACGGGGAATGAGAGATGAATAAACGAATATTGAAACAGTTGCGAAGCATCAAATCGAATTGTACAAAGTTAATTAGTTAGGGAGTGTCAAGTTTGAAGAGGGTCGGAATTGCGGAGTCCGTGGATACGAGTAGGCTTCGATGTTACTTATTTATTTAACACAAGCTTTGACGTTTTCCGCGTTAAAACGGTATTATTTATATACTAGCTGTTGCCAGCGACTTAGTCCGCACGGACTTCCTTTACTCCGCACAGCACCTCCCCCGTAGGTGATAATATGTAGCCTATATGATGACTCGACCTGTTAGTAATATTCATGCAAAATTTGAAGTAAATCCATGCAGTACTTTTTGAGTTTACGCCGGACATACATACAGACAAACAGACAAAAATTCTAAAAATATATTTTTGGCTCCGATATCGATTGTAGATCGCGTCCCAAGTATTCTTTTAAAAAAATACTCAATGTACAGTTTTGACTTTTCTACGATTTTATTATATGTATAGATTAATACGTGTAGTAAAAACTTTGTACAATATTTATAAGTTAACTAGCTGCAGCGCGCAGCCCGCTGCATTATAAAAGTTTTTAGCAAATCCCACGGGATCAGCTCATTTTTCCGGGATAGAAATGTGGATAGTGCTATTCCAGATCATGATCTACCTGTGTACCAAATTTAATTCAAATCCGTTCAGTAGTTTTTGCGTGATTGATTAACAAGCATCCATCCTCAAATGGACCTTCTCAAATGTACTTCAGTCCCCAGGCAGTACACCTTACCTGGCTGGGAAGATCTTTCATTCCCACATCCTCATCATGAATTTAACGTCATCAAACTCCACAGTTACGATGTGTCCCTGATAGTAGTTGGCCCGCTGGTTCTACCACTAACACCTCTTCAGTTGTACGGAACAGCGGCGCCACAAGGTCTTTAGCGAATTTATGTAGAACCAAACAGAAAGTAGGTTTCCTTTTTCCTTTCCTTTCAAAGGTATCCCCGTGTTGGTCCGAGCCCCCTTTGAGGAGTAGACCATCTGGCGTTCAGCCAGGCAGTTCGTATGAGGCGAACGGATTGGCTGTGCGAATCAATTCGATGTATTGTCTCCCCCGGTCTGGTACCAACTACTTACCTAGTCCTGCCGCAATAGTGTCAGTGCTTGTCACTGTCGTGTTCTGGTTTGAAGGGTAAGGTAGCCGGTAAACTTACGCATGTGGCGTTAAATCCCCGTTATAAGGACAACGATTTTTAACATATTTAGTGTCTATAGGATAAGCGATGTTTGTCCCTTTCCATCTGGAGAGTTATCTGCTTATTTCTATCTTATCATATAAAAAATACAAATATTGAGAACCTCCTCCTTTTTGTGAAGTTGGATGTAAGATCGGTGTGTTTATGAGTACTTAGATTTAATAACAGCATACTTAGGCTTAAATGTATTCACGTCTATTTCAGATATGATTATTTATCGTACCTTGCGCAGTATTGAAACGAAATTACACATTTAGATGATGTTATTAAGTGAAAGGCCTGTGTTGAAACGAATAGTTTGTACATGTAACAGTATCCGTTTATAACTGATGTTTCTAAGAGCTTCTGTTAGATTCATAAATATTTCCATGTTAACTGTGTATTTTTTATAGTATAAGATAGCAAACAAGCAGATGGTCCTCCTGATGGAAAGAGAAACCATCGTCTATATACACCAAAGGTGTTAATGGTGCGTTGCTATCTGTATGGCGGGATGGCAATGCCATATGCAGTTGGATTCTACGATGCTCCCTTTTTTCATTCAATTTCTTGCAAGGACTGTACAAAGCAAGCTATAACAAATATAGTTACTTATACCCTGTACAAGTTAGCTTGATCTTGCAGTCAAATGCCACATGCATAAGACTACCGGCTATATTACCCAAACCGGGACACGACAGTGACAAGCACTGACGCTATTGCGGCAGAAATAGGTAAGGGGGTGGTACCAAATACAAAATCTAAAACTAAAAACAATTGGTCTACTTCTTATATATTTATTATTCTTTTGACCGCCTCGTTGGTCGAGTGATTAGAGAACCTGACTACGCAATCAACGGGGCTCGGGTTCGATTCCCGACGGGGACAAGCATTTGTGTGATGAGCATAAATGTTTGTATTTCTGGGTTTGGGTATTTATTAAATATATTCTGGTATTTATCTATGTATTTCTATATATTAGTATCGTTGACTAACACCCATAACACAAGCAAATAATATGCTTACTTTGGGGTTAGATCAGTAGGTGTAATCTGTCCCGTGAATATTTATATCACGGGAACAATTTATTTTTCAGAGATATATAGTATCTTCTAAGTCTTGGCACTTTTTTCCCCGCACTTGGGCACTTTTATCCCCGCGCTATTCCTCTATGGAACCAATTACCGGCAGGGGCTTTTCCAAGCGGATACGACTTAGGGAGCTTCAAGAAAAGAGCCTACTCTTTCTTAAAAGGCCGGCAACGCAACTGCAAATCTTCGAATAGTGTGGTTGTCCATGGGCGGCGGTGATCACTTACCATCAGGTGAGCCTCCTATCCGTTTGCCCCCTTTGTCTATATAAAAAAAAACTATGTGCTACTCCAGATCATCATCTACCTGTGTGCCAAATTAAATTCAAATCGGTCAAGCCCCGGTCATGTCAAGTCCAGGCAATGTAAGCTTTACATTCATTGCGTGGCGTGAAAATAAGAAAAAATCATAAAACGGATAATTTTACGTTTCCCAAAAAAATGAATTCCCATCATTACTAGAATGTAAAAATGGCATGCTTTCTTAATTTTTCCGTAGACTTTCCCTTACATACTTTCTTGTTTTACTACTCTGTGTTATTAAAAGAAATAATATTCTCAAATTTACCCGTTTTTTATATCATAAGATAGCAAACAGGCAGATGGGTCTCCTGATGGAAAGAGCCATCCATTGCCTTTAAACACCAACAATTTTAATGATGCGTTGATATCTTCGGGCGAGGTCTAATGACACATGCATAAGTTTTCCGGCTACCTAACCCTCTGAACCAGGACACGACAGTGACTAGCACTGACGCTATTGCGGCAGGCGGCGGCGAGACAATGCAGAACTCGACCACCTAGTAGCCACGACGGTAGTAATAGCCAATCGGTCGCCTTTTACGACCTGCCTGGCAGAACAGCAGTTGGCCGATTATTCAAAGGAGCCCGGGACCAACATCCGGGGAAAGCCCTTACCGTAATTCGTAAATTTGAGAATATTGTTTATTTTTAACCTGTTTGTTTTAATAATATTAAAATAAAAAATATTCTCAAATTTACCCGTTTATGGTTAAGCATGAATAGTAAACATCCTAAATAATAAATGCGAAAGTGAGTTTGTTTGTTATGCTTTCACGCTTAAACCATTAAACCGATTTAAAAATTCATTCACTAATAAAAAGTTACATTATTAAGTTTAACGTATTATTTTGTAAAAAAATTTGTAAAAATATTACGTTAAGCGGTTTAACTTAAGCCTGATATGACAACCGCTTCAAAAAAACACGTGAAGCTGCTGGTATCGGTTGTGATAAGTAACAAGTTATAATGATTAAATATGGCGAATGTGGAAATCGCCACCCCTTTTCAACCAGGTTACCAAGCATCGATAGGTCAAGGTCGCTCTTGATTTCCGGTTTGAACTATATCCTATGATATATATTGTTACTTTGATATATATTGTACCCCTTTTCACCAGGTTACCAAGCGTCGATAGGTCGCTCTTGATTTCCATTTTGAACTGTATCCTATGATATATTTTTTTCAGTCCCAATAATTGTCGACTCTGCGGTCTAGTGGTCCGGTGTCGGTGTTGACCACATGAGGTCTCGGGTTCTATTTCCGGATCAGGCAAATCAAAAATGTGTGTTTTCAGTTTTCTGGTAAAAACAATGTTACCTGATAATGGATAAGTGCCCGTTTGCCGATAGGCTTCCGCCTATCTCATTGTGGGACTAAGGGTCTTAGGCTAATCGTGGATACACTTGATGTACCTCTTCCTACTTCTTTGTAAGGGCGTAGATATATACTTTTTTGCTATCAGAAAGACAAGAAATAAACGGATTAGTAGCATTAGTAGCCCAGTTGCGGTTTCACCCGAAAAATATATATATATATATTACATGTATTTCACCCAAATGAAAAAACAGGTACAGGTAATGAGACAAGAGTTTCAGATTTAAATCGTTCTTATTAATAAACATTTTTAATACACAAAATTGTATTCACAGTTTGTTCTTAAATTTTAAAATCAGAAAACCTTTTTTCTTTATGGCGTGAGAGAGACAGAATGTTGTATTATCAGAAACACACTTTTCTGTTCAACACTCAACAAACGATTTGAATAAAAACAAATATTATGTCTTTTCCTGCTCACGCGAAGGTGCGTGTAAGGGTAAGAAAAAACCTATTCATTGAGTAAGCGCTATAACCGATTGCCGCAAGTAATTGTGCTAAACTTATGTGAATTATTATGAATTATTTAAACGCTCAAAAATAATATGTTTGATTATAATTAATATATTCTTTCATAAGAGTTTTGAATGCGTCCGTACATTCTTTAGATTTAATACTTATTTATCGGGTGAAATCGCAACTACATGTAATATATATTTTTCGGGTGAAACCGCAGCTAGGGGCTAATGCTACTAACCCAAATAAACGTATAAATTTTGTTAGCAAAATAAACTTATTATTTTAAGATGAGTACAACATTTAACGAAACAATATTACATATAAAATTACAATGTACTTTCCTGAGGGAGCCACGTAAAGACGACGCTCTCTGTAATTATGATTTCCAGTGCTATTTGAAGTCTGTTTATTACGTCTTTCATTACTATGTTAATTCCTTTCATAAAAGTAACTGAACCATGAGAACCATGTTCAAGTCGTGAGGTTCGTTTTCTTTTTGAGAAATAAATATTTATTCACGTAGCTGTTTTCGTTCGGGTCTCATAAAAATAATCTTTATGGCAGGCAGTTTAGAAAAATTTCACTACCTTCGTGACTACTAGGTAAAGTTTCGCAACATCTTGTCTATGGTAATATCTAACCTTTTCTTGGTGTCATAGAGTCAGTGATTGCCACTCTTGGGTTTCGGTTTGAGTTTAAGGTAACTGGTAAAATTATACATATGGCATTTCAATGCGTCACATAATGAACGAACGAATGAATGATTTTTTTTTATTTTAGGTAACAAGCCCAAATGCGCCATTATCATTATTAGTTACTAATCTAGACTCTTTCTGATTATTTATCTTTGCTCCGTGACATTATGGCAACCAGTATTGTATTTTTAATTAGTCTATATCTATACATATAATAAAATCGTAGGAAAGTCAAAACTGTACATTGAATATTTTTTTAAAAGAATACTTGGGGCGTGATCTACAATCGATACCGAAGCCAAAAATATAGTTTTTAGAATTATTGTCTGTTTGTCTGATTATCTGTTTGTCTGTATGTATGTCCGGGGTAAACTCACAAAGTACTGCATGGATTTACTTCAAATTTTGCATGAATATTACTAACAGGTCGGGTCAACATATAGGCTACATATTATCACGCTATCATCTACGGGGGAGAAGCTGTGCGGAGTAAACGATGTCCGCGCGTACGAAGTCGCGGGCAACAGCTAGTATTAAATAAATTGTTATTCACAGTATATCTTTAATTAATATTTTATAAATCAATAACAATAGTAAGACGAATAAATCGTAAGCGAAGTTGCTGCCGAAATATTTTATTTATTCAGGCGTCAGGTACTTTGCACAAATCCATTATTTAAAAGGTGAAAATCATTTTTGCTAAATAAAAGAGTCGGTTTAACAAATGGATATAACTCACTGATAGTCCGGACAAAAGTTGCATTGCGTTGCGTTGAGTACATAAATTGTATGCTTTTGTGCTAGTGGTGGTGATGGGACATGGATAAAAGTGTGGTGGATGTGGTTGGATAATTGTTCGGCGAGTTTTATCCATTTATGAAACCGAAGTCTTTCTTTTTAGTGTCATCACGGAAGACACATAGAACATACAGTTCGTGAATAAAAGCAAATTTAATTAATTTTATACTTTGAACACTGAATATCGTCAACACTTGGTAAAACTCCATGTTAACTTGCATTTATATTGTACTAGCTGCAGCGTGCAGTTTTCACTGACAGTTGCTTGCGCATCCCGCGGGATCACCTCATTTTTCCGGGACAAAAAGTAGCCTATGTGCTATTCCAGATCATCAGCTACCTGTGTGCCAAATTTCATTCTAGTAGTTTTTGCGTGATTGAGTAACAAATATCCATCCAAACATCTATCCAAACATCCATTCAAACATCCAAACTTTCGCATTTATATAATAATATTAATTAATTAATTAATATAGATTAAATCAAGTGAAATAGTACAACTAGACACTTTTACAAGTGGAAGTACATCAATTTCACTTTACACAATTTTAATTATATTACTCGACCGGTTTCACTTTTTAAAGCATCTTCAGGATGTAATATACTTAATACTTTTAAAGCATCTTCAGGATGTAATATACTTAATACTTATATTAAGTATATTACATCCTGAAGATGCTTTAAAAAGTGAAACCAGTCGAGTAATATAATTAAAATTGTATAAAGTGAAATTGATGTACAAGTGGAATAGTAAAAGTGTCTAGTAACAATGGAATTTCACCAAGTGCCGACGATGGAAAGTATAGATGAAATAATACAATTTCACCTTTTTTGCGGCCAAAAATTTGTATAGAGTACACGTATAATTTTAAGTAAAAGTATGAATATAATACACAAACTTCTATGTAGTTTCAACACCCAATTCTTTGTTTAAATAATTCGCCCGTATGTTTAGTCGTTAGCTGGCGTAAAGCTTATTTGTCGACACTTCTAACAAGCACATTATTGTACAAACGTCCGGTGATTCTACCTATAAACAAAGTGCTTCGAGCTGAAATCCCGCCCCGGTATTTATTTCTGTTGGCATGCTTTACAATAAATACTGACATTAAAGTCGGCTAAAATTTGTTTGGTATAAAACGCCGTTTCATTTACGGAAGCTTAACATAGATTTGTTGTTAAACATCCTACTTGTTATGTTTTTCACAAATTATCATAATATTATCTATACATATAATAAAATCGTAGTAAAGTCAAAACTGTACATTGAATCTATACATATAATAAAATCGTAGGAAAGTCAAAACTGTACATTGAATATTTTTTAAAAAGAATACTTGGGACGTGATCTACAATCGATACCGAAGCCAAAAATATAGTTTTGAGAATTTTTGTCTGATTGTCTGTTTGTCTGTATGTATGTCCGGGGTAAACTCAAAAAGTACTGCATGGATTTACTTCAAATTTTGCATGAATATTACTAATAGGTCGTATCAACATATATGCTACATATTATCACGCTATCACCTACGGGGGAGCAGCAGTGCGGAGTAAAAGAAGTCGCAGGCAACAGCTAGTATCATATATATTAGATCCAGTGGTATTGTTTTCTTAAACAAAACACCGTTGCCCGGGACTGGACGTACTTGTTATGTTTTTCACAAATTATCATAATATATCATGTAATTAGATCCAGTGGTGTTGTTGGTGTTGTTGTTGAGGCCATAATATCCCGGGTTCGATTCCCAGGTCAAAAATGTGTTTTTCAGTTTTCTTAAACAAAACAAAGTTGCCCGGGATTGGATAAGTGCCCGATTGGCGAGAGACTTGCCACCTATCATTGTGGGACTAAGTATCTTCGGCTAGACGTGGGTGCACTGGTTATACCTCTGCCTACCTTTTTGGGTTTATATAATATTGGGTGAAGATATATTTTTATGTATCGTAGAACCAGTAACAATAACAACATATCTTCACGCCAAGTCCCTTACGCGGTAGACAGGAGTAAGGAGTGCCATATATCACGGTCCAGACAGACTTGGCTTTCTTCTTGCACAATTATAACTATCTTCATGCAAACACCTCGGTTTCTAAGACTCTTGACACCACCTTCAGACAACACCGACCAATTTGATTGATACTGTAGATGAGATTTTATTATAGTCTATCACAATATCGTCAGTGCTTGTCACTGTCGTCTTCCGATTGTAGTGTAAGGTGACCAATAAACTTATGCATGTGTTATTACATTCTTGCCTAGCGAATAGTAATATGTAATCAACATCTTCGGTGTTTATAGGCCGACAAGTCATTTGCATGTTTACCTGCCCGCTCGCCTATGCTATAAAAAAGAAACAATGTTTTCGTTGAATCGAAAAAATGGCAGATGAAGAACTGGTCACCTTCTAAAAGCACCCTTATCGAAGGTGGTGTCAAAAGTGTTCGAATCCGGCGTGTTTATGTGAAAAGTTTTATTTATGTATGAGCGTTCCATGTGTAGGTATAGCAAGGAAGGACAGAGGAATATATTTATAAATATGGAAGAAACAATAAGTACGAATTCTTATAGGTCGAGAAATGGCCGTATCGGTTCGGAAACAGCTGTATCAACATTGGCTCTAAGAGTAGTATTAAGGAAAAAAGGAATCGTAAAACGCACGAGTGTAGATTTCCAGACCTCGAAATTGTGAGGGGAACTTTAAATAACTACATACCTTTATTACTATTTACATAAGCATGACTTATTTTTATATAGGTATTTATCAATTCAATTTCTGAATATTTACGGGCATTGACCTTCCGTTTAAGTAAGCTACTATCGTACAAATTCGTAAGTTAATTAAACACCGAATAAAATAAGCTTTGTGACTTTTAAATCAACTGACTTTTTTGTCTCGTGGACAGTCAGTTCGTCTCAGATCATAGGATCCGGATTCGATTCTATGGTTTGAGCAAATTGTCATTAGTTTTTTTTTTATCTAGAAAGACTAAGTAGCAATCTAAGCCTCGGAAATCACGTTAATCTCTTGTTTACGTTTATTGTAACTATGAAGTGATATTCGGTAAATTGGCGAATGTGGCGATAGCTCGATAGGGATCACCATTTCTTTTGCCTGTCGTCAATACTATCTACTTCTATTGACATTCGTTTTTATCTGTTTACGCGGAAAGAAAATGGCTTAATGATTTAAAAAAAAGTATCTTCACGCCCATATCCCCGAAAGGGTAGGCAGAGGTACAACAAGTGCACCCACGATTAGCCGAAGTTACTTAGTCCCACAAATGTGATAGGTGGCAAGCCTATTGCCAACCGGGCACTTTCCAATCCCGGGCAACTTTGTGTTTCTCAGAAAACTGAAAAAAACACTTTTTTTTAATGCGCCCGACCCGGGAATCGAACCCGGGACCTCATATGGTCAACGCCAACGCTGGACCACTAGACTATTTTGTTTATACTACAGTTATATCACTAAACATAAATATTTTATATATTACCACTAGTTTTAATCCGCGACGTCGTTTGGTTAAATGTTAATGTCTATCCCTGAGGTCTTTTTATCTGGATGACAGGTAACCTATGTGATATGTCCTTTCCTGTATTCCTGATAACGAGTATGAAGATTCATGCTTTGATTAACTTATCGTTTCCACTACCTAGTGAAGCCGTTGAAGCCTTAATTTACAAACTCACTCTCCTTATAAGTTAATTGTCATATTAGGATAAGGTATTTGTCATATAAATAGCAAATCTTTCGATTCATCCAATGTGCGTTTTGATTTGACCGCCTCATTAGTTGAGTGGTTAGGAATCCTAACTACGAACAATGGGGTTCGATTCCCAAACAGGGACAATCATTTCTGTGATCATAGATGTTTGTATTTCTGGGTCTGGTGTGTATTATGTACTAGCTGTTGCCCGCGACTTCGTTCGCGCGGACTTCGTTTACCCCGCACAGCTCCTCCCCCGTAGGTCATAGCGTGATAATATATAGCCTATATGTTGACCCGACCTGTAAGTAATATTCATGCAAAGTTTGAAGTAAATCCATGCAGTACTTTTTGAGTTTACCCCGGACATACATTGACTTTCCTACGATTTTATTATATGTATAGATGTAACAGTATTTATATATGTATTTCTATATATTAGTATCGTTGACTAACACCCATAACACAAGCAAATAATTTGCTTACGTGTAATTTATCCATCGATATTATATTTATACTAGCTGTTGCCCACGACTTCGTCTGCGCGGACTTCGTTTACTCTGCACAGCTCCTCCGCCGTATGTGATAATATGTAGCCTATATGTTGACCCGACCTGTTAGTAATATTCATGCAAAATTTGAAGTAAATCCATGCAGTACTTTTTGAGTTTACCCCGGACAAACATACAGACAAACAGATAAACAGACAAACAGACAAAAATTCTAAAAACTATGTTTTTGGCTTCGATATCAATTATAGATCACGCCCAAAGTATTCATTTAGAAAAATATTCAATGTATGTAATGTAAGTAGTAACGTAAATTTTGACTTTCCTACGATTTTAATATATGTATAGATTCTGTCAGTAGTGTAAGCTAGTCAACAGTTCATGGTTCAATAATAAAACATCGAAAGTCTAAAACAAGCAACATATGTCGATTGGTGTATTTTTTATGGGCCATCAATAATAATCACAATTTCAATGCTTTACATGTAAACGGTCAGCGACAAAAACTGACAGAGAACTCGGCCAATCTAACAAACAAGTCTATGTCATCCATTTCTAGCTACTGGTCGTTGCCAAATACCGGTTTCATCGAGACGTAACTCGATACGGTCCAAAACCCCACAAATTATGCACATCTCATTACGATGGCGAGATAGTGAGGGTATTGCAGTGGAGACATTGTTTCAAGTCATTAGGCATGTAGGTGTCGGACGTTGGTTGGAGCGCTTTTCTCTTGAAGCGGTATGTGATGCGGACGTAGAGTAGCCAAATGTTACTTAAATACGGGATACTACAGTCAAAATTAATATTATTCGCACATTGTGGTACTTCCATATCAACGACACTTACAACAACACTTAGTTTGAGTTGACTACTTTTCAATGTAAAAATACTGATACTTTATTATGTTCCATTATTCAACTATGTATCACTACATAGTATAAAAGAAAGTCGCTTTCTCTGTCTGTCCTTATGTCCTTATGTATGTTTAAATCTTTAAAACTACGCAACGGATTTTAATGCAGTTTTTTTTTAAAGATAGATTAATTCTTGAGGAAGGTTTTAGTATACAAACCTTTTCGGTATTCCTACGGGAACAGAAGCTACGCGGGTGAAATCGCGGGCAGGTCTAAAATATAAGATAAACTAAATAAACGTTTTCAAATTTCCCACTGTGACTTTTTGATATATAGAGTAGCTAAATTTATCTTCAATACAAGGCAATACAGTTAAAATTAATATAATCCGTTCATTTTGGAACTTCCATTTCAACGATTTAATTTAAATTGACTTCTTTTCACTATAACAAACTATTTTTTTCCTATTCCAATGTTTTATAAGCTAACTAAAACTATATATATTTATGAGAGTCTTTTTTATTACGGATTTTTTTGTTGTTAATGGAACGTATTTAACGTATGACTTTCAAGTAAACAGTCGATAGAGGCACATTCCCGTTTTAATTCTTTTTATACTTATTATTATTTATCAGTTTTATAAATTTCAGTGTGAAAGCTTACATTTTTGATTCAAGTACTTACTATTAAAATTTTTGTACGGACGACTATTCATTATTGTTGTTGCTATCTAACATGAAATCATCATTCTCGGTTACTACTGTTATAGAATTGTTAAAAATTAAGCTATTCGCCGGAAGGAGTCGAATTATTTTTAGTATGTTTCATTTCGAGGATGTCTTTATATTATTAGGGCTCGCTTCGCTCGCCCTACACTAGGCGACTTTCTATGCACTTTTGTGGTACATTTTACAAAAAAAGTATCACACTTTTAGGTTTGAGCTTTGACGTGGTGGTTTAGATTCATGTCTAGATATGTTATCTATCATTAAAATTTTATTTCATAAACATTAAAAAAATAGAAGATACATTTTGTATTAGAATTTTATTACTGCTAACGCCATCTATTATAAAATTAACGAGTTAAAATGCTACAAAGCTACACTAGGCGACGATCTGTGCCCTTTAGTGGTACATTTTACTAAAAAAATATCGCACTTTTAGGTTTAAGCTTTGGCGTGGTAGTTTTATTTCATTTAATTCATTTTCATTCACTCTATTTTAATACAATATTAATCTATTAAAATACTTGTACTTTTTAACTTCCCACTACGTATGTGGATAGGGAGGTTACTGATTTTGCTCCGATTTTCAAAAATGGAGTTTTTACCAGATGTCCATGTTTTGTGGTCTTAGGAATAATTTTCAACTATTTTCGCGATGACCTCAGTATGTCTCTATGTATGTGTGTGTATGTGTGTGTGTGTGGGTGTGTTTTTTTACATCATAAGATAGCAAACAAGCAGATGGGTCTCCTGATGGAAAGAGTCAACCATCGCCTATAAACACCGAAGATGTTAATGGTGCGTTGCTATCTTGTGGCGAGGTCTAATGCCACATGCATACGTTTACCGGCTACCTTACCCTCCAAACCGGAACACGACAGCGACTAGCACTGACGCTATTGCGGCAGGAATAGGTAAGGCGGTGGTACCTGACAGGCGGGGTGATCACGTAACTCGCAATGCGAAATTATCGTGATTGTTTAGTTATTGCAAGACACATAACAGCCTTGTAAATTAGTGGTAGTCGTTGCCGCTTGATTAGTTTTGATGCTGTGACATTGCAAAAAGTGCATCTATTGACCAGCAAGCAATTGGCGACGTTTTTGATGATTTTTTTCATTACGTTTAAGAGTCATCGCTGATCGTTGGCGAATTGCAAACGTTAGATGATACGCCTACCGGTCGAGCCGATGCAATGCAATGTGTGTGTGTGTGTCAACAAGACTTAAGTTATGAACGCCTGGACCGATCGAAACACGATTGATGGCATTCGATTGGATTCCGCTTTACTTATGCTTCCTGAAAAATTGAACCAAATGGGCCTAAGATTTTGAGAAATTTTGAAAAAACTAAAAAAAATTTAGGTAGGTACTATACTATAGGTAGACCAGAAAATATGATGTAAAATATGTAGATAACCTTTATAATTGTTTTGTGTAGATACCATTGATAATTATATTAAATCGTGTTTCTAATAAATCAAGAACATTTTAAAGGATTTTTCTTATACATAAGTACTAAAAAAATGTATCTTAGAAACATTTTGTTTTTTTATTTTGGTTTTATTTTTCTGCGCCTCCCTAGATACAAAGCCTGACGACGCCTTTGATGCGAATATAATGTTTGGGTGAAAATACGCTAGGTTTTTTAGGTTAGTTAATAATGAATTAATAAATAAAGTCCATACATTAAAAGATGGGATTCGCGTAAAAATACTTTCCTAAGTATATTACTAGGTAATATAACTTAGCGAGCCCTTACAAAGCTCTGCTTTTTGCTAGTTTATAGTTATATTGCCAACCTCATCCTCATTATTTTTTCTGATTTCCTTTAAATAAGTGTCTATAAACAGAAAATCCCAAGAAAAACAAAACTGTTGGTAGCAATACATAGAGAACAAAATTAGTTTCTGCGATGCGTTATAAAGAGATCTGGAAATGACCCCCATCGACGCGTTTTAATCGAAGTTTGGCCGCTCATAGCTATCCTGCCACAAGTCGAGATTTCTCTGTTCTTGAATTTTGATACCTGATTCATACGCTTTTGTTTTGTACAATTATTTGACATTATCTAGCAGACGGAAATAATTTTAATATTTATTATATATGTAAACATTTTTAATGATTGTTACTAATATCATGTTTTTTATTAGCATCAAAGCGGTCAAAATTCTAGTGACTTGTCATTCAAATGTAAAATTGTCATGACATATTTACTTAAGATCAAGACTTTCTGTATTTTATTTTTATTTAACAATAAAAGGTGTAATGTTGTGAAAAATAATATAATACTGTTTTAACAGTGTAGTTGGGAACGGTATCTGATGGTAAGCGATCGATACCACCCATGGACGGACGCAATATCAATTGTTGTTGCAGTCGCTCTGCCGACCTTTATAGTTCTTATTTTTCTTTTTTTTAATAATAAATATTCACAGGATAAATTACACTTACTGATCTAATATTAATAGTAAGCAAATTATTTGCTTGTGTTATGGGTGTTTGTCAACGATACTAATACATAGAAATACATATATAAATACTGAAATATAATTAATAAGCACCCAAACCCGTAAATACAAACATTTATGCTCATCACACAAATTCTTGTCCCCGTCGATTGCGTAGTCATGGTCGCTAACCACTCGACCAACGGGGCGGTCATAGTATAAGGAAGCTCTAATCTTAAATGTCCCTATGTTGATATAGCAACGAGACCATGAAGAGTTTTATTAATTACGTATCTATACAAATAAATAAACTTGGAGTGCCTGTTTGTAATATTAAAATAACCGTTTTTTACTAAATGCATATGGATGAATACACGGTACATATACCAAAATAACATTTTTTACAATTTTTGTCTGTCTGTCGGTCTGTCTGTCTGTTTGTTCCGGCTAATCTTTGGAACGGTTGAACCGATTTTGACGGGACTTTAACTGGCAGATAGCTGATGTAATAAGGAGTAACTTAGGCTACTTTTAATTTCGAAATTTTCCACGCGGACGTAGTTGCGGGCTCAGCTAGTATATTATAAAAGAAACAACTTTATGTTTGAAAAAGCGTGGTTTAGAACCAAATACAACACATTTTTTTGTTATTGAAACGTAAATGTCAAAAGATTTTTTTCTATTCGATTCCGCCCGTTGTTAGCGAGATAAAGCGGCAGCTGGCGGCGGCCCCTGTATACAATCGAGTATTGAACGTTCACGAGTTTGCGCGACCCCTCCGCTAAATATCTCCCCTGCCAGTTGTAACGTTCGAAAAGCTCATAAAGTTTTAATAGCGACATGGCGTGTCGAAATATTAATATGCGGTTTATCTGTATACATAAACACGGCGTGAGTATTGTCTCCGTAACGGCGAGTGGGCGTAAGACGAGCACACATTTGTCATTGGTCTAACAATGCGGTGTGCGCGTGGGCATGATATAATCGATTATTTACTGTAATGGCTCGTGATAAAGTAAATACTAAATGACTTAAGACAAACGAGTACTTCTGCGTTTGCTGTTTAGGATTGTGTATTTGAAAACAAACATTTATTCACGTTCCATGACTTCCATCAAACGATACGACATCGAAAACCAATGTAATGAGTTTGATGAAAATTGTTGGTAAATTTTTGCGAAAATTGCAAAATGGTATTTTAGTGGGTCTCAGAACATTGATATATTAAAGAAGATACGTTATGCTCTAACATCGCAATCGCTAAACCTAGGCTCGGTCTGCCGAGCGCAAAGTGATGCGACGAACATAGCAGATGACGTTTCTCTCACTTACTTTTGTATTATACTATCTCACTCTCACAAACATGGCGAACCAAACAATAATCTTATTTTTCAAACAAATTGTTTTGGCCGTACTTTCGAATGCTAAGTAATCCCGTGTGTCTTTTTTTTTTTTCCTTGAATGATTATAACACTGGTTGAATACAATAGAAGGCATTTTGATGCGTGTTTAATGATAAAAACAGTCGGAAATTATACGCGTATGATATGATATCCCGCGCGTGATTGATCGTCACTGTGTCCACGGACCTAGTTTTGTAGGACCGAGCGCTGTGACTAGGTAACGTGTCTTCCCCTTTTATATCAATGTCTCAGAATCAATTTATTATTATTTCATTGTATGAAAGTGTCAGCTTCATGCATTTTCTGACAGCTTTAATTAATGCGCCATCTTTTGATGAGTTACTTCATGTGAACCTATAAACACAGCAAATTTGGATCTCCCGGTACATAAATAAGGGAATGGATGTTTTTCTTTTCCGGTTTTATCATTATCTGAGCCCATTTTTTAAATAAGTTATTTCTTTAAGATAGCAACATATAGTTGTCTCTTTCCAGGAGGAGAGCGATCTGCTTGTTTGCTAGTTTATAAGATAAATAAAATACAACCGAATATAGACCCTTCTCCTTTTTGAAAAGTCGGTTGAATAGGTGAAGTTCTGCAACGTCTAGCCCAGATTTGGTACTGCTGCTATAGCATCGCTGTTTCTCTCTGTCGTGTCTCGTTTGACGGATAAGGTAGCTGTGCCGCCGTTGGTCCGAACCACTGAAGGGTCATAGTGTGATTAAACCAACGGGCCAACTATTGTCAGGTGACGTCATTACTGTGCAGGTTGATGACGTCACAAAAGGACAAAGAAGGGGAAAAGGAAGATCTTCCCAGCCAGGCAAGGTGTACTGCCTGGGGACCGAAGTCTATTTGAGAAGCGTCGAAACTTGTATATAGTGTGTACAAGATAAATAATTGTGATGTCGCGATTCGTGATTTTACTTTGAATTTCATTTTTTTCCACTTTTTATTATTTTTTCTGGTAGCGTTTGTAGATTGTTTGAATCGCTACAGTAGCCGTTTAAATACGCGTGGAATTCCATTCCTGTCACACGGATAGCAACGCACCATCAACAAATGATGCTGATCTCTTTCAATCAGGAGAACTATCTGCCTGTTTGCTTTGTTATGATATAAATAAATTGCTAAAATGCGTGTCGGGCCACGCGCACAGCAGGATTCGCACAAGAAGTTTTCATACTCTGAACGTTTAACCTATTCAACGTCAATGACAAATATATATCCGCACCACAGATTCGCCGCCTATAAAAACTTCTCTAAGTACATTTTATAAGTTGGTTGACTATTACACAAAAACTTCTAAAGCTTTCTAAGCCTTGATAGTTTTCCTTTCAACTTCATTATATTTACTGCTACCACGATTTTTTCCCACCCCCTAAACCAAACGTTTAGCCTGCAGGGGGGGGGGGGGGGGCTCTTGACTAACAAAAATTAGCACTTCAAAGCTTAATATTTTACAAACGAAGTCCCTTAATCGAAAACTTGTTTTCCCAAACCTAAAAATTTTTAGTTTTAAACGTGACCCCACACTATGAGGAACGTGAGAAAAAAATTAACGTTCCCGTTTTATATGTAGCGGCGCTACCCTGAAAAAAAAATATTTTTCAAGATTTAATGTCACCACTTTGTTAATGTGCCTAATATGTATATTTATGCCAAATTATAGTTTTCTAGTAAGGATCGAAGAGTATCTGAGCTATCGTGCGGACGAATGAACGGACATAGCGAAACTTTAAGGGTTCCTAGTTTACTTCGGAACCCTAAAAAGAGTATTTCATAAAATATTAAATAGTTTAACTTTATTAATAAACCACTTTGCAAATAATCCATATTACAGATACATACAAATTACAAACACACATTGTATCCCCGAGGAGGTAGGATCTTCACGCCAGTATCCCCGAGGAGGTAGGCAGAGATACAACCAGTGCACTCACGATTAGCCGATGATACTTAGTCCCAGTATGTGATAGGTAACAAGCCTATCGCCATAAATTAATATGTATATACCTATCGCCAACCGGGCACTTATTCAATCGCGGGCAAAGTTGTTTTTATTAGAAAACTGAAAAACACATTTCTAAATTGACCGACTCGGGAATCAAACCTCATGTGCTCAACATCGACACCGGACCACTACCACAGAGGCGATAACACACATTGTAATTGATTTTAAATCTGTATCTTTATTTTTTATTTTTTTATTATTCATTGCTTTTATTGTCATTAAATTTTCTAGCTGAAATGACGAACGTCCAAATTTTATAAACTTCATTACGGTCCTTAATATAATCCTTACTAAGCATTTTCGGTTTTCCTAGAATTTTCTTTTTCCTAAGAAATTATTCGGGCGATTATGAATATAAAAAAAATCCGATAAATCTTCTTTGTTTTATTAGCATTTCGTTTTTACATAAATTCTAATTTCTTTTTTCCTTGCTTTTGAATATAACAAACCTTATTTTTTTATACTTGAATGAATTATACTTGTAATAATAGTTTTTCATTCGAAATAGTTTTTGTGTGGTTCGACAAAACATCAAAAAATATGTGATTTACAAAATCTCAAGTAAGATAGGATTGATGGTATAACACACGACGATTCATTACCGATATAATGCTTCTACTGTGATCAGTTAAGAGTTCATATACAACTCGAAAAATGCAATGTCATAACGCTAATTATATTAAATTGTACTACCTGTCCGCCCCGGCTTCGTACGGCTTAGATTTTAAAAACTTAGCTACCTTTCGTCCTACCTGACCTTGACCTGACAGTAATGAACACAGCAAAAAAAAAAAGAATTATCCGATTTGGTAATTTTTTCTGGAGTTATGCGCGTACAAACATTTTAGCGATTTATGAATTACAAAAAAATAAACATGACCAGACAATTCGCAAGGAAGATTCCTCATTGATTTTTCTTTTGCAGGAGACCGCTGAAGTATGCGTCGGTACATCGGTGGGGACGATCACCGAACCAGACTGCCTGGGCCCGTGCGAGCCTGGTACATCGGTCACGCTGGAGGGCATCGTGTGGCATGAAACGGAAGGTGGTGAGTTGTTTCTAGCGCACGAACCCAAAGCACCGTAGCGCCTTCTTATGTACACTCTCCAGCACGCTTATGCACGCCTGGTTAATCGTACGCTTTGCAATCCATCGATTTCTGCCACTAACAAATTAAAAAATGCGTAAAAAAAATTATAAAAAAACTAATGCTTCCTTTGCCGACAGTGATTTTGAATTGAATTACTAGCTGCAGCGTGCAGCCCGCAGCACTATAAAAGTTTTTGCTGAATCCCGCGGGAACAACTTTTTTTCTGGGATAAAAAGTAGCCTATGTGCTATTCCAGGTCATCATCTATCTATCTACCTGTGTGCCAAATTTCATCTAAATCCGTTCAGTAGTTTTGGCGTGATTAAGTAAAAAACATCCATCAATATCCACTCATCCATCCATCCAAACATCCAAACTTTCGTATTTATTTAGTGGTAAACTGGTTTCTCACGTTTATCACTAGGTGGCGCTGTACAAATCACATACAAATTCCTAGTAAACTTCAAACGCGCTCACGAAAATTAATATCTTGTCATAATCATAAAACCATATAAATTTAATGGCAAAATCGTTTGTTTATGTACTTTGTTTGTTTTTCCATGACTGCAAACACCCAAATATTCATAAAATTTTATTTTTAAATGTATACGTAGTAATTTAGTATAAGTAGTAAGTACCTTATATAGGTGAAGAAAAAATTTTTGTACCCCTTCTTACGCGAACAGAAGAGTATAAATTTTGGCACAATTAAAATTTACGTGGTAAAAAAGTGCAGAGAGCTAAATTATACAGCTAGGGATTGCTCTCTGGTCGAAAATCGACCATAGACTAAACAATAAAATCTTTTCTAAGACAATAAACTAGCATAACAGTATACATGTGTGTGAATATTATGATGTATTTCAAATGAATGTAGTGTGTGTAATGTTTATTTTTATTAATTTATTTCCTGTCCGTGATGACAGATCGATCCCAGTAGAGCTTAGCACGGCCATTCTCTAGAACTGACTCCGGTGCGTACTTATAATACGGCACTTCAAAACTTACTAGACCATATCGAAGAGCAAGTTGTTGATGAATAATCTTGGCCACTTGATTGAGTCTGTGCAAATACTCTCCATTGGCAAGATGAGAACAACCGGGAAATAATATGCCTGATGGACTCACCAGGACGGTGACACGCCCTACATATGTCGACCGTGCCATCCTTCATGATGTATTTCCGGTAATTATTCGTCTTGACAACTTCATCAGCAATTGCACAGACAAATCCTTCAGTCTCTCCAAAGAGGTCACCAAATCCAGGCAGTGGACGCCGGTAAATCAATATCAGGCCCATAAAGAACCCGATAGAACCGTCCATGTAACTCCTTGCTTTTCCATACGTTCAAGCGGTCCTGAATGCTGAGTACCACTGGTTTGTGCCAGTTCTCTTTAGCTAAAGAGAGCGGTGTCAGACCATTATCTACTGCAACAACATCACGATGCATTCCACATTCGACGTAGAGGAAATATTCCCTAAGATTATACACCTCACGATTATGTAGGTTTTTGGCATTAAGAAAGCCGCGACCCCCATATTTTCGTGGGATATATAATTTCATTACTGATGAACGTGGATGGTGCATGCGATACATTGTCAGTAGTTTACGGACCTTACAGTCCAGAGTGTCCAACTCAGTTTGAGTCCACTTTAGTATGCCGAAGGTGTACACAAGCAGGGGCATCACCCAGCTGTTGAATGCACGCACCTTATTACCACCGGACAAAAGACTTTTTAGAACTTTTGTCAGACGGCCAAAGAAACGCTCAGTCACCAACTGCTTAATGTCCCCATCCTGTATACCTAAGCACTCCGACATACCAAGGTATTTATAGGTTTCGGTTTCAGAGAGAGATTTGAAAGACACTGTCTCCGAGAGTTGTAAATTTTCGTTGTTCAGAACTCGGCCTCTCTGTACATGTATGACCCCGCATTTATCTACACCAAATTCCATTCTGATATCATTACTAAACCTTTGCATAAGGTTGAGCAATGACAACAAATCAAGTTTATTGGATGCAAAGAGTTTAATTCGTTTGACACACATCATAATATATACACACATGGATATTGGATACATTTTGTTACGGCTAAAGTCTGTGGTCAAACTTAAAAGTGAGATTTTATGTTTTAGTCTATGGTCAAACTAAATTAATATTTATCTTATATTGCGCTTTTATGTGTACTCGTAATCTATACATATAATAAAATCGTAGGAAAGTCAAAACTGTACATTGAATATTTTTTTAAAAGAATACTTGGGGCGTGATCTACAATCGATATCGAAGCCAAAAATATAGTTTTTAGAATTTTTGTCTGTTTGTCTGTATGTATGTCCGGGATAAACTCAAAAAGTACTGCATGGATTTCATTCAAATTTGCATGAATATTACCAATAGGTCGGGTCAACATATAGGCTATTATCACGCTATCACCTACGAGGGAACAGCTGTGCGGAGTAAATGAAGTCCACGCGGACGAAGTCGTGGGCAACAGCTAGTTAAATATAATTGTGATCGCCGTGTGCTCGAAATTCGATCATAGACTAAACAATAAAATCTCTTATGTTGTTTGACAACTTTTGTAAAAAAAATAGTATACAAGTGTGTATAATATCATGTAGATACGGGTGTTTCACATGAATGTAGTGTGTGCATTGATATAGTGTGTATAATGTTTATTTTTATTCAGTTAATATATTTCTAATGCATATTATTTAAAAATATTAAGTTTCTGCAGTTCTCTGCAATGCAAACTTTAACTATGAAATATTTCAGAATTTTCCGTTCGCGTAATTGTCGTAAAAAGGGTACCCTTTTGTGTTCGCTTCGTGTATAAATATTAATATTTAAATATATAACTATTTCAAATACATAAAATTATGATATAAGAAATCTATTATTAAATATTTTAACTAAAATACGACTTCTAACAATTCATGTACCTGTCGCAGTGAAATTGTCAATACCGTTACATTCTAATCTACCTAGAGATTTTATAATTTGGTTAGGTTAGGTTAGCAGTTAAATTATAATATCACTTATGTAGATTATAATCTAACGGTAACTATTGACAATTTCACTGCGACATGCCTACTAATTGTCTGAACTTTATATTCACGTCGCAAAGCATTACGTTGAGCAAGTTACGAATATAATTAAAATATTTTAAAGTATGCTATTATAAATTCGCTTTAATTTTATCTCTCAAACATTAATATTTTTACAGCTATTTTTTATTATAACGACTTCAATACGGGTACGACTTATTAGCCAAATCTCTTTTATTTCTTTGACAACATTATTACGGTACTCATGATAGTAGTGACGCATATTTACTATAGAGGTGCTGGTCATAAAGATTTCACGATGCTTAAATAAGGACTGCCTTTATAATTACAGAGAAAATAAGCTGCACTGTTCTCGTTTATTAGACTGCCTTCTTAGCTCAGATTATGAGGTCCCAGGTTTCATCTCCAAGTTACGAAAGTGTTCTCATTAACATCTTGTTGTCTGGTGATGGTCGTAAATCCTATTGTCTCGAAAAAGCATGTAATGTTAAGTCCCGGTTATCGAAAGAAACAAGCGCTAGACGTTATCAGTTCAGTAAAATGCAGCGATGGGAATCATCTCATCAAGCAACAAACCCAGTCGCAGCTGAGTGAATAGCGGCGTTATGACACCTTTACCCCGCAAGGAATCGATAACATGCCAGATTCCCAGATTCAACTGGTTGGATTGTTCGATCCCGTTTTTAATATCATTAAACTTTTTGCCATCAATATGAACTTTTAAACTAACGCGTTCTACTATCATTTTTAAAAATATATAAACGGGTCAATAACGCGTACATATATAGAACTTACTTGTAAAACTCGACGTTTCGGCCAAGTTACATTGACCGTGGTCACGAGCAGACAAGTTATTGACCCGTACAAGTAAGTTACAAGTAAGTTCTATATATGTACGCGTTATTGACCCGTTTATATATTTTTAAAAATTTTTGCCATCAAATTCATAAAAGACGATATATTATGTCGTTAACATATTTACAACTAGGTGATAGAGTTCTGAAAATTTTCACGTGGGATTTGCATAACTACCTCACCTATTCCTATCGTAATAACGTCAGTAACTAGTTAATGTCGTGTTCCGGTTTGGAAGTAAGAATTTCGGTAAAACTCATTATATCTTTGCCATAGAGATAGAACCTTGCGTTCACATATTTGGTGACCACCTGACCCGTGCAACTTCGTCCGCTAGTAGATTAACATGTAGATATAATTTTTCTTTCAACGTTTTTTCCTCAATTTCGGTCTATTAGGGGTTGAGATTTAAAAAAAACACTGGATCTTAAACTATCTTCATGCCAACATCAAAATCGGTTAAGCGATTAAGCCGTGAAAGCATGACATCACCGACCACACAACCCATAGACCCCTAATAACAGGCGAATGGCTTCTGTCAACACATCTGACTTATAGTTCCGATGTAAATGTCCATGCATCAATACCCAATCAGTGTCGACCAATCAGATCCTCTGTACATCACTATCTTTCACTGTGGCCTTGAGTAAGTCAATCACGAAGTTACGATCCCGCTTCGTCTTACCTCAGCTAGTTGCCAGAATGCATTCAATACGGAAAATCGAACATTAGGCGTCTATGGGCTGTGTGGTCGATGCATGACATAGACAGATTATGTAGTATGGATTATGATTTTCTCTTTCCAGCACTGGCGTCTTCTTGCTTGCTATATTATGAATTATTGTCATGTAGAAAATCGTGTTGATACTTGTGCAAAAGAAGTCAATTACGCACACATTTTACATCGAAACCCTTACGCAATAGGAGGTAAAGATATTAAACATCTCGATCCAAATCGACTTGCCTTTCTTCTTTCACATTCACATAAATAAATAAATATTTTTTTTTGTTTTTTATTTGTTTTTATAATATTAAATATTCACGAGACTTACACTTTCTGATCTAACCCCAAAGTAAGAAAATTATTTGCTTGTGTTATGGGTGTTAGTCAACGATACTAATACATATATATATATATATATATATATATATATATATATATATATATATATATATATATATATATATATATGTGTGTGTATATATATAATAAACACCCAGACCCGGAAATACAAACATTTATGCTCATCACACAAATACTTGTCCCCGTCGGGGATCAAACCCGAGCCCCGTCGATTCGTAGTCGATTCGCAGGGTCGCTAACCACTCGACCAACGGGGCGGTCAAATTCACATGTCTTTTCAAACGTTCTTACTCGCCAGAAGGTGAAAACTTCGGACATATTTGCGTAATAATTGCGATATCTAAAAATTTCTACAAATAAAAATCTCACAACGGAAACATCCGACCAGTGGAATCCGTGTATAAATGTAAAAACAAGTTTACAAAACATTTATACAGTTATGTCCGCCGCTATTAATATAATACCTCTTCCGTTGCATATAATTATAATAAAACACTATAATAAATCACCATCTACCGCTCGGCTCGCTCCTGTTGGCGCTATCTAAATTATCCGGGAGGAAATTCACGCCCTCCGAGCTTATTTGTTTTAGGGTAATAGCTCTGGGGAGCATACGGGAAATTAAATACTCAAAACATCTGGAATATTGTTTGGTCAGTTCTTTTGAAACTTTTTCATTATATGAGAAATTTAATTGCTTTATTTCGCTCTGGTAGCCTGTGCTTAAATTATGCCTATCATGATTAAAATGACAAAGGAGGGTCCAAATTTGATGAGGTTGAATGAGGCTTGGTGAGGGAGGACAAAGATCTTGTTTTTTTCTTATAGAAGAGGGGGCAAACAAGTAGGAGGTGCACCTGATCGTAAGTGATCACCGCCGCCCATGGACATCCACAATACCAGAGGTCTTGCAGTTGCGTTGCCGGCCTTTTAAGAATGAGTAACCTCTTTTCTTGAAGGCCCCCAGGTCGTATCCGTTTGGAAACACCCCTGCCGGTAATTGGTTCCACAACAAAGTAGTGTGAGGAAAAAAGTGCCAAGAGAAACGCATAGTTGTGGATTTCCAGACATTGAGATGATGAGGATGGAATTTCAAATTTTGACGTGATGTCCGATGATGGAATTCGGCGGCAGGAATTAATCCAAATAACTCGTCGGAACACTCACCATGAAAGATACGATAGAAGACACAGAGTGAACTTGTGCTTTAACATGGACAAATTTTATTGTAATTTTTTTTATTTCTGGGTCTGAGTCATAATGACCGACAGTCGACACGCGAGCGTCAAAAGACATTCCTTGTTTGTCTAAATTCATCGATTTGTTTTGCTTGCGAGATAGGTGGTCATTATTTTCGGTGACTTGTTATATTTAGTCTTTTGCTATAGTCGGGACTAACGGCTTTATACGTTACGTTATGGTAAGTACGTTGTTATCAGTGTGGCATGGGTGGAATGCCACATTCATAAGTTTACCGGCTACCTTACTCTCCTGATCGGAACACGAGAGCGACCAGAACCGACCTTAATGCGGCAGTAATATGAAAGTAGACGGTGGTACCAAACTCAAAACCTAGTAGTCACGAAGGCAGTGACATGTATGTTATCTCTCTTACTTTGTTCTTTTCTAATTCAATCAATAAAAATGTAGATCAATCTCTATTTCTCTATCCCTCTCTCTCTCTGTGTGTGTGCTGGCCATTTTCATAGTATATCTCATTTTCTTACAAATTAACCAGTATACAAAGTTTCGCTTCTGCCGCGTGTGAGCTCTTTTTTATATATCACTAGCTGTGGCCGCGATTTTGTCCAAATTCAAAAATAAAAGTAGCCTATGTTACTTCTTATTATATTAGCTATCTGCCAGTAAAGTCCCATCAAAATCGGCCCAGCCGTTTCGTAGATTAACTGAAACAAACCGACAGACAAAAGTTCTAAAAATGTTATTTTGGTATATGTACCGTGTATACATCCATATGCATTTATTCAAAAGGGGTTGTTTTAATACATGTTATAAACAGACACTCCAATTTTATTTATTTGTATAGATAAGATAGCAAACAAGCAGATGGATCTCCTGGTGGAAAGAGACAAGTATCCTTTACAGACACTAAAGATGTTAATGATGCGTTGCTATCCGTGTAGCGGGGTCTTAATGCCACATGCATAAGTTATCGGCTACATTACCCTCCAAATCTTACGCCGACTGTAACAAGCGTCAAGCACTGACGCCATTGCGGCAGGAATAGGTATGGCGGTAGTAGCCGACTTGGGTGGGACAATGCAGAACTCTACCACCTAGTATCCATGATCGTAGTGACTCTTATAGCCAATCGTTTGCCTCTCACGAACTGCCTGGCAGAAGGGCAGCAGTCAATGGAGTCCACATTCCATTTTCTTTTTATAACAGTAAAAACTATTTTAATATTGCTCTTAATGTAATTTTTCGCTTCTGTGGTCTAGTCCGGTGTCGGTATTGACCAGATGAGGTCACGTATTCGATTTCCAGGCAAATCAAAACTGTGTTTTTTCAGTTTTTTGATAAAAACAGAAAAACAACGCTGCCTCTGTGGTCTAGTGGTCCACGGGTCGGGCACATTAAAAAAAAAGTGTTTTTTCAGTTTTCTGAGAAACACAAAGTTGCCCGGGATTGGAAAGTGCCCGGTTGGCGATAGGCTTGCCACCTATCACATTTGTGGGACCAAGTATCTTCGGCTAATCGTGGGTGCACTTGTTGTACCTCTGCCTACCCCTTCGGGATATGGGCGTGAAGATACTTTTTTTTTTTTTTTAACTACGCTGCCCCTGGGTTGAATAAGTGCCCGTTTGGCGATAGGCTTGCAAACTATCACATTGTGTAACTAAGTATCTTCAGCTAACCGTGCGTGAACTGATTGTACCTCTGCCAGGTAGGCAGAGGTACAATCAGGTACTGTACCTCTGTATTATATCTCCCTCTGTATTCCTTTCTATATCCTCTGTATTATCTGCCAGGTAGGCAGAGATACTTCGTGGATACGGGCGTTAAAATACAACTCAAAGTAATAGATTTAAAATAAAAGTTGTAAGGACTCGCGCTCGATAGGTTATAAAAAAATTGGTAGAGCGTGTCGGGCCACGCCCAATGTAGGGTTCCGAAGTTGCGTATCACAATAATGCGGACTAAGAAGGGAACTTTTATTGTTTCATATTAAGATTTAATGTCAATGACGAATATATCCACACCACAGGTTCACCGCCTATAAAAACTTCTCTAAGTACATTTTGTAAGTTACTCTTCTTAATCTATGTATTCTACTAGTACACAAAAACAATTAATAATGAGACTTATGAGTCCAATGACGCATGAATATACGTTATCTTACAAACACAATGTTATTTTAACTTTACAAACTTATATGAAAGTTTTTAAAATACTATAGGGATAATGTCCATTTACTCAAGACATTTTAGAGAACAAAGTTTACTTTGTCGATGTAAAATAGGTGTAAATGCCCGGGGCTTTGTCGTTTCGACTTTGTACGCCGTGGGAACAATGAGTTGATGGTTAGCTTGATGAGATGAGAACCTATTTCACAATTTAAACAATTTGAAAGGCATTTGTGTTAGTTTTAAAAAGCATTTTACCAGTGAGAGTTAAAACACTAGTGACTAGATATTTGAATACACTGTTTAAACTATTTGGAAGGTATTTGTGTTAAAGCTTTAAAAATCATTTTACCAGTGAGGGTTAAAACCACGGATTAAATGTATACGCCTTTTAAGGCTATTTCTTAGTTTGTCAGTGTAGCTTACATTACAGAAATACAGAGTTATAATACTTACCGAGGAAATAAAATCAATTCAAGGGTAATTTTTAAGTTTTAAAAACCTTGTAATCTCATTCGATATGATAAAATCGTACAACATGGCTTATTTATATTTTTTAACGGTATAATATATCTACAAATATCCGTGACAGTGATAGGAGTGTTTGCTCATATGAGCGGCGGCACGTCGCCTCCACAATGCCGTGTCTGTGTGTGTGTATTCATGTGGTCTGTGGTTAAAATTTAAAACATTAGTGACTAGACATTTGAATATGGATATTCAAAATTTTTATACAAAGACTCTAATGGATTCTCAGTTTACTCGTTTTGAATGTGACAGCCGGATTTAAAACAACACTGGCTGCAGCGGGCAGCCCGCTGCATTCTAAAAGTTTTTGGTGAATCCCGCGGGATCACCAAATTTTTCTTGGATTATGTGCTATTCCAGGTCATCATCTACCTGTATGCCAAATTTGATTCAAATCCGTTAAGTAGTTTTTGCGTGATTTAGTAACAAACATCCATCCAAACATCCATTCATCCAAACATCTAAACTTTCGCATTTATGATTATTAATTAATTGATTGATGTTGGGTAAAGGCACAAACTGTGTAAAGGCCTCCTGATGTAATAAAAATTAAAAATAATAATAAGTAAGTAGAAGAATTTTAAATAGATTAGTGATGTAATGAAGTTAAAAAAAATGTATTAAGAGTAAAATTAAGATAGTTGTAAGGTCAAATAAAGGCTTTTTATTTTTTATTTTATTTTAATATTAATTGATATAGATAGATGGCGGAATAACCTATTAATCTATGATAAGAATGAGTTTTTTCCTTTTTTTTTACTCGATAAATTACACGAATTGATCTAACCCCAGAGTAAGCAAATTATTTGCTTCTTATGGGTGTTAGTCCAATACCTAGACATACATATATTAATACTGTAACATATAAAATAAACACCCAAACCCAGAAATACAAATATCTATGCTTATCACACAAATGTTTCATTAATCGAACCCGAGCTCACCGATTCGTGTTTAGGTTCCCTAAGCACTCGAGCAAAAGGGCGGTTAAAACATTTTGCCAAATTTGTAATCCCATAAATTGAAATTATAATTATGTGTATCTTAATATACAAGGTGTAGAAAAAACCTGTCCGATCCGATTAATGTTTATGGGTAGGTCAAGGACATTATAAAAAAATCTTTTTATTTAAAT
This sequence comes from Apodemia mormo, assembly GCA_036924255.1. NCBI lineage: Eukaryota > Metazoa > Arthropoda > Insecta > Lepidoptera > Riodinidae > Apodemia > Apodemia mormo. The sequence continues at coordinate 26,280,977 of JAUPFN010000019.1, read as the reverse complement.
AAAAAATATCTTATGTCTTAGAATGGTAGATGAAAGGTTAAAAAAACAGATATGCAATGCGAATGTGGAAGGATGTAGGTACCGGGGAAGACCAAGACTGACGTACCAAGATCAGATTGATCCGAGTACTGTCCGAAGGTGAGTCTTCGCAACCGTCGCGTGTAAAGAGTGATAGATGTGAAGGAAGCGAGACAAGCCTGCAATGATCGTTATGTATGACACTCGTTTCTCTCTGCCTATCTTGTAAGGGATCTGGCGTGAAGATATGTATGTATATCTTATTTGAATGCGGCTCTCCCGATGGAATGAAATAAATAAATAAATATATATTCACGGGACTAATTAACTCCAAAGTATCTAACCCCAAAATAAGCAAATTATTTGCTTGTGTTATGGGTGTTAGTCAATGATACTAATACATAGAAATACATATATAAATACTAGAATATATTTAATAAACACCCAAACCCGGAAATACAAACATTTTTATGCTCATCACACAAATGCTTGTCCCCGTCGGGGATCGAACCCGAGCCCCGTCGATTGCGTAGTCAGGGTTGCTAACCACTCGACCAATGGGGCGGTCTAAATCTAAATGAAATAATGTATTCTATAGAAAAGTTTTAATGGTGTGCTGTTACCCAGTGACGGATGCAATGCCACATGCATAAGTTTAATTTCTGTTATAAAACTTGTGTAAACACATTCAGTGTTGTAAATTTTTATTTTCGACGGTTTTCCCTTATCAATTGGAGTACCATCTTATTACTGCCATTATTGTGTTTTATTTTTTAAATAACGCTGTAAATATAACTTTGATTTTAATATCCATGTTCCCTTGCAATAGCTGGTCATGACACAGGATTAAGGCTCTTTATTATCGATAATTGTTAGAAAAGAAATATTTTGACACATTTGATTGATTGTCTTATTGGGGAAAATTATGTTTTTTGCTTTGCTATTGTAATTAAATATTCCTGGTTATTAAGGGTATTTAGATTTTTTCAATTAGAGCTAGATAAGAGTCGTTAAACCGTCTGGACAGTTTGGCTTCTAAGTTTGCAGACTTGATATCTGTCGGGGATCATATTAAGTCTGTTGCGGACTTTCTTATTATATATGACAGTTTAAATAAAATTATTCCCATGTTTCTGCGTGGATATAACATACCTTAATAAGATTCAACTTTATATATATATATATATATATATATATATATATATATATATATATATATATATATATATATATATATATATATATATATATATATATATATATATATATATATATATATATATATATCTTTATATGTACATTTACATTGGAAGCGTATGTATTCATAATCAAATCTTAATAGAATGTGAATGAATTTTTTGCTGATAACGTGCAATTTGACCGCCCCGTTGGTCGAGTGATTAGCAAATCTAACTACGAATAGAGGGGGTTCGGCTTCGATTCCTAACAGGGACAAACATTTGTGTGATGAGCATAGATGTTTGTATTTATGGGTTTGGGTGTTTATTATGTATGTTACAGTATTTTTAAATGTATATATATATATATATATATATATATATATATATATATATATATTATTAGTATCGTTGACTGACATTCATAACACAAGCAAATAATTTGCTTACTTTGGGGTTAAAAAAAACGAATTATCTAACAATTTTTACCCTACTGCAAGAGGGTATTGTATTTATCAGTCTATATATGTATGTATGTATGTATGTTTGATGATGATGATGATGATGATTCGCATGTCAATCGATTCGTCTTAACCTTGCGAGTGTCACTAAAGACATGACATTTATTAAAACCCACCATGGAAACCACCAGGCGCCATATTGTCAAAATTTAAAAAAATATATATTGATGAACAATATCATGTGGGGTATCGTTGAATAGGTATTTAAAAATAATTTTGGGTTTTATTCATCATTTTTCTTTTTAAATAATAGTTTAAGCTATATAACGATTTAAAGTTAATTTTCCCATTTATATTCACGTACTTTATACACACATATATACCTACCTACTTCAGTATTTCTTATTCGGTATTCATTTCATTAATCAGTATTTATCATCAGTTAGACAATATTTTCAACCGACGAAAAAATAGAGGTTACCAGTTTGACATATATGTATGTAATGTTGTTGGAATTTGATAACATTTGACTATGATGATATATTTAGACGTCCAAGCACGTGTACTAGAAGTGTATATATATTTTATGTTTGTCCAGGAATTTTTCGGAAATAAGACATATCGAGATAATTATTTTTGATTTAAAATAAGTTATATAACAACTTAGGGAACTGTCTAAGTTATATCAAAAACGGTTAAGTAGTTCTTACTCCATGCAGGTCCGGGCTTCTTCGAAGAATAGGCCAATTGTCGTTCTAACAGGCAGATCGTAAGAGGCGATTGGTTGGCTATTTCCGTCACTACCATCGTGACTACTAAGTGTTAGATTTCTGCAACGTCTTGCCCGGATATTTAGTACCACTGCCTTATCTATTCCTGCCACAATAGCGTCAATGATTATCATTGTCGTGTTCCGGTTAAGAGGGTAAGGTAGCCGGTACACCTATGCATGTGGCATTGCCATCCCGTCACACGGATAGCAACACACCATTAACATCTTTGGTGTCTATAGGCGATGTTTTATCTTTCCATCTTTCTATCAGGAGAAGCATCTGCTTACAGCACTCAATCTTCATAAACAAATAATACCTGTACCTTGTGATACGATCAACTCCGAACTTGCTAATGTTTTTTTTAGACCATAAGATAGCAAACAAGCAGATGGGTCTCCTGATGGAAAGAGTCAACTATCGCCTATAGACATTAAAGGCGTTAATGGTGAGTTGCTATCTTGTGGCGAGGTCTAATAAATCCAAACCGCAACACGTCAGTGACAAGCACTGACGCTATTGCGGCAGGAATAGGCAAGGCGGTGGTGCCAGAGTCCAGACCTAGGCGAGACAATGCATAAATCTACCACCTAGTATCCACGATGGTAGTGACTCGTATAGCCAATCGGTCACCTTTTACGACCTGCCTGGCAGAACGGCAGTTTGCCTATTCTTCAAAGGAGCCCGGAACCAACACGGAGTAAACAAATACGTCGCCAAATATTCACCAAAATCACGTGAATGTTTGGCGACGTATATTCGTGGCATCTCTAATGCTGCGGCCGCACTTGCGTCTATCGTCACAAAGCTTCGCTTGGTTATTTAATGAGCATTCAAACCAGAAATACAAACATACGTGCTTTTCAAACAAATACTTGTCCCTGCTTAGAATCAAACCCAAGTTACGATAGTAGCCATTATATTATTATAATCTGTCTCCAAGTCCTGTTGATTGGTAGTTAGGACCGCTACTTAAGCAAAAACGGGGCGGTCAGGGCGTTAGTTAGTTGGTTTTATTAGGTACCTACCTATTTAATAGAGCGTTAATACTTTTACTTTACCTTTTTTTTAACTTCCCACTAGGTAAATGAAAATTTTCAAAATTCGGAACGTCCTTGATTTCACCCCATTTTCTAAAATAGGGTATTTATCAGATCTCGATTTTGAAAACATAAAAAGATGCTCTATTTTAAATAGGTAGGTACAACAGAGGTAGGTATCTAATAGTTTAGGATATAGGTACATATTATGTATAACGATTTAAATTTGTTTAAAACCATTTTCCTATTTATAACACGTACCTACTTTATACGTAAACTTTAATTAGTGTTTCATTATTCTGCCTTTACAACGGGGGTATTAATGCAAAATATAAATAAAAGAGGTAAATTGAATATAACATTATACAATGGAAAGGGAGCAATGACAGTTATAAAGACAATAGAGTGACCAGTTCTTCGAAGGGATCAATTGGAAGACGGAGAATTGCCATAGGCTGTTTACCTATATAGAATTTGACGACAAAGCAATTAAAAACAATGTTCCTGGAGTGAAAGTCTGAATCGAACCTAACCTGGCTCAAAGCATGCGTTGCTTTGAGCCGGGTTAGGTCTCTAGTGGGGCTAATAATAAATAGTTTAGACCACCATAAATTACTTAATAATCCCCACGATATTTACTCTCTGAATGAAATGACAAGATTGTGTAATTTACCATCTTATAATTTTAATATCAAAGTTAATGAATCCTAACTAAAAATTGTTAAATAAAAAAATTATTGAAAACAAAAAACCCGACTGCATTTAATCTTTAGAAAAGGTTCATTGCCTGAAATGAAAGCTAAAAAGAAAGAAACAAGCCCAGTAGTTTAGAATCATGTTAAGTAATAATGAATAACTTCATCACTGAAACAGTTCTATAATCGATGTAGGTACATACATATAAAACAATTCATGAATTTTAATTCATCACAGAACGATTAATAGTCGGGGCCCATTCAATTTTTAGCTATCAAATTTTCACAAAAGGCCCCGACTGTTAATCGTTCTGTGATGAATTAAAATTCATGAATTGTTTTATATGTATGTACCTACATCGATTATAGAACTGTTTCAGTGGTGAAGTTATTCATTATTACTTAACATGATTCTAAACTACTGGGCTTGTTTCTTTCTTTATAGCTTTCATTTCAGGCAATGAACCTTTTCTAAAGATTAAATGCAGTCGGGTTTTTTGTTTTCAATAATTTTTTTATTTAATTTTTCCGTAGTCAAAATATTGTATCATTAGACAGTAAACAAGCAGATGGCTCTCCTGATGGAAAGAGAAACAATCGCCTTTAGACACCAAAAGATCTTAATGGTGTTTTGCTATCCGTGTGGTGGGATGGCAATGCCACTTACATAAGTGTACCGGCTACCTTACCCTCAAAACCGGAACACGAGAATGACAAGTATTGACGCTATTGTGCAGGTATAGGTAACGCGGTGGTACTAAATACCCGGGTGAGTTGTTACGGAACTCTACCACCTGGTAGTCACGATGGTACAGTACCCGGCGATAAATATTGCACATCGACCTTTGGAAAGAGACAATCGGCTAATTTCGGCTTCGTAGAGCGTTATCTCTGTCGCACAAAATACAAACAGTCCGGTACCTATTAGGAGCTGTTAAAACAAGTATGATTTGCTTCTTTTGATATTTTTATTCTTTGTATAAAATACACTAATTTTTCTATAAGTGATGGCTTTAGGTTGGGGTAAAATAAAATAAAAAAACATTTTTACATTATGTTTACGTATTTAATTATTTTGGAACATTACAGCTTTAGTGTACATAATAAACACCATTATACCTATTGCTAAAATGAGACATTGCAATAAAAATAATAATAATTCTAATTCTCAATTACTTCCATTTCACTATCTGTGCTCTCAAAGAGGTCAATATCACTGTCACTATCAGCCGTATTTATTACTAATCTATCAGTGTAATTGTCTAAACTGTGTTGAATGCTTCTATATTCATTCTCACATTTGATTGCATGATCGCAAACCTTTTTCCACTCTTCAGCGCCGATCATGTTTACTTTTTCAGTCAATAATGTTTTTACTGTAGTTAAGTTCATACCCACATTTCTAGAGGCTACATAGCCTTTCAGTTGAGACCATATATTTTCAATTGGATTAAAATCCGGATGATATGGTGGCAATCGCAACACAGTGTGCCCATGTTCGGCAAGTATTTTGTCCACAGAAAACTCTGTATACCTCTCCTTGTGCTGACATATAATAGCGTAAATCTGGGTTTTTGTTAATTTTGGATCAACTGGAATTTCATGTCTGTTTAACCAGTTGATCATTTCCCGTTTAATGGTGTTTGAGTTGGGGGGTCTCTCAACATACTTGTTGTGATAGGGTGCGTTGTCGATAACTAGAACAGAATCACTGGGTATATTTGGGATTAATTGGTTAACCAGCCATTTCTCATAGTTATCGTTATTCATTTCATTGTGATAGTCACCTGTAGTGTCCGTGGATTTATACGTTAAAAAAGCACCGGGTACAAAGCCTTTTTCATTTCCCGCATGAACTATTATCAAACGTTGACCTTTTGAAATTGGCTTTTTTACTCCTTTTTTCTTATCGTCACTCCAAGATTTCCCTTTAGTGTGGGATGCATGTATATATGACTCATCCATGTAGACGATATTTTTTCCTGTTTCGCCGGGTACTGTACTGTATGTACAGTACCCGGCGATAAATATTGCACATCGAACTTTGGAAAGAGACAATCGGATAATTTCGGCTTCGTAAAGCGTTATCTCTGTCCCACACTACCTATGTGACGTTTAGTCAGTCGTTGTTCAAGTATGATAGAGTGCAGTCGCGTCCCGAAAAAAATATATATTTAGAGTTGATAACACCCACAAATTTAAATAATTTAAAGTTGTAATATGGCATCTTTCGGAAAAAGAGGGAAACCTTTACGAGGTCAGTCACGTGAAATTATCTACAATGTTTATAAATACTTTGTAAGCGAAGCTGATAGATTTAAAAAAAAAGTAGATGAAAATGTAAGTTGTTATAGTTGTTATTTTAAGAAGATTCAAGAGCGAGTTGCAAATGCCACTGGAATTTCAAGAAGAACTTTGAACAATATATTAAACGAAGTCAGTACTGAAACACATTCGACTGAAATTAAGTTCAGCACTCCAAAAAAAGGGAGACCAAAAAAGCAATTTCGTTTGGATATGGACGATTTTGATTACGATGTTGTTCGAAGAATGGTGTATGATTTTCACTTACGATTTAATGAACTGCCAACAATAAAATCATTAAAAGCTAAGTTATCTGAAGCTATTAATTACAATGGGTCTGAAAAAACGTTGAGAAAAATACTTCATGACATGGGATTTCAGTTCACTGAAATGGAAGATAATCGAAAAATTCTAATGGAAAAGCACGACGTTAGTCTCAAACGAATGGAATACCTTGATAAAATACGCAAATTTCGCGAAACAGGAAAAAATATCGTCTACATGGATGAGTCATATATACATGCATCCCACACTAAAGGGAAATCTTGGAGTGACGATAAGAAAAAAGGAGTAAAAAAGCCAATTTCAAAAGGTCAACGTTTGATAATAGTTCATGCGGGAAATGAAAAAGGCTTTGTACCCGGTGCTTTTTTAACGTATAAATCCATGGACACTACAGGTGACTATCACAATGAAATGAATAACGATAACTATGAGAAATGGCTGGTTAACCAATTAATCCCAATTATACCCAGTGATTCTGTTCTAGTTATCGACAACGCACCCTATCACAACAAGTATGTTGAGGTATACAGAGTTTTCTGTGGACAAAATACTTGCCGAACATGGGCACACTGTGTTGCGATTGCCACCATATCATCCGGATTTTAATCCAATTGAAAATATATGGTCTCAACTGAAAGGCTATGTAGCCTCTAGAAATGTGGGTATGAACTTAACTACAGTAAAAACATTATTGACTGAAAAAGTAAACATGATCGGCGCTGAAGAGTGGAAAAAGGTTTGCGATCATGCAATCAAATGTGAGAATGAATATAGAAGCATTCAACACAGTTTAGACAATTACACTGATAGATTAGTAATAAATACGGCTGATAGTGACAGTGATATTGACCTCTTTGAGAGCACAGATAGTGAAATGGAAGTAATTGAGAATTAGAATTATTATTATTTTTATTGCAATGTCTCATTTTAGCAATAGGTATAATGGTGTTTATTATGTACACTAAAGCTGTAATGTTCCAAAATAATTAAATACGTAAACATAATGTAAAAATGTTTTTTTATTTTATTTTACCCCAACCTAAAGCCATCACTTATAGAAAAATTAGTGTATTTTATACAAAGAATAAAAATATCAAAAGAAGCAAATCATACTTGTTTTAACAGCTCCTAATAGGTACCGGACTGTTTGTATTTTGTGCGACAGAGATAACGCTCTACGAAGCCGAAATTAGCCGATTGTCTCTTTCCAAAGGTCGATGTGCAATATTTATCGCCGGGTACTGTAATGACACGTTTAGCTAATCGATCGCTTTTTACGTCTATTCTTCAAAGGAGCCCGGATCAACAAGGGAAGATAAAATTTTTAATTTAATCCGTGTTTTAAAGTTATTCTTGTTAACAAAATTAGTTTGTAGATTTATAAAATTGTCAAATTTTTAAATATTTTTATACTATATTTGGTAGAATATGTTGGTAAAATTTGTGCAGCTTGTAACACCGATTATAAGCAGGAAATATTTTTCTTATCCTTCTCTACCAATCATTGTTATGTTGGTTAATAAAGAGTTTATAAATTAATAAAAAAGACAATGTTATTTAAAGCATTAAAAAAATTGTATACTTCGTATCATTTAAAATATGTTAAAGTATTTTACAGTAAGCAAGTCTTAATAATTAGCTACCGTCTAAAAGACTGTTATTATTAAGATTTAATTAATATTATTTGAGCTCGACAGACAGACGACGGCGATCAAAGGAATGAACGGCTTCGCTTAACTCGCTCAAGAACCATTAGTCAGTTGATTAAAACTCGGACTAATTAAGCACTCTAAATGAAACTATTTGGGTGCGCTGCTCTCTTAGTAAACCTATTAATATATATATATATATATATATATATATATATATATATATATATATATATATATATATATATACATACATATACATATATATATATTCAGGGCCGGATTTAAACTCAATGCCGCTCTTGGGCACCGGAAAATAGTCCGCCCAATTACTAGAATTTTACTTAAGGGGGGAAAGACGTGTAGAAAGACGTTTTCATGCTGATTTTTTATTAATTTTTTTAAGGTATGAAAACTAATGTTATATATTGAAACTATCAGGTTATTTCATACATTTATTTACATATTTATTATTTTGATAATATCTTAAAAAACACCCCATGCTTTGTTTTAAATAAAATATTTTTTATTCACATTATTATTAATTTATATTTATTGTAATTTTTAACACTATTCTTAATTTAAATTTATTAAAATTTATTTTCTATTTTTAAGTTTGATTTTCTATAAAAAGCGTGTTTTGAGTTTTTTTAAACTATTATTTATTTTTTACTTTTTAGTTTGGTTTATTTATAAAAGCGTGATTTTTTAGTTTTTTTAAACTATTATTTGTTTTGTAGAATTAAAATTCTCCTTAGTATTCGAAAATTTGTCAATATTAGAGAAATCGGCTAAAGATAATTATTAGAAATTAAAATTAACATCAAGTCCTGTCTTATCGACTGTAGAGAAAAATTTTATTTTTTTATAATTTTTCTCTACAGTCGATAAGACAGGACTTGATAACTTTAAAACGTTGCAACCTTCTTAGTAATAAAAAAAACAGTTGGCGGGAAATTAATGTAGAAAAGATGCCTTCACATCTGTGGTCCTCCTGTTTTAAAAAATGGTTCGATCGCATGAAAAAATGTTTAAAATGTAAAGGAGATTATTTTGAAAAGCAATAAACATAATATTTTGGTTATAATATGTTTTTTAAGTTACGCAAAACTTATAGTGTGACCTGCGTATCCGCTTAATCCGTGGTAACTCTCCGTGGTAAATTTCCCCGTAGAACAAGATCATGCGGCACCAAATAGGCTAAAAATAGCAGAAGCACTGGGAAGTAACGGTTTTCAATCCTAGAGCGTATAAGGGACGGTCTACTGAAAAACGAAACCAAAGCTTTGGACCAGGATTTTGAGATGAAAACCGCTGGAAATTTGTGTAGGTTTTTTTGACGATTTTTTTTACTTTTATTGTAATACTAGCGACCTGCCTGCGGTTTTACCCGCGTAGCTTTCGTTCCCGTGGGAATATCGGAAAGGTTTATATATTAAAACCTTCCTCAAGAATCTATCTATTAAAAAGAACCGCATCAAAATCCGTTGCGTAGTTTTAAAGATTTAAGCGTACATAGGGACATAGGGACAGACAGAGAAAGCGACTTTGTTTTATACTATGTAATGATTCTACAGAGCTTTTTCTACAAAATTGTTAAATTTAATGAAAATACACATAATATGTAAAGTCTTTTGAGTTACATACCGTGTAACATTAACGGCTGGTTCGAGAGTTCAGCGGGCACTGCGAATCTGAGCAATGTACGCTTTACATTGCGCGTCGTAAAAATAAGAAAAAAAAAACAATAAAACGCAAATTTTGCATTTCCCACAAAAAAGGAATTGCCATCATGAGTCATATAAACATGCCATTTTTGTTCTAATCATGATTCATGACTAGAACAAAAATGGCATGTTTTCTTAATTTTTCGGTAGATCGTTCTTTACAAACTGTATTTATGTTCTCATGATAATATATAATTTACAGTTTAAAAGTGATTAGCTAAGTAAACGCGTGTAAGGATTTAGACGCTTGTTATGTTATGTAAACATTGTTTTGACTCATGAAAATTGTATGGAATACATCAAAGATCTAATAAAAGATTCATGACTAAGTAGCTGCCTTGCTCGCGCGAATATCGATTGAACTCCTTTAGGAGTTATAGATTGTGTTGTTTATATACAACAGAACGTAAACAACAACCCATATATAAAACCATCAAGATTTGTTATTAATAATTCGTATGAAATCTTTTTACCCATTTTAGGACAAATATGCAAATTCATTTGACATAGTTAAAGTTTACATTGCGGAGGAGTCCAGAGTCGATTTTTATAATATGTAGTAGAAATATATTAAACTAGCTGCAGCGTGCAGCCCTCTGCATTATAAAAGTTTTTGGCGAATCCCGCGGGATCACCTAATTTTTCCGGAATAAAAAGTAGCCTCTGTGTGCCAATTTTCATTCAAATCCGTTAAGTAGTCTTTGCGTGATTAAGTAACAAACATCTAAACTTTCGCATTCATAATATTACCTAGCTGACCTGCGCAGCTTCGCCCGCGAGTAAGTTAAAATGTCATCATGGTAGCTTTTCATACAAATTTCATCCCCCTTTTCAACCCTTTAAGGATTGATTTTTGGAAAAAAAAAAATAGCCTATGTTTGACTCCGGCTCTCAAACTACTTCCAGGCCAAATTTCGTGAAAATCGGTCCAGCGGTTTAGCCGTGAAAGCGTAACAGACAGTCAGACAAACTTTCGTATTTATAATATTAGTATAGTATGGATATAGAATATAGATTAATAAAAATAAATATTACACACACTACATTCATTCAACATGCATATGTATACTATTTTCTTTACAGTTACTGTCGGTTGTCAAATTAAAAAGAGATTTTATTGCTTAGCTTAAAGTGCTGTATTGTTTCCGATTCACCTAAAAACGTTAGAGGAGATTACGCACGGGGATTACGTTTTTCTTCTATATTCTAAGATCTGAACCAAAACAGTTGCGCAAGATAGGTGGAGCTCAAGTCGTGCAGAGCGAATAGTAGCTCATTTAATTTTATTATAGCCTATGGTCGAGTTTCGATCGCAGGGCGATCACTAGTATATTGTCTGCTTGGATCATTTAACAGTTAACATATTAAATTTCGTACTAATTTTTTTAACAATTAACAACTGTTATTTATATTAGCAAATATTGTTAAAAGTAATTTAATGCATCACTAAAATTACCAATAACTTGATATATGATAATAATGTTATTAAAAATATTTGAGGGAGCGTTTCTTTTTTTTTTTCGCTAACTTGATTTATGATAATACTGTTATTAAAAATATTTAGGGAGACCGTGTTAATAATAACTGTTAAAAGTTATTAAAACTATTCTAGAGGACCTTTTTTTGGTTGCTTCGTGTTTTTACTGCTTCTAATACTTATTATATATAGGCTACTGATATAATTTAACATAAATAAATAACTGTTAAATATTAATTAACTTTAACAACATAATAGTTAATCTAATTTAACAATAATTTCCATGCCTAGTGTATTGTAATACGCGATTTCATGATAACATGTACTAAAATGTAAAAATCAATAAATTCTTCACATCCATATCTCCGGGACTATACGTAGAGTTGCAACTAATGTACCCACGATTTGCCAATCCTATGATGTGTCAGGTGGGCAAACTATATATAAAATGGGGTACGTTTTCCTTGAACAAGTTATGTTTTTTAGAAAAACTGAGAAAATTACCTATTCCTGCCGCAATAGCGTTAGTGCTTGTCACTGTCGTGTTCCGGTTTGGAAGGTAATGTAGCCGGTAAACTTATGCATGTGGCATTATACCTCGCAGCCGGTTTTTATAGGCGATGACTGACCTGACTCTTTCCATCTGCTTGTTTGCTATCTTATTATATAAAAAAATTGAAAAGAATTGCCCGACCACTGATTTAAATTAATTATTATAATAATATAATTAAATAAATAAATTACACAAATCGATCTAACACCAAAATAAGCAAACTATTTGCTTGTGTTATGTGTGTTACTCAACGATACTGACATATAGATATACTTAATTACATAATATACTGCCACATACATAATAAACGCGCAAACCCAGAAATACAAACATATATGCTCAGCACACAAATGTTTGTCCTTGTCGGGAATCGAACCCTAGCCCCATGGATTTTTAGTTAGGTACGTTAACCACTCGGGCAACGGGGCGGTAAGTAATCCAGGACTTCATGCATTTGTACCAAAGCCACTAAGACCATAAGACTATTAAGGCAACTAGACAATTAATTGACTTACAAAATTATTTTATATTTAAGAAATTACGAAATAGCATCACAATCAACGTTTAAAAATGCTATAATAAAAGCGCGATGTAATTTAACTTCCCCTCAACCGATGGCCCGTATCAATTATTTACAAAAGGAAATTCGTTCCTAAATAAAAGAAAAGTGTACGCCCCGCCAATTTTCCGGGACTTCAAAGTTTCATTTTGCCGTTTTTTAATATTCCTGCTACATGTTGCTACCCTGATACTTGGACTGGCTCTTAAAACTTGCATTTCAAGTTTTTAAGAATACAGTCAGTTAGTTTTAAAAGGTTTTATAAAACTTCTTAAATTTGTTCGTTTGAAAATAATCGCACTTTTCGAGAATAGCTAACTGAAAATAAAGACGGGTAAAACTTATATCATTAATCTTAACAGCTTAACTATTTTTTATCTGTAATTATAAAAAAAGCATACGTTCTTTGATTAAATTTTCCATAATAAAATATAGATTTGATTGTATAGAGTATGTATTATATAATTAAAGTATATGCTATCTTATTGTTTTTATTTATGAATAATTTGTGAAGACAACCCAAAGTATCGCTTCTGTGGTTCGGTGGCGGTGTTGATCACATCAGGTCCCGGGTTCGATACCCGGGTCGGGCTAATCAACTGGAACATGACCGTGAAAAGAACTAACGCTATTGCGGCAGGAGTAGGTAAGGCGGTGCTACCAGATCAGAGTGCTAAGTGTGAGTTTTTCTTTTCGCATTCGATCGTGAGTGCGTTTGGAGTTTACTAGGAATTTGTATGTGATTTGTACAGCGCCACCTAGTGGTAAACGTGAGAAACCAGTTTACCACTAGGTGGCGCTGTACAAATCACATACAAATTCCCAGTAAACTCGAAACGCGCTCACGACCGATTGCGAAAAGAAAAACTCACATTTAGCATTCAGGGCGAGACAATGCAAAACTCTACCACTTAGTAACCACGATGGTAGTGACTCGCATAGCCAATTGATCGCCTCTTTCGACCTGCCTGGCAGAACGGCAGTTGGCCTATTCTTCAAAGAAGCTCTTATTGACACAGGGGAAATCCACCTATGTACTCAATTGTGCATTTATCTATACATACATACATATAATAAAATCGTAGGAAAGTCAAAACTGTACATTGAATATTTTTTTAAAAGAATTATTGGGGCGTGATCTACAATAGATATCAAAGCCAAAAATATAGTTTTTAGAATTTTTGTCAGTTTGTCTGTATGTATGTCCGGGGTAAACTCAAAGTACTGCATGGATTTGCTTCAAATATTGCATGAATATAACTAATAGGTCGGGTCAACATATAGGCTACATATTATCACGCTATCACCTACGGGGGAGGAGCTGTGCGGAGTAAACGAAGTCCGCGCGGACGAAGTCGTGGGCAACAACTAGTTTTTTTTTTAATTTAAAAATAAATAAACTGATGCTTGTAGCACTTAAACTACAGATTAAAAATATATAAATAGCAACGCATCATTAATATGTGTGGGATCTATATACAGTATGTCTGTTTACAGTCTATCTATATACGGTGGTCTTATTCTATCGGAAGAGTCATTGCTAACCTATAATATAAAACAGTTTTTTGAGAGATACTTTTATAAATCAGACAGTCAGTTACCTTTTACTACTATTTACGTAAAAATTTATCGAGAAGGCGAGACGAGTCTACAACGAGGTCGTTGTACAGAGGGACTAGTTTATCATACATGGGCATTGTTTCCTGCGGTGGTCTTAACTTAAACCGTTCTATTTCGTCTCGACAATCTAATTCATCTATCATGATCGTGGCTATTGATTTAGTGTACAATATTTCGTTCACTTTATGCTAATGGCCGTTGAGAAATGGTTTATGCGTTCATTGTTTCGTTTTAACAATAAATGAAGAGAGTTATTGAGACGTCGAACGCTACTACAGGCTGGATTGGAAATCATATTTATTGGTAAATAATTTATAATAATAATCATTTGTTGTTAAGAACAAAATAATAATATGAAATGTTTATTATAGACTAGCTGTTGCCAGCGACTTCGTCCGCGCGGACTTCGTTTACTCCGCACAGCTTCTCCCCCGTAGGTGATAGCGTGATAATATGTAGCCTATATGTAGTAATATTCATACAAAATTTGAAGTAAATCCATGCAGTACTTTTTGAGTTTACCCCGGACATATATACAGACAAACAGACAATCAAACAAACAGACAAAAATTCTAAAAACTATATTTTTGGCTTCGATAGATTGTAGATCACGCACCAAGTATTCTTTTAAAAAAATATTCAATGTACAGTTTTGACTTTCCTACGATTTTATTATATGTATAGATATTTAGATAGAACGCAATTGCGTTTGTAGGCACAGCTAACTTGACTAATTCCAAGTAACTCTAATCCACGATTCGTCATCGGTAGCAGTAACCATTAACCAGTTCAACCTGACTGAATCACAACATCAGGGCAACAAACCTTGCCTTACCTATTCCTGCTGCAATAGAGACGGTGCTTGTTGCTGTCGTGTTCTGGTGAAAGTTGAGGTAGACGGTAAACTTATACATGTTGCATTCCAAACCCTCCACTTGACAGCAACACGTCATTAACATCTTAGTGTGTTGACTATCTTTGTTGTCTATAGGCGATGGTTAACTTTTTCCATCAAGAGAACTATCAGCTTGCTCGCCATCTTATAATAATATATAAAATAAATAAAAATAGAATAAACCCGTAACCACCTAACCTCACCATTATACTATGGGGCTCATGGTTGCCCCGAGCTCCCGTGGTGTGGTAGTGTTTGTAAAAGAAATAGTAAATAGATTTTTTTCATATCATAAGATAACCAACAAGCAGATGGGACTCTTAACTCATCGCCTATAGACAACAAAGATGTTAATGGTGCCTTGCTATCTTGTGGCAAAGTCTAATGCCACATGCATAAGTTTACCGGCTACCTCACCCTCCAAACCGGAACACGACAGTGACAAGCACTGGCGCTATTGAGGCAGGAATAGGTAAGGCGGTCGTATCAGAATCGGGTGAGACAATGCAGAACTCTACCACCTAGTAGCCACGATGGTAGTGACATAGCCAATTAATTGGTCGCCTT
Source organism: Apodemia mormo (assembly GCA_036924255.1). Classification (NCBI taxonomy): domain Eukaryota; kingdom Metazoa; phylum Arthropoda; class Insecta; order Lepidoptera; family Riodinidae; genus Apodemia; species Apodemia mormo. Next base: position 26,265,179 of record JAUPFN010000019.1, on the reverse strand, counting down.
TTACGATCTGGCCGACGGAACGGCACTTGGCCTATTCTTTAAAGTAGCCCGAACCAACGCGGGGAAAATTTATAGCTTTTTTGTCTACACATGCTTTTAGAAATATGTAAGTATTTAATATGAAATCGTAATTCAACTTTGTACAAATAATTTCAACAGTAACAACTCACACAAGTATGTTGCATTGAGACGGGAATTGATATGCTAATGTCCGAACGACGCTTTCAAGAATTTTTTGTATTAATGCGATAAAGCTTATATTATGGGTTTTTTAATTTCTAACCTACATGTCAATAAAAAGTTACGAGTAGCAATTGTCAACTAAGTAATTGTCTTTACTTATATGTATAATTAGTTATTTGTATGCCATTCAATTGTTGGAATACGAGGTTGGAATAAATATTTGTCTACATCTGCCTTCGGACAAATTCAATTAATTTTAAAAATTCATGTAATACTTGCCTACGTGAGAAGAAAAAATTTATATCCCTTTTTAGAGCGGTGAATTATGAAGGCAAAGTTAAAGTTTATATTTCGCTGTACGGAAACCTAATATTTTTAAATAATATACCTACATTAGAAATACATTAAATTTAAAAAAAATGTGTAAACGGTTGATCCTACAGGCCATCCCTGAAAATTCCCGCTAAATTAAGGTATTTTAAGCTCAAGAAAGTAAAAACTATAAGCAAAGATTTTTTCAATTCAAACGTTTATTTTTTTTAAATGTATATTTGTATGTATATCTGTATATTTTGGAAACCATGATCGATTTAGATTTAGAAGCAGTGTCATACATTTTTTCATAAATTTTCCTCATTGATAAATCCCAAACAAATTGACCGATTTTGATCTAATGTAAGGTATTTGTCGCAGGTTTAAAAGGATATAAGTTCATAAGATTTTTAGTCAATCGGTCTATTAGCATGAAAGTTATTTCAAAAATATTAACTAACTAAGCAACGTAATTTAAATATTTGAAAGGCACCTTTTACCTTTTGAAAATTAAAAAAAAGAAAGGTACCTTTTAAAAATTAAATTCGATTTTAATTTTTGAAACGGCATTCGACGTAGTTTTTTTAGTACTAAGATATCGTAGAATACCAAAAAATGATTGGCTGAATATTTTCGAAGTTATGTCGAAAAAACACTTTTTTCAAAATTTTTTGTCAACGATTACTCCCAAACAGATAAACCAATTTTGATGCAATTTGTGCATTAGACGTAGTTTTAAAAAAATAGAGCTGATTACTTTTAGTACTTATTTGGTACATAAATCTGGAAGTTATATAAAAAAGTACTATACCCCTAAAATTTTTTTTGAGGTTTTTTCAAAATTTCTTCAAATCTCGTGGGCCGACTTGGTTCAAATTTTTATGAAGTCTAGTTGAGTGGAATCCAATCGATTGCCATCAACCGTGTTTCGAGCGGTCCAGCCGTTATATAGGTATGAGATGTTTACATACACACATACATATATACTGACGTCATCGCGAAAATTGTCGGAAAAGGTTCCTAGAACCTCAAAAGGTGGGGATCTGGTGAAAATTCGATTTACGAAAATCGAGGCAAAATCGGTAACTTCCTTATCTACCATACAACGAAGATAAAGACGGAAGATAAAAACGAACTTTACACTTACTACATTCATGGGACTTACATGAATGTAGTGTGTGCAAAAATATACACAATACACATAATATGTATACTATTTTTTCTTTACGGCTAAGATGTCTATTGTTTAGTTTAATTTGCAAAAGTTTTGCTCTTGATTTCTGCCTGTGTCAGCTTTATCTGTCGTTGTTCTGTAATAATACAAAAGATGTAGTGTAGCATTTTGTAACATATAGTAAGTATTGTAGTATTATTTACATGTAGTAGTCAGTGTATTGTTATATATGTTTAGTATCTTGTCAAGTTTAGTTGATTAGATAATAAGTAGAAATTGTAAATATGTCTTAGATTTTTATTTATTAGTAAACTGTTTCGATAACATTGCATCCTGTGATTGCATCTATGGCTGTATCTGTCATTTTCATTCTTAAATATTACTAGCTGACCCGGCAAACGTTGTTCTGCCTTTTTAACTATTTTTTTTTCTCTATATTTTCTCACCTTTTAAACCTTCCCTGGACTTCAGCAATTAATTTAAAACCAAAATTAGCCAAATCGGTTCAGACTTTCTCGAGTTTTAGCGAGACTAACGAATAGCAATTGTTTTTTATATATATAGATAGATAGATAAGATTTTTTATAGCGCGGACGTTTTTGCGGCAGGAATATAATAAAGCAGTAGTATAAAAATCCATATTATCCATACTAATCCATACTAATATTATAAATGCGAAAGTAACTCTGTCTGTCTGTTACGCTTTCACGACTAAACCGCTGAACCGATTTGGATAAAATTTGGTACAAATATAGTTTGAGACCCAAGAAAGGACATAGGGTAGTTCTTATCCCGGAAATCCCACGGGAAGGGGAACTATGCGGGTTTTTATTTTAGAAATTTTTCCACGCGAATGAAGTCGCGGGCACAGCTAGTAAGGCTATATTTTGCAGAGCACAGGTTATACGTATGTAGGTCATGATAGTAGTGACACATTTGGCTTTTACTTTATTTTTACGAGATGCTAAACAGGAATGGCGGTTTATACCTCAAAATGGACTCAGTGGTTCTGAAACTTGTTTGAAGAATAAATAGGGGGTTTTTTTATGGCGACTATAACATGTCAATTTAAGAAATTTCTAAGGAGCAAAAAAATCCTTTATTATTTCTCGTTCACATCGTAAGTGAATTCTTCTTGCAAAAAAATTTTTCTTCTTCTTGGTGCAAGGGTTTAGTTTGGGCGCTGATATGCCAGTCAGTAAATCAGGACTTTTCGTTTATACAGGTTTACTTTTAAAGGTCCTGCCAAATTTTCAGGGATTGTTCGGAATCGATAATTAATATGTTCGATTTATGTAATAAAAAAAATAATTAAAAAAATTCAAAATTTCATTTTATCCGATACAGAAAACACAACGCATGGATATAATTTCAGTTACGCAAAAATATCGAGCGCGGCTCTAGTAGTGCCCCCCGCACGCCGCCTAAAGTGCCCGGCAACCCATTCGCACGACTCGGTGCATTGAATTCTTGAGTTTACTGGGACATTTTTAAAGGAATATTTATATATTATCTCGCAATATTTTTACAAAAAAAAAATATGATTAAAACGCACTTTCAATTCAATATTTAGTTCTTAATTTTAAAATTTAGCCGGACCTTTAAATGTTACCCTGTGTAATTCTACAGATTTTAAATAAAAAATTAAAAAACTATACATTTTTAGATTACATGTTACACGTATTTTATAACTGAAATAGTTATTTTTATCATTTTGGCTTTATTTGTATGTTACAATTACTATTGACACACTCAAGCTAAACACGAAAATATCTGATATTACATGACCCAGAAAGATTAAATTTGGCAAACACTTAATTAGACGTTGGAGATTAGATTTTGCGTGATTCCCACGAGATCTGGATTTCGAACGTCAGCGCGAACGAATTCTGGGACTACTAGTTTTTATATTACATACATAAATATCTTTACGCTAAATCCCTTACGGAATAGTCAGAGAGAATCAAGTTTCATAGATCACGATTCCTGCAGAATTGTCTCGCTTCTTCCATATTCATTATTCTTTTCACGCAAACATGCATGGTTGCTAGAACTCTTGACACCACCTTCGGACAGAACTAGTTTTTATAATAACTAAAAGTCTAAAATTCGGATCCGGATGTTATTGTATTATAACTAAAAATAAAAAATTAGAGTACGGTTATTTTTTTTATTAACTTAAAGTAAGAAATTCTGATCCGGGTTTATGTAGTGTGCTTACTACACTTACTCGTTGTTAAATAAGTTCAAGTAGGTAATATATATTTTTTAAACTCTGGACTGGATATCTCCACATTGTAGTCCAAAGGCTCTCCTATTTCGCTATAAATTGCTGATATTGTTAAGCATTTTGTCGAAATTCAACGACTATTGTTGTTATTAGCGATAACCACCAGCTTAACGTGCTTTCCAAAGCACAGGTGTGATGATATATTAGGAGTTTTGAAGACGCTTACTTCCAAAGATTTAATTACATGTACACATATAAAAAAGTTTTAAAAAATTGTGTAGCGAAGCTAGTCAAAAACCCTTCGTAAAGAATAATTTATTTAAAATTTGTGTACAAAGGGCGCTTGCGATAAGCGGGGTGGTTTAGAGTTTGGGGTGACACAAGGTTTTCTAAACACGCGGCTAAAGTCACGTTCCGAGGAGGCGGGCGCGCTATCCACTCTGATATGTAAATTGCTAACAAATTAGATTGCCCCGTCAATAACTGAACAAGGAATATTAATTTTCTTGTCTCATATCCAATTAGAAACTAAAATGTGTGATAATGTGTTTAAATAATTTAAACGCACATTTTATTTTAATTAACAACCCAATTCCAATCTCTTGTATCTCCTGGAATCCTGGAATCAGATCTTTACCAAATTTATATGGGAACAAATAGGAAGTATCTATATAAGTATCTCCGAAACAAAAAATCCGACTTCTGAGGTGAAAACGTAACCAAAATACCGAATTAAGAAAACACCACCTTTTTGGGAGGTTGGTTTAAAAATACTAACGGATTAGACACATGTGTACATTATAGGATAGGTAACGGTCGTACATGTGATAGTAGAAGTCCTTCAACTATAAATATTTAAAAGAAAGATCACCAGCGCACCACGATCAATACAACTTGGTCAAAATGGCGAGCTTTGTAATTCAATTTCTTTTTTAAATTTACCTTTACTTGCACTTTTGGAGAGAATTTTATTGCTACATTTGGATCGAAAACGTGGCCACACACTTAGATCAGGTAGAAGAACTTTAGCGTTCTTATCTTTTCAACCGACTGCGCTAGAATGAGGGTTAGGTCTTTGGAGTTTTTGTATATACGTTTATTTCTTTGGCACATTCTATAGCTTAAGTGGCTTGATGGTTGTCGCCTAAATAGCTTGTCCTCTGAACAAAAAAAATGTAACTCGTTTTTATTATAAAACTAGCTGACCCGCGCAGCTTTGCCCGCGAGTATATTAATAAGTCGTCCAAATAGCTTCTAATAAAAATTTCATCCCCTATTTTAGCACTCCAGGGATTGATTTTTGAAAAAAAATTAGCCTGTATTTGACCCCGAATCTTCAACTATATCCATGCCAAATTTAATGAAAATCGGTCCAGCGGTTTAGCCGCGAAAGCGTAACTAGACAGACAGACGGACAGACTTTCGCATTTATAATATTAAGTATGGATAATGCAGTAGTTACCTATATTTTAAACTTCTATTAGTTAATCCGGCAATATTTGTTTTGGCATACAAATCACTTGTATTGAATATTTTTTGGGACTTTTGAGGGGGGTGTTAATTGAGATAAAAACTATCTTAAGTTGGACCAAACATAGATATCTACAAAATTTCATTAAAATCGGTTTAGTAGTTTAGGAATCCATAGCGCACAAGCAACGTGACACGTAATTCATATATATTAAGATAGTATTTTGTTAAACGAGAAAAAATAGTATATTTTGATTGTATCGTATTAGCTCAACGACACACTTTAAGTCAAGTGTTCGATCCCTAGCATGAATTTGTGTCTAATTATTTATTAATTACGTATTTGTCGATTGACTCCCATATCGAAAACGTGTCGCAAATTGCAAATAGGCTTACTGAAATATATTTTTGTAATTCGTTAGGTGATATTTATTTAATTTTTTGCAGGTGTGCTGGTGGTGAATGTCACGTGGCGGGGGAAGACTTACGTGGGGACACTGTTGGACTGCACGAGACACGACTGGGCACCTCCTAGGTAAACTATAATTTTTTTATTAACATATATGGAATACATAAGCGCATACATGTCTTCAAGCCAAATACATTTAACAGTCAGGGGGCGTCCATAAATTACGTGAAGTGTTTTTTTAAATTTTCTGTCCCTCCCTCCCCTTCTGGTGAGATGTCGTGAGATTTTATTCAACCCCCTCCCCCATCCCCTAACCTCACGTGAGATTTTTCAAAATGTGAGTTTCTTAAATATGTAAACGCGTTGGATTGTTACTGTAAAAAGAGAAAAAAAATGCTTTCGAATGAATTAGTTAATGATCTAATCGTATTACGATTACGTTTATAATTAAATCTTGCATGTACAATCTGGATAATAGACCAAAATAGTATATTTTCTTTTGGTTCAATTAGGTAAAAATTGCGTTATATTTGCCGAGACCCCCCTCTCTCCAACGTAAGATTTGATGAGATTTGACTCGACCCCCTCTCCACCTTAAACATCTCACGTAATTCGTGGACGCCCCCTAAGCAGAGACTAGAGTGCTAAACAATGAGATTAAGACAAGCTTGCTTTGTTCCCTTCATTTAACGTATATCCCTAGAGAAGCAGACTCAGTTACTCGTAATATCTTTCAAAAAAGCGCGAGTCGGACTCGCGCACGAAGGGTTCCGTACCATCATCTATAATAAACGGCAAAGAATTACGCTTCTTGTATGGGGACTTTTTGTATTTCCATTTTATTTTTATTTTTAGTATTTGTTATTTTTAGTATAGCGGCAACGGAAATATATAATTTGTGAAAATTTCAGCGTTCTAGCTATCACTGTTTATAAGATACTACAGCCTGGTGACAGACAGACAGACGGACAAACAGACAGCGGAGGCTTAGTAATGCGGCTTAGTAATGGGGCTCCGTTTTTACCTTTAAGGTACGGAACCCTAAATATAAATATCACCTCTTTCTTGCGGGATAGGTTTAGTGAATCCATTTACCAATATTCAGTTGAATGGTTCAACATGATTTAACATTTTTAATGGACCAGATTTACCGGATTGACGATTAGCGTCAATCCGGTAAATCTGGTTCGGTCAATCCGAAAGATGGGTGGTTACCACCACATCACTGCTTTTATCCTACTACTACTTTACATGCCCATCTGAAGCAGAGGTCTGCTTACATACTACTAATAGTCTCGAACTTACTATTAAGATAAAACTTACTATTGAAATAAATTCTGAAGAATGATATACATTTATTAACTTTGAATAACATAAACTTGAAATCAGTTCAATAAACTTGAAATAACTCAATGAACTTGTTAATTCAATAAATTTGAAATAAATTCAATAAATATGAAATAAAATTAATAAAGTTGAAATAATTTTTTTGATAATAATTGAAATAAATTCTATAAAATCAAGATCTAACTCAACTAGGCTAACCGCTATGATACTCCTGGATTCAGTTGCAAACGCTTACAAAATATAGGTATATTAATTTAAGGCACAAGGTATATATATATTTTGGCACTTGTTCTGTTTCGCAAATCTAAAACAGAACAAAAATTGTGCAATAGCAACAGTACACAAGTGTCAAATATAAAATAATCATTATAATGGAGTTTCACTAAGTATCGACGATTATAAATACGGTTATATAAATTTTAAATACGAAGATTATATAAATTATAAATAAGATTTTTTAATTATACTATTGCAGATTTTGCGACTCTCCGACAGAGGAGTTAGACGCGCGGACGCCCAAAGGTCGCGCGAAACGTGGTCGTGGCGCAGTGCCCACCGACATGACAAACTTCACAGAGACACGCTCATCTGTACACAGTAAATTGCGAAATGGCGGAGCTAAGGGACGCCGAGCCTTGCCTTCCCCCACACCGTTCACACCTCCCCGCCCGGACTCCAAGAGGAAACGGACATCAGAAGCCGAAGAACGTCCACCGACGCCCAAAGTAAAACGTCCACAACCAACGCCTTCGTCGCCTCCGCCTGATCCTATATTACTAGAATGTCCAGAACCAAATTGTTCCAAAAAGTATAAGCATGCAAACGGCTTAAAATACCACCGGTCACATGCTCACGGAGCGCCGGACGAGGACGATAAAGACGGGTCTAGTTCAGAGCAAGAGGAACCAACGGTTGAGCCTGCATCTCCTGCTAGACCGCCTTCAGAACCAGCTACTCCTATTACCCCAGTAAAGTCTCCCACACCAGCGAAATCTCCTGAGGAGAAGGAAAAGTCTCCGGAGAAATCGCCGGAGAAGACTGAAGCAGTGGAATCTCCTCCTCAGCCGAGGTTCGAGGAGTTTGCGGAGACGCCTGAACCTCCACCGCCTGAGCGAGTACCAACACCCCCGGCTCCAACTACACCCCCTCCTGAATCTCTACCGGCCCTTCAGCCGACTCAATTTAAGGTAATTGATTTGAGTTTTAAAGACAATTAGAATATAAGGCCTAAGTAAACGTTAGCAGGTTTCTGATAGTTGGAAAATCAACGTGTAATCACTCAATAGTAATTAATACTAGTCATATAAAGAAAACAATTTTATTCTTACTAAAAAATTAATGAACCGATGTTTGTAATCGACTTAAAAAAAGGAGGTTATCAGTTTGACCCGTGTATGTAGTACAGTTGGAATTGAATAATGATTGTGTTAGTATGATGATCTTATTAAGCTTCCAAGCATGTGTGCTTTCGCAAGTAATGTTTGTTTGTCAATAAATTTCTAGGAAACTTGAAGACATATTGAGATGATCCTTGACAGTCTAAGTTTCATCAAAATCGGTTAAGTAGTTTTTGAGATATGAGTATAGTTGACAGATATAGAAGTCATGTTAATTTTTTTAATGATTTTTTTATTAAAAATGTATCTTATGCAAGCTGCATTATTCAGGAACAATATATACTACTTTTTACCCGACTGCGAAAAACGTATAAATTACGAATATGATTAATACAACAAATATACATTCGCATTGTAAATTTTTGTTAATGATTCATCTGCCATTCTTTCAACATGTATTAACCAAAGAATTTTTTTTCACAATTTTCCGATATTGTCTTTTAAATATTTTCTCTCGTTTAAATATTTGCATGCAACTAGGGGCAGATTGATTTTTTTTGTATCAGAGCTTAGAGACAGTTTTTTTTAAATGATGATAGCCACCTATAGACACCAAACATGTATAATGAACATAGATATGTACGTTTCATGTACCATTCTAACCATTTAGCCATAAACTCGACACTGGTAAGCTGTAGACGACATGACAGCCGAATAGTCACATGATGTTAGAGAATCATCAACTCTATGAGACCCTCTGGCAAAGAAAACCAGAAAAAATTGGCCGTTTCGCCTAACTTAGCTCCAGCTAAAAGTACATTGTATCTTAACAAAAACTAGTGATAATTCAAAAACACTTTTCACCGGTTTTCAATCAATGTGCTTCCAGCCGCGGCATAAAAGTGTGCCGCGAATTGCCGCCGCATTGAATCGATGAGTAAAAAAGTGAGCCGTCGTGAGACTTCTGGTACTCTGTTACTTGGCTACTTTTTTACCGGTTGTACTGAAAAATTTTGATAAAATGAAAAGTGTGTCGGTGACACCAAAATGTTGAAAATACCTGCTCTAGAGTTTAGACATGACGCCAAAACTTTAGTGATAGCACAATGTCGGTAGAAATAGATATTACAAATAAACTCACTTGTACTTCCAGTTCACATGTATTTCATATAATTTTATACACCCAACCTGTTTCGCTTATTAAAGCATCATCAGGGATGTTTTACACAGTTATTAGATAATTATAAGTTATATTATTTAAGTACTAATCTTAGGTGGGTAGTGGATAAAATGTTTCAATTTGGCATTGAACGTATTATGGTTTGGGTTGCCAACAAAATATTTTTTCCCAAAAAATGTAGGAAAATATATTATTAATGATATTGATTGATGATGCTGTAATAAGTGAAACCGGTTGGATGTATAAAATTATATGAAATACATGTGAACTGGAAGTACAAGTGAGTTTATTTGTAATATCTATTTCAAAATGCAGTTTCACCAAGTGCCGGCGATGGAAAGTATCCAATCTATGTCGGTAGATTTTAATGTTTTGTTATAAAAGTAGATAAATATTATTTGTACGTTTATTCCAGGTAAAACCACGGTCAGCGCTAATGCCATCCGAAGAGCGAAAGTCCACGGAATCTCCACCAGCGGAATCGCCAGGCAAACGGAGGGCACGACGTTCGCCCACACCGGGAGTGCGATCGCCGGCCTACTCCGACATTTCGGATGATGCCGCGCCGGCTGAGGGAGCACCTGATGCTGATGCGCATCGACCTTTCCCTGTCTACCATCAGGTAATTTAGGTCTTTTATTCTTTATTAAACCCTAGTTCTAGTACATCAATTTTAATGATCAATATCAATAGAATTAGTGGTCATTTTTGTCTGCGAGGTATTCCTCGAAGCGCATCCATTTTCAAGCGCACCTAATGAAGCGCAACTAAACTATTCCTTGAAGCACACCTCTTAGTTGCGCTAACGAAATAAATTAAACAATAGCTCTCGATATAACGAAACAATTGTGATTTTTGTAATTTAGATATTTTTTTTTATATTTACAAAACTTGCTTTATGTTATCCCTATTTTTCATCATTGGTGTGCTTCGAGAAATAAAATTATAATACTTTTAATTTACTTCGTTAGCGCTACTAAGAGTTGTGCTTCAAGGAATAATTTAGTAGCGCTACATTAGGTGCGCTTGAATTGAAGGAATACCTCTTGTTTACACATCACAGCTTTTCATTTAAATTTCTGACTTTTAAAATTGATTGTTTTGATACCACCTCCTTACATTTTCTTGTCGCAATGACGTCATTGCGTGTTACTATCGCTAGGTTAAGCTTTACCGCCTACTTTAACCTCCTGGTTAAGGTAGCTAAAAGTTAGTAAGTTATGTTTTGTATTCATAGAGTTAATATGCACATTCAAGGTATGTTTACTATTTACATAGTTATTTAGTATGTACATTCAACAGTCTCTACACTGTGTCCTTTGGCTATATACTATTTAACGAGATTTACTTCGTTTACCTTTTATTGATTTCGAAATTCGACCATATATAATTTTTTTCTTTTTTTGCATGTGTTTCTCCTAGGTGCACATTCCTCTGTGCTATGCTCCATGTTCAAAAAATGGAGAAATCCGACGTAGAAAAAAATTAAACCAATATATATTTCCTTACGGCATCCTTTTATTCATTATGTCCTGGTCATCAATGAATCAGGAGATCAATGTTTAATAAAATACGAGTGTCTTCTAGAATTACAAAGCAGAATTCTTTTAGTCTTACTTCCTATTTTTTATTACATCCTGGTAAAATTTTTATTTCGAAAATTAATATTATGTTTGCCTCTGTGGTCCGGCGTTGGCGTTGACCACATGGAGTTCCAGGTACGATTCCTGGGTCGGGCAATTAAAAAAATGTGTTATTCAGTTTTCTGTTAAAACAATACTGCCCGGGATTCGTGCCCGGTTAGCGATAGGCTTGCCACCTATCACATTTGTAACTTCGGCTAATCGTGGGTGCTCATGTTTTACCTTTGAATACCCCTTCGGGGATACGGGTCTTCACACCCGTTCACCACAATCCTTTAATATTATGTTTTCAGAAAGCAATCTGAGCTAAATAATGCTGCAATAGGAAGCTGCTGATTATGATAAACTATTGGTTATTTCTTTCTAGTACTACGGGCAGCCACCATACTTACCGCCTACACATCCCCCTACAGCACCACCTCCTAGCACAGATAAAGGAAAAGAAGACCTTACGAAGGGAGACCCAAAGGCTGATCTCAAGGTAGAGTTCGTTCGATTAATATTTGTTAATGCCGAGTAACCATAATGATCCTCGAATTTGTAGTACAGGGAATTGAGTTCAAAAAAATCCAGCTTTTAATTAAATTGTCATGATTAAGTTATAACACAATATGACGCTTCTCACCCACATTACTTTGTTTGACAAATATTCCAATCATAATAATTTTAAAAATAAAAAAATCAAATAAGGGCCTTATTATTCTTTATATTGATTATTCTTCGTTCATTTTAGCTGGTTATTATATCTTTAATAACTATTGACGTGGTTCATTATTGGGAATTAATACAAACATAATACTTATTTAATATTTTTGTGTTTATTATTTTCTAGGACGGCAAACCAGACAGTGGGCCACAGAAGGTTCTACCCCAACACTTCTACCCTTATAACTATGTTCCGAATTTTCCCTACAACGTGGAGTCGGGGCCTCCCCCTGGCGTCCCCCTCGATGACAAGTCGAAAGACTCGGATCGGTCAAAAACCACACCCAGCCCGTTAGATAAGAATAAACAGCCCCGCCCACCAGAGGGCAAGGATAGTCAAGGTCGACCCAATGACAACCATCAGATCCTGAAAGAGAGTATAGAGATGAAAGCTCAGATGGGTCCGTATGCCTTCCAGCGACCTCCACCGCATGCAAGAGAAGAGGAATTCAGAAGGTAACTTATTTTAAGGGTTTGCATGAAATATTGTATTTTGTAAGGGGTTGCTTTTGAAGTTAAGCTACACAGCGTTTAAGGGATTATGAAATGAAACCGTTGGGAATTTGCGTAAGATTTTTTTTTCGTTTTTTTTTTAAACTTTGTGTAATTTGATTTATTCTAATACTCTACAATTCCTATTCTAAAGCAATAGTAACATTTAAAGAAATAAACATAATAAGCAATGTAGTATTCCGCGAGGGCAGGAATGTACGTTTTGCGTCGAATCCGCACGCTTGCCAAATCTAAACAAACCGTCGCAAACGCAAACATCTAAAGCACTGATTCCCAAAGTGGTCCAGGTGGACCCCCAGGGGTCCACGGGAGACTCGATGGGGGTCTACGTTGTCGTGACTTTTGGTCTTAAGTTTTGGGAGTATGGTAGAAATTTAGATTCAGGGAGTCCACCGGAACCAGCAAAATTTTAAAAGTGGTCTATGAGAAAAAAAGTTTGAGAACCTTTAATTTAAAGCGACCGTATAGTTCTTACATTGTCCATAAACACGGATTTTTGTAGCTTGGGATCACAAAGCCCTAACTTTTGTGACGACCAAAAGACGTTGGAATTATACTGGTTACTGAAAGAAATACCGGGATTATTTCAGTGGATGTTACCCTCCACATATCCGTTATCTCTTGGGACAGGTCTAAAATATTTCGTGAGTTTTTCGTATTCTCCTTTGACTGTTATTATTATTATGTTAAATATTTATTATTTTAAATACATTTATAATTATAACATTTAAATTACAATGTTAAAAAACAAATATATACAAGCAAATTTTCCGTCGACTGGAGTCTACAACTAAGCTGTCAGTGGTCAGGGCGACTGAGAAAGAAACCTCCACACAATACGTCCCGTTCCTAACACTGCCGCCTTCTGTATCTGGCCTGACTCTTCGCTACAAGACCGCTTGCAGAAACACCTATCGGAACAATCATTGTTGAGTCCACACCCCACATGTCGGTAATCTCATGAGCTAGGTCCAAATACTTAGATCACGGACAAATGGACACCCCTTTCAAGATAATTTCTTGGTTTGTCGGCGTAGCTTGCAATTACATACAGAATTAAAGAGTTTATAATACTTACCGGTGAAATAACATCACTTTAAGTGTAATTTTTAAACCTTGCCACCTCATTTGGTACCATAAAACAGTACAAGATGGTTTATTTGTGTTTTACGATTATAATATATCTACAAATGTATGACGTTTTTGACAGTGATAAGAGCGTTTGCTCATATGCACGGTGGCATGTTTCCGTCCCAATGGCGTGTTTATTAGTATTCATGTGGACTGTGACTTAGATAGTTTTACTTATTGCTTTCACGAGGCTATCGTCATGTGGGATTGTGATATTAACAATAAATGCCTGGCGCTCCATTCGCGATCTACCAACACGATATCAGGCCTATTTGTGACAATAGTCCGGTTCGTTATTATTATTATTATTATTATAGTTATAGATTTCCTTAAAGTAACGCCTGTAAATGGTATGTTCGTAATGGTATCTGAATGTTGGTTTCTGTTTCCAGATACTACATGAACTTGGAGCGGCGTAAGGAGGGCGGCGAGGCGAAGCCGGGGGCGGGGGCGGGCCCGGGCGCAGCGCGCGCTCCGCAACCCGCGCACAAGCCCAAAGACAAGGACGACAAGCCCAAGGAGGAAGTCAAAGTATGAACATTTAATTTGTTTATCTCTCTACAAAATGTCTACTGGTGTAGATAAAAATATAATAATATAATAGTATAATCTAATAATGTAATGTTAAGTATAATGGTACGGTTTAATGACTGGCGAACGTCACATTGCCGTAGACTCCCCCCGTCCCCCCTTATCACATTTTGTCATACTTAGCGAGACTTCTCCCCCCTTGTATGCGAACGTATTTTATAAACGGCCCCTTATCTGTTCTTTTGTTTTATCTTTATATTTCTATTACTAAAAAATTTTTTTTGTTTAAGGTTAAGCAAGAGGGTCAAAAACCCACAACTGAAACCCAAGGACCCCCTCCGCCCCCTACATCCCAATACTACCTGTCCCCGTACATGCAGCCTCCTCACTATGGCGGGTTGCCTTTCGATCCGGTGTACCGAGCTCCACTCAGTCCTATGTTAGTGGGTGGGTTCGGTGGGGGGTGGACGGTACCGCGGTACCACGCGCCGGAGGACCTGTCCCGGCCCGGGGCGCCGGCCAAGCTGGAGTTGCTGCCACCGGGGCACGGACAGTTCGCGTATGGGGCACATGCGGGGCATGGGGCACACACGGGCCACGCGGCCCACCCCGCGCCCCATAAGATACACGAGCTGCAGGAGCATGCTAAATCACCGCAGGTATGTAAAATTATAACTATAGGTCCTGTAAAATTATAACTTAAAAGCAACTGTCAATGCTTGACCTAATACTAATCGTATTAGGTCAAGCATTGACAGTTGCTTTTAAGCATGCACACACAAGAAGTTACACAACTCTTTGTTGGCTGTGGGTGTGCGAGCCTGTCGTAATATCAGCTAACTTCAGGTCGCTGGCTGTCGGTGTGCGTGAGATTCGTTATATCAGTTAACTTCATCATGTCGTTTTTTGGCTGTCGACTTCATTGCTATATAATATATAGGCTAAAAATGTAAAAGTAATATCAAAAAGCTCTTTTTTTTTTTCAAAAAATTTCACTACTGATAAATCTCAAATAAATCGACCGATTATGATCTAATTTACTGTATTGGACGTAGTGTTTTAGAGAGAAAAACTGATTACATTTTATAATCAATCCGTATATTAGCCTGAAAATTATTTTAAAAATATTAAGTAGGTAAGTTTGCTCTAAACAACAAATATTAGCATTTGAAAAGTCTTAACTTTTAAAAACTTGATTCAATCTTAACAACATATCTTCACGCCAGATCCCTTACGGGGTAGGCAGAGAGAACCCAGTGCCATACATCACGATCCTTGCAGGCTTGTCTCGCTTCCTCCACATTCATCACTCTCTTCATACACACACGCCGGTTGCGAAGACTCTTGACACCACCTTCGGACAGTACTCGATCAATCTGGTATGTCCGTCTTGGTCTTCCCCGGTACCTACATCCTTCCACATTCGCGTTGATTCAATCTTGATTTTTGAAACTGAATTTGACGTAATTTTTTTAAGTACTAAAATATTGTAGAAGGTAGAAAAAATGATTGGTTAAAAAAAATCTCGAAATTATGTCGAAAAAACGTTTTTTTCAAATATTTCGTCAAAGATAACTCCCAAACGGATAAACCGGTTTTGATGCAATTTATACATAGGACGCAATTTTTAGAGGAAAAGAGCTGATTACATTTTGTACTCAATCGGTACATTAATCTGGAAGTTATATTAAAAAAATAGTGTTTCGCCAATTTCAAAAATTCTCAAAATTTGGATCGAATTAGATCAAATTTTCAGTAAGTCGAAGTTGAGCGAAACGCCAACCGCGTTTCGATCGACCAACCCGTTTAAAAGTTATGAGATGTTTACATACACACATACATATGCATAAATAGGTACAGACATACTGTCATTATCGTGAAAATAGTCGGAAATGGTTCCTAGGACCTCGAAACGTGGAAATCTGGTGAAAATTCGATTTTCGAAAATCGGTGCAGTCAGTAACTTCTTTACTTTTACTACGTATAACGTAGCAAGAAAAAAATAACATTACTAGCTTATTAAAATTAAATAAATAACTAGCAAATTAAAATTAAAAAGAATAACTTTATTGCATAAGCCAGTATGTCCGTAGGTGTAGAACCAACACGAACAAAAAAAAAAATTGTTGTTTTTGTTTGCAGGGAAAAGGTCCGCGTCCTGAGACGCCTATCGGCAAGGAAGCGGCGCGCTCTCCGCCGCCGCAGCGGCACGTGCATACGCACCACCACACGCACGTGGGGCTCGGGTACCCGCTCTACCCGCCGCCATACCCTGGTGAGAATTTCAACTGCATGCATTTTTTATTTTTTTTATATCATAAGATAGCAACAAGCAGACGGGTCTTCAGATGGAAAGAATCAACCATCGCGAGGTCTAATGCCACATGCATAAATTTCCAATTTTTTAAAAAAAAGATACATTCCATAACCCTTCGGCCGCACCTGCGTGTATAGTCTCGGAGATATCAGTGCGCTAAAACGATATAGATACGCATCCGAGTGTTTTTTAACCGGTTAATTTCAAACCAGCACAATTACCAACACAATATATCAGGAGCGTTTTGTAAAGGTTTGGCTCTACCTTAACCTCTAAAATTTATATAAATATAATAAACCGGTATATAGACGTTTTTTAAAAATATTTCTTTGATGTTCGCCGCTTGCAATTTGTGTTCCACACTGCGCGTGACGTACAATTCCTCGGTTTTGGTTTAAACCGGTTTATGAAGCGCTCTCATCTAAGATACGCTATGTGCGAAGCCTTTTATAAAAACCGTTTAATCACTATATTATTTTTTTACCGGTTTTTAAGCCCTTACATAAGATTTCTATAATAGTGACACACTTTTTAGTAACTATACATATCCTTCATTGCTTCATCATCTTAATAGCTTTGGATGTGGAATTTCAAAACCCTCTATTCTGCTTGTATTCTTATAATACTTAGCATATAAAATCCTTTTAGGCAACGTCATTAAATAAGTATTTCTTGTGCCATTTTCTGTGTCTTGGAATTTTTAAGAGAGTTTCATAAGTTCATTAATAAAATTGTTTTTCACACCATTTCGTGAATTATTTTGCTCCTTGTTAATTTATTTTTATATAATTTTTAGTTATAATAATTTGTTTGTCATAATTTAATGAGTGGTTTTCATAACAATTTTTTTACGGAGTATAATTTTACTTTTCTTTTTTTTCTCGAATACATCTTTCTGACCCTCAACCTGACGAGACTGCGGTCTTATTTAATATAAATGTGATTAATTGGTTGCAGGGGCACGATAGCATTCGGCTGAAAAGCGGCCTAGTCCCGCTCAAGTTTGATTTTCGCTCTTGAAAGATGTGATTCGGGAAAAAGAGATGTGATGTGAGAGAGACTAATTGAAGATTATGTGTTCTAGCGGCAGCAGTGTTAGCCAGTACCCAAGCTGTAGTGAATTCGTTCCCGACTCCTCCTAAATGAGCGAACGAAAATGAACTTTAGAGGAAACCCCTTATTACGTTCGTGTAAATGTATAATCAACGTTTTGATCTTCGAAGTGAAGTACCGGATGTGACATAGACAATAGTGTAGTGCAAGACTCGATAAACAAAAGTGACTTTAATCTCGTAGCCATAACGAAATACTGTGATCTCGCGTAACCCACTGTGTATGTGATGTGCGCTTTGAATGTTATAAACTAATAGTTACCTGAATCTGTATTGAGTGTTGTGACAGATGTGTATGTTGTGAAAGTGTCGGGAGAATAGACTTAGTTTCTCCCAATATAACCCTCTGTTTTATAAGTTGACTAGTGAAAGCACAAACTAGTTTGTATATATTAGAATTACATGTACATTTTCTTAGTTTAATCCTGAGTATGTTTGTTTATAAACATCGAATTCTCTGATCCTCTCTCTGGGCATTGTACTGATGTTTAAGCCCCCATAAAACAGCCTATTTATGAAAACTGCATTCCACAAAAACAAAATGAAAAGTACCTAGATGTAAAATTAAAATAAGTACTTTAGTGTTAAGATAAAGGCGTCAATGTGATCATTATTGAGTTGTAGAGTGCACAAAATGTTCCCTGTCTTGATAGTGTGGAGCGACTATTTATGTAACGTAGAGCATCTATAGAGTCGTGGAGTGTTTGAATATCGCTGTGCATATGTATGTTTGGCTTATAAATATAAAATCTCATAGTCCGATATTCTCAAATACAAGGGATTAGTGTTTCGGTACGATATGTACTACACACTATATTTAAGAGCATTTTGATTATCTATCATTATTTTGTGTCGAAATAAGTGGGTTCTGTTACATTTAGCTCAAAATAGAAATTTTAATTTTTCAATTTATGATTGAATTGATTAAATGTTGAACACACATCTGTAAATTAGTATAATTTCAATTTGTAACAAGTTTGTAATCTCTAAGGTACAGGAATGTTGACACATTACCTTTCAGATTCCAGAAAATAAACGCAATAACATTTTTGGCTAACCTTTAATACTCGGGCCTCTTATCTCAGTGTACCAAGAGGTCTGATCTATTATAACAGGTATAAAGTTAGTTTTACTGACTTTAAAAGTTTAGACTGAAATTAATTGCAAACAATATCGATATTATTATCGATAAACGTTAAACACTATCTGTAAAACGATTTATTTTGTGAGCAAAATATAATGGGATCCATTTATGAAGTTAAGGTATTGTTTCCAACAAAAATAGTCTTCCAGTCGATAGTTTCGAAAGCGGCTGATGTGGTCCTACTTCTTTGCATTTTAATATTTCCTATTAATCTTAACGGGATGAAATACATATAATTGTTCTAGTGTGGCACATTTGAATAATGTAGTTAAGTAACAAAATCCGAATAGCGCATTAGTGAGATGAAAATCGCACGACGATTTACGTTAAAATAGTTAACGTTCATAACATTTTAGAGATTACTTAAATATATGTAGTATTTCACTCTTATTTAATAACATTAGTCAATGTACGCGTGTACCTGTTCCACAAAAGAAAACCGATATTTGTCTAAGGCCTAATTTTTTTCAAATAATAAGAAATATACGGCTTTTATATCTTCAAGGATAATTGTGCCACTATATTTTTAATAATGTATCGCCGCCAATCTATATTCCAAATCAAAATACTCAAACGCATAAAAATGATTTATATTTTATTTGATCATAATTTTATATTATTTTCATATAAACGAATATTCACTGTACAAGATTAGTCATCGCTTATCTTATAAACTCATCTAAAAAAAAAATAAGCAGGAAAATATTATACAAGTAAAAATATCATATTAGTGGACCACCCGTTGCTTAAGTTTAGAGTTGGTGTAGAGTCAACTTTTATTGTCAATATTATTTTTTCCAATTGCATGGATTACCAGCTATGCAGTTGGATCGAAATATCGATAATAAATTATAACTGATATTATGAGGTGAATATCTGTTTATATAAAAACAAAAAATTAGGTTTGATATTGTGGATTTTTAAAGCCACTGCCTATTTCATTGCTTTCCGATAAAATAGAAACTTTATTAGAAAATATTTTACCAGCAAAAATGTTATTTTCTATAGTAAGCTAAAAAATTGTATCTTGTAAATAATTATTACGGATTATATAAAACTATCTACAAGATATATCTATCGAGTAGCAACTATCAGAGAGTGGTGATATAGGTCTTTATTATTTTTATTAATTAATGTTGTCACAGTTGTCTGTAATTAATATTGTGTTTGAGCATTGCAAAGTTTTAAGCTTTACAATACGCCAATTATATGAGGTTTGATTAAAAATACATGTATTATTGTTTAAGAATAAATATTAAAGAAGTGAGGGTTAGGGAATGAAAGAAATGTGGAAAATGTTCCTTAATTGTTTAGTTTTGCTAATTAATAACTTTTATGGTGTTTTGTGTAAGTTTTCAATATTACTCGAAGTTAAAATGAATAACGAGTATTCTGATTTAACTGTCAAAATTTAGATAATAAGTGTATAAACAGTTTTATGTTAGATGATATTATGAAGATAATGAAAAAAGTATTATTGTTTGCCACTCGAGACATAATTCAGGGACTGAACTAAAAATATGTATATTGGATTATTGCCTTTGTTTAGATTACGAATGGATTGAAATTCGTTCGTATATCGAAGAATTTTTTTAAATTCGTTTATACGTATTTTTGTTTATTGAATAAGCAATGCGTGGAAATATGACGTATATAATTTGCATGTTTCATTATTCCTTTCATGTTTTTTGGAACGGTGTTTCATATCGTTTACGGGCTGATGGGCTAGACTGAGAAGAGTGGAACAAAGAATAATTGTGTGGTTTTATGAAACCACAATGCAAGTGAAACTTTCTTCGGTTTGTAGGCATTTAAATAAAAAAACAGTAGCAGTCGTGGGACTGCCGATAGAAGTGAAAACGGAACTATTAAGTTGAGAGTAATTAAAACTATATGCAAAACATAGCTATAGATATACTATTATCATTAGCATGTCGGTGACGCGAACCGAGGATTTTACCCTCTACCAAAACGCTCAACGCGCCTAAAGAAGTTTTCACTTCAAAAATAAAAAAATATTTGATTTAGGGCATTGACATAAAAAAAAAACCAAGATGCACAATCCCGGACAAAACTGTCGCTGATTTCACATTTAAGTAGTTATAGATATGGTAAAAACATTTGTTTTTGCATGTCCAACTTTAAGCGCAAGGTTTATAGTTGTTTTTACAAAACTATGTACAAAAAGTAATAAAATTGACGACGCGATTATATTTGAAATGAGCGCACAATTTAAAATTGTGCACTTAATTTTTGAGGACAGTTTTGAGACACTGAATGTGCATCTTGGGGTTTTTATATCAATGATTTACGGTATAAAAAACGCGTTTTTAATATAAATTATTAAAGAATGTGAGTGATAATGGGAAATCAGTAGTAGACAAAATATTCGATTATAAAAATTAATTTCAATTTGCATATTAGAGTACGGAATATATAATACAATACGAGCTATGGGCGCCGCCAGTATTGTCCTTGGCTGCTCTGCTATGCGCCTCTCCCCGTATCACTACTCCGCTGCTAGTAATGCGACATGCGATAGATGAACGAAAAATTTTGGTGCGATAGAATAAAAGTTTCACTTTAAAAACGACACCTAAAATTGACCATTTTTATCAATTCTTTCCGATCATCTAGGAAACTGAAACATTTTTCAATCGATTTTGTTTGCTTTCAGGTCACGACCACGTTTTCATTCGTCCGTCTAATAAAACTTGCACTTCAGTCAGTTACAGTTTCAGATATAGCGAAAGGAACTCCGTGCTAACCTTATATCCGTTAGATACCACTCATTTTTTTTCATTGTAATCCTGTTTCATTGCTTTCGTAAACATATATGACCCGTGATAGACTTACGAGGTTAGACTTAAGGATTTAT
Source organism: Apodemia mormo (assembly GCA_036924255.1). NCBI lineage: Eukaryota > Metazoa > Arthropoda > Insecta > Lepidoptera > Riodinidae > Apodemia > Apodemia mormo. The sequence goes on along the minus strand of JAUPFN010000019.1, from coordinate 26,243,563 downwards.
TTCCCTAACAAAAATACCTGGAAAATCAGATTACATTATCTCAAACATAGTTTTAATTTCATACTCTCGTGATTCAGTCCCTTAACATATTGATAAAGGTGAACTATTTTTAAAACTTTCTTCAATAAATATAATCGGCGTTTTGTAGGGCTGAAACGTTGTGTGTAAAATTGATTTAAAATAGCTGATTATGATGTATGACACAAATCCTATTCTGTACAGTGTATTGTATAATATAAAGAGATTTATGGTGATTTAACAAACTTGATAAACACGGTCTTCTCAACTGGTAGAACTCTATAGATCAAGTATGTCAATAGTCTTTAATAATATTTGGAGTGTGGCATTTGCCATTTTTTTCATGAGAGTTTTACACTTTTAAAATTATTATCTTTTTGGCTACACGTCCTTGCATTCAAGTGGGGAATTAATATACAGAAAACCGCGAGGGTCCGCCTTATTACAACCAGTAGACATTAACCAGATAGCCAAGTTGTAGAATCATGAAGTGACTGGTTTACGCCGCTACGCTGCATTCTGGATTTTTTTGACATATGCAGTCTTTACTTTGCTCAAATTTCGACGGACCCTGAAAATTAACCTGGACGTTTAGATATGCATTCACTTATGTATTTTCAACAGAATAATATTGATTGGTAGATATTATCCTAGTATCATTAAGTCCACTTCTGTACACTGTTGTGGATATTTTTCTGATAAATATTTTATATTCCTTCTATACATTTTTACAATAATTATTTCTATATGGAATTACAGGTAATTTAAATCACTCTAGTCTGCTAGGTATCACTAGCTCTTCCCGCGAATTCGTCCGCATGGAGAAATTTCTAAAAAGTAGCCCAAGTTATTTATTACCGTGGTTTAAAAGATAAACAGTCTCGGGGTTTTACCTGCATAGTTCCCGTTTTCGTGGGATTTCCGGGATAAAAACTATCCTATGTCCTGTCCCGGGTCTCAAACTATCTTTATATCTAATTTCATTCAAATCAGTTTAGTGGTTTAGGCATGAAGATACAGATAGACAGAACAGACTTCCATTCATAGACATTAGCTGTTTCCTGCGACTGTTCGCGTGACTTATCAATTTTTGAAATTTAATAATTTTATAATCGACGTTTGCGACTAATTCTCCAAACAGAATGTATAGTCATCGAATACATGGAATAAAAGCTTTCTAAGCCAAGAAAACTATTAAAATTGTCTTCTTCTTCTGCTGCTAAGTCCAGAATAATGTCGAATATTTGTAATAAATAATTTCCATGCCTTTTTATAATAAGCTGGTTAGGTTAATACCACATTAAATTCTTAATACCTACATAATTTTTAAATAATTTTTGTTGTGATGCTTCAAAACAAATACATCCTATATCAATGTTATATTCCAAATTGTTGATGTCATTGAATTGTCGGGTTGAGACGGAGTGATCGTGTTTATCAAAATGTTATTCAGTGTGACCATACACACAATCTCATAGGCGCTCGTGCATTGATGGATAGACTGATGTTTTATTTAGTTTTGATTTAATTATTACAGCGTTAAAGAAACTAATAACGCTTTCATTAACTTTTATATTATACCAGTGATTTGGTATTACAACAACGCGTTGTATTATAATGTATCGATATATATAATTTGTGTATTTTTTCGATGTAACTAAAGCCAAGTTTGATTTACTTAGAAAAGAATTCGAGACCTTGAAAAAGAAATAAAAATAAATTATTTCTTAAAATGTGTTTTATTTTTCTTAAACCTTAATTTTAAACTGTATTAAGTGCTAAAATAAATGACTAGGAACATTATCTATATATAATTAACTTAAATATAAATTATAAAAATCAGGTGCATCAAAATTTGTGAAAATTAAAACTTGGTAACTTATATAACTATACACAGACTAGGGACCTGCTTCAAAGACTGTCAAGATAGACAGGATTTCTATGCAAGGATAAAATGGTGTAAATAGATAGGTCTTGTTCTTTATATTATTGATATGAACTTTATAGAACAAAAAAAAACATTCTAATACGATTTCGTTACATATGTCTAATTTTGCTCGTCATTATGTCGTTACACACAACAGAGATTTGACAGTAACACATAAAAGGAAAAGCTTTAAAACGGTAGACATAAGACTAAGTTAGAAAATTTCTCAGCGGAAAAGATTTTGATCTGAACGTGAATATTTATTATACTTATATAAAAATGTTAGATTTTATTCTGTCCCCATAGACCACCAGCGTATGTCGCCATATCACACCACAAGGTGTCGCGCGTCATAAAAGGGAGGTTTGGCAAATAAGAACTTATGGTTTAATGAACGAGAAATATTTCCTCGTTGCGTCGCGTCGAATAAACGAAATTGTTCTTATTGGTCAAACCTCTATCGCGTGCGACACATCATACACTAGTTACCCTAAGCTGGCAGAATTTTAGGCAATAGGAGAAACCCCTCTATCTACCACTGTCTAAGGATTAATTATATATTTATCTTTTAATACACATCGGCACGGAACATTATTTGGTAATATGCACACCGAAATTGTGACAAAATTTGTTTTCATGGAAATAGAAAATTGACAAGTTGTAAGAATAGATGTACATACATACGTTCCAGGCGTAAGTATCCCGTTATAGTCAATTACCATCATGCTTTTCCAAGTTACTGCATCAAAATCAAGGAAATGGAAATCCTATCTGTCTGCAGGTTGACAGAATAACGTTAATCTTGAAATCTATACATATAATAAAATCGTAGGAAAGTCAATGTATGTCCGGGGTAAACTCAAAAAGTACTGCATGGATTTACTTCCAATTTTGCATGAATATTACTAACAGGTCGGGGTACCCACCAGGGGTACGACTACTGTTTTCAAATCACGACCCCACCCTAAGCCGAGGTTCGGTCTCACAGGAGACACCCTTAGGGCGGAGGGCGTACAGCCCTACACCTTTAAATTCTGGCTGAGCACTCTGCTCGCCCACGCGACCGGTGAAGCTGTAACAGCCCATAAGGCTAACAGCAATTGTGACATTCCGAAAAAAAAAAAACAGGTCGGGTCAACATATAGGCTACATATTATCACGCTATCACCTACGGTGGAGGAGCTATGCGAAGTAAACCAAGTCCGCGCGGACGAAGTCGCGGGCAAAAGCTAGTAAAATAATAAAGTAAAATGTTATTATACAATGTTAAAATGTTATTGTACAATGTTAAACTGTTATTATACAATGACGTTGAAATTGTCATTCATTTTCCATCGATAACACTGTCCTTGTTAGCAAATACATAGTAAAGGCAGTAATTTTACGTCATTACGCAATCGTCGTTTTGAAATTTTTTTGGTAAATACAGGCAGTATTATTTGTGGTAAATACAGGCAGTATTGTTTTTGGTAAATACAGGCAGTATTGTTTTTGGTAAATACAGACAGTATTTTTTTGGTAAATACAGGCAGTATTGTGTTTGGTAAATATAGACAGTATTTTTTTGGTATATACAGGCAGTATCTGATTTAGGCAACTATTGAATTATAAACAACCATTTTTTGTTCCCTACATATTCTGTGGGGAATGAGCAGTGAATTTTCTTATTTTCCATTAACAAATACACTTTTATTCAAAGTGAAAAGATATGTTACTCTGATGAAGTTAACAGTGCAAGTATTAAAGTTTTTCATTGGTTCAATGTTGACAATCTCACATCAAGTTATACACTTGTTCAAGTGTCTCATAGGCATCTAGGATGTAGATTCCAATGTTAAATGGAAAATAATAGGATTTCGTAGTCCACAAGGCTACGTTAAATGTTGCATTTTTAGAAATTACATTACATAAAAAAACTAGCTGTTGGCAGCGACTTCGTTCGCGCGGACTTCGTTTACTCCGCACAGCTCCTCCCCTGTAGGTGATAGCGTGATAATATATAGCCTATATGTTGACCCAACCTGTTAGTAATATTCACACAAAATTTAAAGTAAATCCATGCAGTACTTTTTGAGTTTACCCCGGGCATACATTGACTTTCCTACGATTTTATTATATGTATAGATACAGTGGAGATCGCAACATAACTTTGCCAGTAGTTAAATAGTCAATAAATGGACATCTAAGTAAAATAAATTATCTGAATCGTAATACATTTTCTTAGCCACGTTCCAGAAAGAACAGATAATAGGCAATTACAGTTTTTCTTATGTCCCGTCTGTTTTATCTTCTACCGCATAACTTGTATTACTACATCAACACTATAAATTAATTCTTACACAAATAGAATAAATACAATACTGAGTGTAAAAAATAATACCGCCTTATTAATAATCGCAGGGAACATATTGTAGTCATGATTAAGAGATTATCTTCATCTTTTCTTACAAAATTCCAAATTTAAATAAAAGTGTTTTTTTTTTTCAATGCAGGAATTATCAAAAAGGTAAGGCATGAAAATGTGAGATATAAATTTATCTCCAAAATCACGAGTGTTATTGCAACTTTTCCACTGAAAAAAGGTTTTTGGAAAACTTAGTTACTCAGACTAGATAAAATTTTGTTTTGAACGTCTGAGTGCTGCCGGTTTTCGCTTAGACATACTATATATCCTCATCTTTAGCTACTTAATAGTCATAAAATATTTTTTTATTGTAATAATTGATAAAACAGTTATGAAATGGATAATATATAAAAAAATATTTTAATGGAGGAATTTTTAGTGACTCATCAGATGATATATTAATAATGACAGCACTGAAAGAGTCCCTATGTATGTATTCAAAACTTTGCTCATTACTCTGAGTAACTTCATAACTTAATAAGGACTTAGTTCGTCTTAGAACATGTCCAAAGACATGTTACCAAAATTGAGACAGATTATAAGCCTCTTGTGAAAATTATCAGACCTTAGCTTCACAATCATTGACATTACGGCATCAGTAATAATTATGTGAGACTTAAAATACATAGACATGTTTAGTACTTCAAGAAATAAACAAAATATGCGCTGCAATTATTAAAAGGCGGATTTTATGTAAACTCACGTTAAAAAAGTAAAATATTAAGTTACAGGTGTTCTTTGGCGGACAAAATCAAGGTACATCATCGAGAGAGACAATAAAGAGTAATTCTCCTCATTTACAATTTAGGGCATTAAGTAAATTTTAAAGGAAAATATGTTGATTTCACCTTCTCAAAACCTTGTTAGAAGTAAAATGAGGTTATAAAAATATATAGTAAAGGGGAAACCGCACTAGATCAATTAACTACAGCGCTACAATTAATTTTTTAAACGGTTATGCAACCAACGTAAAAGTTATGTCTTGTACTCTATATGGAAAAGACAGTCTACTCATCGTTCGTATTAGGTCAATTTAAATGAACAAATGTATATGTGACAAGACATGTTTTGATCCCGGCCTACTTTGAAGAATAGGCCAACTGCCATTCTGCCAGGCAGGTCGTAAAAGGCGACCGATTGGCTATTGAGTCACTACCATCGTGGCTACTAGGTGATAGAGTTCTGCATTGTCTCGCCCGGGTCTGGTACCACCGCCTTACCTATTCCTGCCGCAATAGCGTCAGTGCTCGTCGCTGTCGTGTTCCAGTTTGGAGGGTAAGGTAGCCGGTAAACTTATGCATGTGGCATTAGACCTCGCCACAAGATAGCAACGCACCATTAACATCTTTGGTGTCTATAGGCGATGGTTGACTCTTTCCATCAGGAGACCCATCTGCTTGTTTGCTATCTTATGATATATAAAAAAAAGTTGATTAATATTTTGCTGAGTAGGTACAACAAATATGTAGAATGTAAAATTTAAGCTGCGCTATTAAGTAGTCTTTTAAAATGCAGGTTTTGATGAATTTTTAATATTACTCGACTGGTCGCAATATACTATACTCGGATAAGTAAAAAAAGCATAAAAAAGTTTATTACGTCGCGAAATTAGTGATATATAAAAGATTTCAGCCTTTTGGGTCATTTCTATTCAAACAAAACCGTTTATTTCTCACGAACGACCCTTATTCAAGTATATTGGGTAGATACCTTAGGTACGAAAAAAAGGCCTAACTTCTGCAACACTAATTACGACAGTTCTAGTGCGTTCTCACCCTAATTAAAAAGAAAATTTCCCTATTGCTTTAACGCCTAGTAAACGAAATTTGGAGATCTTAAATGTTCACAAATTTGGAGATCAACAATTATTACAAGTGAGGTAAGGACTAATAAATAGATAAAACAAATTACAATATATAGCAAACTATCCTTGACACAAGTCTTAAGATAATCTTATTGTATAAAATTCACAATATTATAAGTTAAAAAAAAAAACATAGTATCTAAAATCTTAAAAAAAATCAAACAATTATATACACATCACTGGTAGTACAAAAATACTGAAGTTTATTTTTAAATTATACGATAAATTACATAATCAATGTAATTCATAAAGCTATTTTTGGTGACAATTTATATTCTTTAAAATGGAGCTCACATAATTAATTATACTGAAGTTTTAACATTTTGTTTCTTTACTTACGTACATGGATAACTAAAGATATGCATTTATTTTTGTATGTATATTTTAAAAACAACCTGTAATTTACATAAGGTACAATTGAAACTTTAAAATACATTAAATAAATTAGTTACATTAAAGTTTTATTTTTATGTTTATTTATTTAGTTAAAACAATATGAATTTCAGGTAATTTTTATGATACAAATTTCTTTAATAATAGTGGTAAACTATTGTGTTTTTTAAATATTTATTAAATTGGTATTTTTGAACTACTTAAAAGTATAAAAAATGTATTTCGTGATAGTCCATTTAGGTTTTCATTACATGTGTTTCTTATATCTTAAAAATATTATTAAGGTCTCGTCTTTATTGATAATAAGTAAACAGATATATAAATAATGTAAAAAAACATTCAAAAATATGTTTAAAAAGATTTTTTAGGGTTTCTCCTAAAATGAAAATCGCCTCTGTAGTCTAGTGGTCCAGCGTTGGCGTTGACCACATGAGGTCCCGGGTTCGATTCCCAGGTCGGGCACATAAAAGTGTTTTTTCAGTTTTCTGAGAAACACAAAGTTGCCCGGGAATGGAAAGTGCCCGGTTGGCGATAGGCTTGCCACCTATCACATTGTGGGACCAAGTATCTTCGGCTAATCGTGGGTGCACTTGTTGTACCTCTGCCTACTCCTTCGGGGATATGGGCGTGAAGATACTTTTTTTGAAATTCTTAATAGCAACTTGGAGTCTAGTTATTTTGTGTTAAGCACACCTAACCGGATCTCCGATGACCACATAAAGCTGTCGGTCGCCCTTCCCAGATATTACGAGAAATATCATCAGATCATCACCCATCTCACCAACCAACAAACGGTGAGCCGTGGTGAACTGGAATGACTATTGGCATTCTATTCACTATTTTAACCCTGCAAACCATCATAAAAAATGCATTTAAGTATGAATTAAAATAAACTTCTCGATTTCATTCAACAATGGTGGGAGGTTAATCATTTAAATATTTCTCAATCGCACCAAACTGAAACAATAATGAAGGAAAGAGAAATAACTAATGTAAATCCCCCGCATGCCTCATAAAACATTAGACACAAATCATACATGTTTGGAACACATTGGAAGACGATATGCAGGATCTGATCATATAGAATATAATCCATTCGGAAAGAGATTAATGTACTACGTACTAGAGAAGCTATGCTTAGTAGAAGTCGTGTTCCATTCCGTTAACAGTGTAAACCAATATGCTCAAACTAAATTTGTAATATATTGGTAGAAAACTTAGTTATCTATATATTAATACGCGAAGGAAAAACTGTGGATACATTTTTAAGACAATTGCGAGAACGGTGATGTATGAAATTTGGCACAGTTAAAATTTACATTACAGAGTACGAAATAAAATTAATATTTTTAAATAAAATGCATTAGAAATACATCAAATTAATAAAAATAAACATTACGTATACTACATATACTATTTGTCATATACATATACTATTTGTCAAACTAAAAAGAGTAATGTTTTTTTTATAATAATTGCTTATTAAAGCATTTATAAAATATATATATATATATATATATATATATATATATATATATATATATATATATATATATATATATATATATATACATATATCGCATTATACTCAACATCACGTGACTTGCGTGATAACATACACACATGTATACTATTTTCTATGTCTCAGTTTGTTGTCGAATTTAAAAGAGATTTTATTGTTTAGTTTATGTTCCAACTTCGGCCACAGGCGCTTGCTAATGTAAAACTATGCTGTAAAACAATTCAGATTTGAGTGTTTGGAAAACTCAATGCGTCTCACTGCTCCTCACAAGGGAATGAAGTAGTTGCAGTCTATGGACTGCACTTTATTCGCCCCTCAAATGTCGTAACACATGCCTTGTCTAGTACGTTAGTACATTGAATTTAATATTATTGAATTGAAAAATATTCGTCTCAAAGATTTCTATGTAGTCTTTGTTCAGAGATGAATATTTTTTGCCTTATTTTAGATAAATTTCATATAATTCTAGGCAATTATACTATTTGTGACTATTTTTGCCATTATGTTTCGTTTGCAATAACATTCCAACATTCCACAGTCAATTTTGAAAATTTCATCCAATCACGGATTCATCAAATTTAAAAAAATATATATTATTTAAATATATAATTCGTCAAAAAATAAATATCAGTCTATATCTTCCGGCCTTAGCTGTCTTTCTCCTTCGCTAAGAAAAATATTCATAGCTTTGTACAACAAATACAAACCGAACATACGTCTTTCTTTCAAAGGCCAAGAATCCACAACTCCATAGTAATTTCCGCTTTTTAAATTCCTCAAGTTCTGTAATCCTAGTACATCAATCATGGCGGCTTCATACGTATAAGCCTCAGCGGGGATGATGTTTTGGAAAATGTGAAGACATATAACACCTACTTTATTTGACCAGATGTCGAGAATGTGTTGGACCTTCTTGTCATTGGAGGTGGTGAAGTTTTTCCGCCATAATGTCAGTGCTTGATAGAGATGGGAGTAAGGCCTGGAACGTTTACCTAAAATGAAGAAAAAAAATCAGTTCAGAAGGGTTGTCACAAACAGAGGAATTCATAATTTACCTTTTGTTTCATACCAAGTGTGAATGTATGATGTATGAATGATATTTTTGTCTCATTAGATCCGTTTAAAAAAAAATTTGAATGTATTTGTCGAAAATCGTTTGTTTTTTGTTTATATGGTAAAAATGGTTCTAATGAGACAAAAATATAGTTTTATAAAGAACGTGCGTTCCGACTTTATGCGTGCGTGGGAGCTATCGAATTATTTTCAAGTGAGAGTTCATATTTGAGAGAGAATGAATTAGCGTCGAACAGCTCGCACGGAGAAATAGTAGCATGCGCTAGTATTTTTACTAGTAAGTCTACTAACTTAAGAAAGAAAGAAAGAAAGAAAATATTTATTTGCAGGAATATGGGTGTTACAAGTTGTTTAAAATTAATTAAGTTACCAATATATTCTACCATTATATGGTGTGCAAATATGTGAGTGGTTTACGCAAAAAGGGACCTGAAGGGATTGGAAACGGTTTTTTTTTTTTTGATAAATTCTGATTCTATGATCCTTCATCTTTGTTTTGTTCTAATCAAAATAATTTTAGGTGTCGTAGTTTTTTTTTAATGATTTTTTATGTAAGCCGAGGCAGTTTTGAAAATATTACACCTTATACACAGCGCACACTAGTTTCTTTTTCTAGCGCGCACATAAAGACAAGTAAAAGATGAATAAATAAGTCACCAATAATACAGCTATCGCAAACACGTGCTATTTCTCACTGACGAAGTCGCTCACTAACGACACTAACATAAAACACCCCGCGCCTCTCTCATTTCGACTCAACATTTTAAACGTGATTTACTCGAAATCAATTATTTTCCCTTGAGGTCCCTTTTTGCGTAACCACTCACATATTTAAAAACATATCATTAATTTTCATTATTATCATTATTACATTCAAAACATTTTATCGATTGTTTTATAATTACTACCGGATCGGAACGCGGCCACACACTGAGAAGAGAAGAACCTCAGCGGGCTGAACTTTTTTTAATCTATTTTATGTACTTATTACTGATGTTCAAGAATGATTCAAGAATGATCATTTTTCAAAAGTTATTTTTATAATTACAAGTTTCATTTTTGAGTAATTTAAATTTTCATCATTTACAAAATGTTCACCATTTACAATTCAACAAACTTATATTTCTATCCATTAACATTTAATTTTATCGGCTAAAAATTCTTTAATATCATAATAAATTTTATCTAACAGCAAAACAAGTTGTTTGAAACTTTTTGAGAAATTTATTTAGAGGCAGTGATTTAAGACTTACAGGAATATGATTGTATATAATAATAGACATACAATACACATTTTTTGTAAAAATATTTAATTTTTGGTTAGGCACATATAATTTCTTAATCAAACAAAAATACTAGCAAAACTAACAAAATTAAGTCGTTTATATTTTATACCGTAAATATTGTGCCGTATACGGTGACCGGATCTATATAGTAACATATACGTTAAATTAGAACCGGAGACGGCTAAAGCCTAAAAGTAGCCGATTTTGTGATTTAGTTTTCCGAAATCCAGGAGACAAGTTATCAGATCCTTAAGTAGGTTATAATTAAAGTCCGAAAACAAATATAAAGCTTTACCTTTTCCAACATAGAATATCGAATTGACAAAGGTTGTCCAGGAGACGTGAGCCGTTTGTTTTCCAGCTTTCGACGGTAAATTGTCGGTTAAACGAGGGTCCAACAAGAGATACGTAAATGAGGTCTTCGTGGTACCTTCCCGCCATTTTCTGTTAGGATTGGCAAAGTCTGCTTTGGCCTTGTTTTCTAGCTCTATGTATGGAGAGAGGTTTTTCATCCAGTCATCACTCCGAATGGATTTTTCTAGTTCGATGCTGTAGGCTGAAATTATATATAAGTGTAATTAGACTTTAATTTTCATAATTATTGTTATTACTATTTCACGTACTAATGTGAAGAAAGAATTCACCCAGATTTATAGAAAATTGTTTTATGTATATTATAGTTTTTATGCAAAAACTACTGAATGGATTCAGATAAATCTTAATAATAATATTGTTGAGATGACAACACATACCTTCGAGGAGCATTAGTAATGTATCTAGAATATGAGAGAACATATAGTAAAATGCCCTCAGTACTTTACGCTTTTATTTTTCTTATGTAGTCAGTCATTATAACGTCAAGAAAATATGTTTGTTAGAAAAGAAATGTAAGAAATAAATATTAGTGAGTTAAAAAATGACTAGTGTTATTACTGAATATTTGTCCCGGAGCAACCGTTATTTTAATAAATATAACGTCTCCCACTTAAAAATAAAATATCTATGCTCATTATTCTCATAGAATTAGATATAAATAAATAAATAAAAAAATCTACTAATTTATTTACTTATTACCTTTATGTATTAATTTATAAGAAACTTGACTAGCAATTTTGAAATGTTTAATCTTCATATTAGGATTTCCTTGTTCTTTATAAGTGTTTAAATCACATTACTATAAATAAATTAAATATATATAAAATATGAATTCTAAAAACGATACTAATAAAATGTCTAAATGACAATGTTATTACTGGCATTTTTTGTTTGTTTTAACTGTCACATGTAACCAAAACACAGTACTTGCAAGAGATTCAAAGAAAAAAGGTAACATCCGATCTTTTGTATGATAGTGACAAGAATTGCCGCTATTGTGTCAGAAAAAGTTTAAAGGTGTAACTTAAGTCCGGGTGAGATGTAGAATTTTACCAACTAGTAATAATGGCAGTAGTGCACAAAGTGCATAAACGCTTAGTCAAAGATACTTGGCTCCATAATGTGATAGGTGACAAGCCTATCGCCAACCGTACACTTTACAATCACTTAACGTTTGCAATCCGCCAGCGATTAGTGATGGCTCTTAAACATAATGAGAAAATCATCAAAAACGTCGCCAATTGCTTGCTAGTTACTATTTTTTACTACACTAATATACAAGGCTGTTATGTGTCTTGTAATAACTAAACAATTACGATAATTTCGCATTGCGAGTTACATGCTAACCCCGGCGTTATGACTCAAGAACGGCTTGATCAATCGTGATTAAAATTGATATATATCGTAATCACGTAATGGTGCAAAGGATGGGCTATATTTTTTTATCGTCAATAAATTTAAGCCCAGTGAAGCGAGCAGGTGTTAACTAATCTATTATACCTTAGCAATAATCAATACTCACTTTTACCCTTTTCTTTAGCAACAATAGGATTTTTCCTAAGCGCTTGCAGTTTCTTCAGATATAAATGCCTGGTACTGTCCAATATAGGTCCAGGGTTGTAACCGCGACTGATTAGCTCCGCCCGTAACGTATTATTGTCGTACTCCAGTGAGGCGGGCATTGAAGAGGCAATTGATATAACTGATTGATCTGATATACTCGCTTCAGCTGTCTCGTCGACGGGTAATCTGAAAACTCGTTTGCATTATACAGTGCGTAAAGAAAACCCTGTCCGATCCGAAAGAGGCATATAGGTTGGTTAAAGGCATTACTGAAAAAAATATTAAAATGACTTTATTGAACTTGTATGACTTATTATATGAAAATTAAAGAAAAGATATAGTTTTTTCAATATTCGTAATTTTACTTATATTTCCCTAGAGTTAAGCAAATATTTTAAAAATGACAACACCTTGTCGCTGTTTGTTTCATAGTTTCGCTTTGACGGCTTTCGCACAAAGACCGCGCGGCGCGGTGTTTGTTTTTCGGCTTTTTACAAAGGCACTTTAAACGCACCACACACGCGCCGCGTGTCCTTTGGTAGCATCTGACTTGCGCGGCATTCGTTGATAATAGAATTTACTTATTTGTAGGTGTTGTCATACTTAATGTATGAAAATATCACTTTAGATTACTTTTTTATCGGGAAAACTAATTAATTAATATCCATAAAATAATTACACATATGTAACCGTATTACAGGACCAAATAACACCTTTAATTATCCGACAGGGTTTTCTTAACACACTGCATATACCGAAGTTTTTGACGTAGAAGAACATATAGGCAGTCGTTTCTCCAGCGGGCTTAGGATAAGCAGCGCGATAAAACTTTATCGACCCGTTTTCTCGAGATGAGAATTATTCTAAGGCATTTGACACTTGATTCGACATGAAACTTCAAAGGAAGAGTAAATTATCACTTTTACTCGACAGTAGTTGTTTTCTCTAAAAATCGAAAATCTTCCTGTCATTTTGTCGACTTGACACTTGGATATTGGCAATTATTTCATAGTAATAAAAGTTTATTCATTTAATTTAGTTGCCTCGTTTTATTATAAGTTAATTGAGAAACTAGGTAGGTTATTTCAGAGATTTCGGGTCCAGTCTTTATAATGAAGGCAGTGGCAATATTATAGAATAAAAATAAAGGCAATATTATAAGAGTGCTATTCAACATTGATGTCTCTATTCGAGTAAACTTTGAATAATTTATGTCTGACCTTTTAAATATTTATCGTGGCATGCATATTATAATACGAGATATTAGTCAAGGCAGAGCAAACGTCACTTTCTCGATCGAGACATTTATAGACAAAAAAAATGTGAAAGGTGCATTGTTATCTATGAGACAGGAATTGCCAACTCTTGGCATATATACGATTTTTAGCGGGACGGATTTAAACATTATTTATAACAGGATAAAAGTTATCCTTATTTTAAATAAATCTATGTTATGCTCTTTTATCCGTGTTGGTCCGAGTTCCCTTTTAAAGAAGGCCTACATGAACCGTTCTATCAGGCAGTTCGTAAAAGGCGAAGAATTTGGCTGTACGCGTCACTACCATAGTGACTACTAGCTGGTAGAGTTTTGCAATGCTTTGCCCGGGTCTTGTACCATCAACTTACTTATTTATGCCACAATAGTGTCAATTTACATAAAACACGGTATAAAACACGGCAAGTGTTTTTGGGTTAAGGTCGCCGGTAAACTTGATAGTCATCTGGAGCCATAGGCGATGGTTGCCTCTTTATACCAGGATAACTATCTGTTTGCTATCTTATGATATAAAAGAAGTTCTCAATGTTTTAGCAGTACTTGCTTCAATACAATATTTACGCAAAATAATAAAAATTACCACTTTTCTACTCACGGTCTTTTAAACAACACACGAAATTATAAATAGGAAAACACTTCACTAAATTAATATAATAGATTTAAACACTTGTGATTCACTGAACAATTATATTAAATGTGGTCAGCGGTGCTTAATGATAATATAGTAGGTTTTTAACGATAACACACTACTTACAAAAGAATATATTTATTATGCTTATCAATTACCATAATTGAAACAACTTCATATTACGTGATATAATATGTGCTTACTCTCTCACACGCAATAAAGTTTTTATGAGTTTCTCACTCACATGACAATTCGTTTTTCCCGGAGAGTTACCAACAGGGAATTTCCGCGATTCAATAATAAATTTGAATGTATTTGTGACGAACTAAAATTACAAATACATTCAAATGATGTGTACCACTTAGTTATGGGGAATAGAAACATAGTTATGTGAACATTTCGAAATGACTATTAGTAAATTAGTTGCTGCTCTAACCGGCTACTTTAAAGACAATGGGGTAAATAGATAAAAACCACAACGTAATATTAATTGCTCAATAGAAGAGAAGGATCCTCATAGTCGCTTTTGAACATCTTATGGACTATCGATTTGATTATCGCTCTTAAAATAGCGATATTCAGGATTGCTTTTTATTTTTTATTATAATTATTATTTAACTATTTAAATTTATTTAAATAGTTAACTATCTTCTTAAACGGCGATGACAGGGTAAATCGCGTCAGATTAGGGTTTGGAGGGTTAACTGCCAGCTAAAATTTAGATCTGCCGATTCAAGTGTAGCGTGAGCTTTGACAAGAGAAAGATATTCCTTCATCTAAGAGCGTAAGGGAGTGGGAGGGTCACAAACTTGCAAAGAAAATGTTGTTTTGATATTCTCGAGCACGTCCGAATTTTCTTTTATTATAGAGGAAATGATGTTAGAATAACAAAAAAAGTATAATTTGACAATTACCACAAGCCGATGTTTTTTTTCTGCCCTTTTTTATATCATAAGATAGCAAACAAGCAGATGGGTCTCCTGATGGTAAGAGTCAACCATCGCCTATAGACACCAAAGATGTTAATGGTGCGTTGCTATCTTGCGGCGAGGTCTAATGCCACATGCATAAGTTTACCGGCTACCTTACCCTCCAAACCGGAACACGACAGTAACAAACACTGACGCTATTGCGGCAGGAATAGGTAAGGCGGTGGTACCAGACCCGGTCGAGCCGATGCAGCACTCTACCACCTAGTAGTCACGATGGTAGTGACGCGCATAGCCACTCAGTCGCCTTTTACGACTTGCCTGGCAGAACGGGAGTTGGCCTATTCTTCAAAGGAGCCCGGGACCAACACGGGGAGACTAGTGCCCTAGTTACCCGCCTCTATATAAAGGGCTAATATTTGGTTGAGAGCCTCAACAGCATGCAAGCTATTTCCCCTACGTTAATTTGATGCGCTCGAGTAAATGCAAAAATCCCATCTTGCGCTCTCCTACTATTTTGGTTACTTAAACTATTTGGCTGGAGTAAAAAAATTGTAATCCCTTTTCGAACAATTATGCGAATGTTGGAGAATGAAAATTGGCACAGTCAAAGCTTACTTTGCGAGGGACTCAGAAACCCAATATTTTTAAATAATATGCATTAGAAATAGGTATGTACAGTAAATTAATAAAAATGACATACACTGCAATCTGCATTCATGATAAAATACACACATGCATGTACTATTTTCTTTACGGCTAGTCTGTTGTCAGATTTAAATAAGATTTGTTTAGTCAATGGTCGAATTTCGACCAGTGGACGATCGCTAGTAATAATAAACACGCCTACGTTTACCCCAGATTTCTAAAGAGTTTTAATTCTAATTACTTCTATCCTATTTGCATTAAAATATCTAATCCTATTTGCGTTAAGAACAATTGGTAAATAATACTTACATAACGGGCGAAACAAGCAATCTCTTCTCGATAAGAACAACATCTTCTTCTTTGTCTTCATATTTGTATTCCTCTTGAATGTTTGCTATAACTATACTACCAGAGAAATTGCTGCTTACACCACTACTAGCGGATGATCTCCTAGTATTGCATGCTTTATTTTCATCGCTCGTGTATGAAAACAACCATTCATTTGTTTTATTTTGTACTACAATTAAAGCTTTATCAAACTGAGAATTATCATCAGTTAATAATGATTCTGAATTTTCTAATGATAATTTATTTTTAAATTCGTTACTAAGTCCACCATCACATTTATGAATATGTTTTTTGAGAGTACTTCTAGAGTTATAGTTCCTATGTGTTATGCATTGCGGTGAACCAGGAAGTGAGAAATTTTCATAAATACTTTTCCTCTCTTTAAGTTCTCCACAACTGCAATCTGATGTTAGCTCCAATCGCTGTACTCCACTTATTTCTACTTCGCTTCCTTTTTTTGAAAGACATGTCCTAAAACTACTATTTGTTTCATTGAGACCTATTTCTTGGCTGTATTTTCTGTTGGTGTCTGGTAGATTTGAGTCAATAAGGAATGTTTCACCTAATATCGTCGGATAGAGCCTGTTCATAACTAAACTATTATTTTCGCACCAGTCTCTCACCAAGTCGGAGTTTCTGCTGGATTTTAAATTGTTCAACTGGTTGTTGGCGACCGGTTCATATTCAGCGATTATTTTATCTGTTGTCACTAATATTCTTTCTGTAATTAAAAATAATACTTTTGAATATTATGTATATATTAATACGTGAAGCAAAAAGTTTTACCCCTTTTTAAGACGATTACGCGAACAGTAGAGCATGAAATTTGGCACAGTTCAAGTTAAAATTGCGGAGAACTTCAGAATCTAATATTTTTAAATAAAATGTATTAGAAATACAATAAATTAATTAACTGAACATTACGCGCACTACATTCATGTGACATACATGATTATATACACACATGTATACATTTCACGATGCGTTTTACGCCCGCGGCGTGTGCGATTGTTTGCGGGTCTCGCTGCACCGGCGGTCATCTTGTACCGGTGGGCGCAGGTCGCGGTCCCGCAGCCGCGGCAGGTTGTATCCGCGCATTTTCTAACGCATTCAACTAGTAAGTCACTCCAAAATCCGCCGACATTTTGCAGTGACTTATTAGTTTACTCGTTGCGTAGTGACGCGTTTGTGCACGTTTGTGAACATAATGGATATTGATATTGGTCAATCTACTTGTTATATGGGATAAGAGCTTAGAAGAGTATAAGTACAAGAACTTGACGCTTCTGTGAAGTAAGTATAACGCAACAGCTCATTTCTGGTGTGTATCCATGGCGGTCTGGAACTCAACTGATCGTTTAACCACCCGTATTGCAATAATCAACCGCCAAGTTTGCGAGCGATAATCGCAACGCAATGGCTGCGTGACCGCACAAAACTCCGGTCTCGTGAGTTTTGAAAATAAAACTCCATTTCGCCACCGCGTCGGGCGCGGGTGAAAACCGCTTCGTGCGTTCTTAGCCTAAGACGGTGGTATCATATACCCGGGCGAGATGTTGCAAAACTCCAACACCTAGTCATGATAGTAGTGTCAACAGTTCTTATGCTGCATCACGACACCGCCTCTTCACATATTACGATGTCCTTAGAGCAATTACATTTTTTGAGGATACCTCATCGGAAGGGTTTCGATAGGCAGCTCTTACAGCTTACAGCCCCGACTTAGCTCCTTGTAATTAAGTTTTTAAGGGAAGTTTTTTGAGTTAAAGAAACCGTGGCAGCCTATGAAGTAGTTATTTCTGATCCATAAGATCAAGATTAGAAAAAGTGTTTTCGAAGTTGGGTTAGACGAATAGAATTTTGTATAGAAAATAACGGAGAGTGTTTTGAGAATTTGTAAAATAAGTAATGGTGATGTCTTCAATAGTTTTTCTCTATTTACCCGTTTGATTTAAACATATCGAGTGACCCATGTTACTTATTTGCGATGAATATTAACTGCAATTGTTTACTATATTCTTTATAATGTTATGAAACACACACGTGGTCGTAAAGGTCATTGCATCAAGACAGTTGTAAGCTAAATCGTGCAAATGATTTGCAATTTTAATTGTATGTATTTATGCAGCTGTATTATATTATGTACATGTTTGAACTCATCATTTTCACCTTTCTGTACGGAATTTTCAAATATTTTCTTTCGTACAAACCTTGTTGTGACAGTTAACAAATACAATAGTAAAATTAGCTAAATAGATGCTTTGATTTTTACTAACATAGATATTATTAGATTATGGCTATGGATGTAAAAATCAATAGCTTTTTATAATCAATAAAATGTATTTATCCACAACAAAGTGAGTGTTTAAATAAATTCAGTTGCTTTAATTTACTCCAAAGGACGTTATAAAAGTATATATTACAGAGCACTTTTTTTAAAGAAAAAGTTCACCAACTTAATCGAACCTTCAAAAGTAACTTATCAGATTTCCTAACTACAAATATTGTCACGAAAAAAATCATAAGCCCGATTTTAATTATTTTATATAAGTAAAAAGATATTATTATGTAGTCATAAAATATATTGACAAGTTTAAACACGTAGTTACACTGCCCAATTGAATAACACACTAATTTTCACAAGACTATTAATGAGAACTAGATTTATGTTGCGAGAATCGTTAGTGATAAAAATGAATTGCATAACGTCACATCTCTAGTCATGTGGTACTGACAGATGTCAACGTCATACAGGCAACTGTCGCCCGCACCATGCTACAGCGCAAATAGTGTAACTTTCCCGATCTCGACAATTTTTAATGTATCTTCACGCCCGTATCCCCGAAGGGGTAGGCAAGGTACATCGAGTGCACCCACGATTAGCCGAAGATACTTGGTCCCACAAATGTGATAGGTGGCAAGCCTATCGCCAACCGGGCACTTTCCAATCCCGGGCAACTTTCGACTATCAGAAAATTGAAAAAACACTTTTTTTATGTGCTCGACCCGGGAATCGAGCCCGGGACCTCATGTGGTCAAAGCCAACGCTGGACCACTAGACCACAGAGGCTAAGCTTATTTTTTAAATATAAAATATAAGCTTAGCCTGTTTCCTACTGTGAAATACTTTTTGAACTCTGAAAAAATCTATGCTTAGGTATAGTTACTGTTTATGTTCCTTTGAGCTTAAAATACCTCAACTGAGCGAGAAATTACAGGGATGGCCTGCAGGGTCAACCGGTTTACATACTTTTTTACATTACATATATTCTTATAATTATAAAATATATAATTATAAGAATACATGTAATGTATTCTTATTTTTGTTATTATTGAAAAGGATGTTTCACATGGAGGACGTGTCCTTTAATAAACAAAATCTAATCAAAGTATAGGGCCAGGGTTTATGGTATAGGTTTGGCGATGTATCAGGTCTTTATCCCATACATATAATAAAAATGTATGTTTAGATGTTTTGGTGTTTGGACATTTAGATATCTGGATGTTTGGAGTAATTTCGCTACATTTGACACACTAGGTAGATAACGACTTCAAATAGCAAATAGGATATAATTTATCTCAGAAAAATAATTTTTTTCTGTGTGATTCATCATAAACTTTTATAATGCAGCGGGCTGTAGGCTGACGCTAGTACTTTGATAAAGATCTTATTCTGGGTTCTAAACTTCAGGGGTGTTGTTTGTTATTGTTTTACTAAGATTAAATGGTATTATATTTACCCAATAGCTGTGCCTGCGACTTCGTTGGCGTGGAAAAATTTCTAAATTAAAAATAGCCTAAGTTACTTGTTATTACTTCAGCTATCAGCTATAGCAGCGGAAGTCCCGTCAAAATCGATCTAACCGTTTCAGAGATTAGCCGAAACAGACAGAAAATTAAAAAAATATATAATTTGGTGTACGTAATAACGTACCGTGTATACATCCCTAGGCATTTAGTATAAAGTAGTTATTTTAATATTACAAACAGACACTCAAGTTTATTTATTTGTATAGATAAATGTATAGATTATTTTGCAAGTATTTGGTCACGGCCACGATTTATGAGTCACAAGTCACAAATCTACATATTATATCGAGGGGTCCCGGTCACTACGAGTAAACAAGTTCGCAAACTGGTTTTTGCGTTGATAGTCTACATTTACATAAGGATAACTGTAAGGGATAAGAAAATGGTGAATATGAATAATACCTTATTTAAATAATTTCGTTTAAATAATTAATTAAATATTAATTAATTATTTAAATAATTAATAAATATTAATTAATTATTTTATTAATATTAATTAATAAATTTATATTAATATTAATTAATAAATTAATATTAATATTAATATTAATTAATAAATAAAAATTAATTAATTAAAATTAATTAATTAATTGTTTAAGTAATTAATTAAATATTAATTAATTATTTAAATAATTTCGTTCCAATCTAGGCAGATTGGAACGAAAGTAGTTTGTTTCACCCCTTGCGGGGTGAAACAAACTACTACGTTAGTGGGTGGCGAAGTTGAGTGGTGATCCCCATCGTCGCACGATTATCGCTTATTTCTGGCTATAATTGGGATGATTCATTCGAGGAACGATGCATGGTGCTAATAAACCAACAGATCCTGAGCTGCTATTAAGATTTTAAGGATAGCCTCGAAAAAAACTCAATATTATTGTTGCTCGATTTGGGGCAAGTACCTAGACGATGTTTATTTTTTATTATTTTGTAATTATTTATTGTTTTATAAGTAAAAAGTGACATTGTAGGGTTAATAGGAAAAAACAAACAAGCAGGCGGCTCTCCTAATGAAAAGAGATAACCATCGCCACTAGACCAGAGACACTAAACTTAAAGCCACGGAATAAATGGATACGCCTTTCAAGACAATTTCTTGCAGAAGCTGCGAGGGCTAGCTAGTATTACAAAAAAGATTACCTTTCTGCGCTAATTCGTCAATAATTACTTTAATTGTGCCTAATTCTGTTCAATCCGCGCAATTTTCGTAATATGCAGTCACGTGTGTTGGTCCGGACTCCTTTAAAGAACAGACCAACTGCCGTTCTAACAGGCAGGTCGTAAAAGGCGATTATAAAATCTTAGATTATTAAGAAGACAAAAAAGCCTGGGATTAACTGCTCATATTGCTCATACCGATCTCATAATATTTTTTGTAATATTGTGATATTGTAAAAAAATAGATGATATGAAAAAAGACAAGCCCGCTGAATTTCTTCCGCCGGATCTCCTCAGTGTATGGCCGCGTTTTTGACCCGGTAGTAGTTTTTAAAAATATGTTGACGTGTCAAAATAATTTTTATTGTAGCAAAAAAAGTGTTATTGAATAAAGTACTTCTGATTTCTGATTTCTGAATCAAACGCATTGTAATGTATGTGGTGTGTTTTTATTAATTATAAACATCTACTCGTGTATTAATCTATAATAAAAATAATAATATAATAATATTCACGGAACAAATTACACTAACTGATCTAACCCCAAAGTAAGCAAATTATTTGCTTATGTTATGGATGTTAGTCAACGATACTAATACATACAAATACATAAATACTAGAATATATTTAATAAACATTCAAACCCGGAAATACAAACATTTATGCTCATCACACAAATGCTTGTCCCCGTCGGGGATCGAACACGAGCCCCGTCGATTGCGTAGTCAGTATTAATTAATTACTATTATAAATACGAAAGTTTTGTTACTCAGTCACACAAAAACCACTGAACGGATTTGAATGAAATTTGGCACACACAGATGATAACCTGGAATAGCACATAGGCTACTTCTTATCCCGGAAAAATTAGGAGATCCCGCGGGATTCGCCAAAAACTTTTATACTGTAGCGGGCTGCACGCTGTAGCTAGTATTACATAAAAATATTAGTTTCCTGTACTTATTCTTCATATAAACTTTAACAGTGTCAAATTCTCCTCAATCCACGTAATTTTCGTAAAATGGAGTACAAAGGTGTCACTTCAAACTTATTTACGTATCCATACTAGTCCATACTAATATTATAAATGCGAAAGTCTGTCTGTCTGTCTGTTACGCTTTTACGGTTAAGCCGCTGGACCAATTTTCATGAAATTTGGCATGGAAGTAGTTGAAGATCCGAGGTCAAACATAGGCTAATTTTTTTTTTCAAAATTCAGTCCCTGGAGGGCTCAAATAGGGGATGAAATTTTTATTAAAAGCTATTTGGACGACTTATTAATATACTCGCGGGCGAAGCTGCGTGGGTCAGCCAGTTAATATATAAATTATTAATATATAAATTATCTGACTTCGGAATACAATAAGTTTGCCATTGATGATATTTTTAAATGGCGGCGCAGGTGGTTGGTTAAAAGTGAAGGAATTTAGAGCAGAAGCCAGCCAGCATGTGCAACAATTTAAAGTTTTTGTGTGGGCAGGTGCTCGACTATTCTGAGAAACTGAATGAGATGCAACCATCGAACGGTCTTTGTTACGAAGCAATGTTTTTGTGTACACAAACATTACGAAACTTTGCATGGATGATTATGGATTTCCTTGGCTTTATGCATACAAATAGATAATAATGCATACTTCCATACTTGTAAATGCGAAAGTCTTTCTGTCTGTCCGTCCGCCTATCCATTTTTTTTTTCGTACTAGGCTTAGGCTATATGTTTCACTACTAACCTGACTACTAGGTGGTAGAGTTCTGCATTGTCTCGCCCCGGTCTAGTTTACTTATTCCTGCCGCAATAGCGTCAGTGCTAGTTACTGTCGTGCTCCGGTTTGGACGGTAAGGTAGCCGGTAAACTTATGCATGTGACATTAGACTTCGCCACAAGATAGCAACGCATCATTAACATCTCTGGTTCATCAGTCAACCATCGCCTATAAAGGACAGTAGGAGATGGTTGACTCCATCAGGAGACCCATCTGCTTGTTTGCTATCTTATAATATAAAAACAAAACCAACACGGGGAAGTTTATTCATAAGTTTATTGTATTAATACTTTTTTATATATAAAATTAACTATTTATGTATAAAAAAAGTTGTAGTTACAGTTTAGTCTTTATTTTGTCTTTCTTCTGCATATTTATGTTATTTTGTAATCTATGGAACTTGGTACCTGGAAAAAAATCATTCATTCATAATTGTGTGCCTATCCCACGTACAGAAGTGAGAGTTGAGTTTGTTTTTTTATATCATAAGATAGCAAACAAGCAGATAGGTTTCCTGATGGAAAGAGTCAACCATCGCCTATAGACACCAAAGATGTTAATGGTATGTCGCTATCTTGTGGCGAGGTATAATGCCACATGTATGAGTTTACCGCCTGTCTTACCCTCTAAACCGGAACACGACAGTGACTAGCACTGACGCTATTGTGGCAGGAATAGATAGGTAAGGCGGTGGTACTAGACCCGGTCGAGCCGATGCAGAACTCTACCACCTAGTAGTCACGATGGTAGTGACTCGCTTAGCCACTCGGTCGTCTTATACGACCTGCGTGGCAGAACGGCAGTTGGCCTATTCTTCGAAGGAGCCCGGGTTGGTCCCGGGCTCCTTCGACGGGGAAAAGACATGAAAGATTACGTAATAATATATAGATAGAATCCATATCTTAATTTCTATTACCTTACTTTACTAAAAATATATATAAACCAAATGCCAATAATGGATAGAGAATTTTTAAAACAAACAATTCTAGTAAAAAAAGTAAGTGAAGTGAGAGTTGGACTCGCGTACATGGGGTTCCGTACAAACTTTTAGGTAACCTTAGCTACACGTAAATTTTATGATTCTAGGTCAATCAAAAGTACCCTATAGGTTTTGATTCCCGTGTAAAATCGCAATATATCCGACATAAACGGTTATATTTTTGATCGAGTTTTTTTCCGTGATGTAGGTAACTAAAAATTTAGGGTTTTCGGATTTTTTCCTTTACAAATGCTCTAAGGTATTGCTTCTTGCGAAATTTCATAATACAGGGTCAACGGGAAGTACCCTATAGCATTTGGTTGCCTTTTGAAATCTCAAAAAATCACAAAATATGCGACATAAACGATCATATATTTTGATCGCGTTGACTTTTTCCCGTGTAGGTTCCGGGCTCCTTTGAAAAATAGGCCAACTGCCGTTCTGCCAGGCAGGTCGTAAAGTTCGACCGATTGGCTATACGAGTCACTACCATCGTGGCTACTAAGTGGTAGAGTTCTGCATTGTCTCACCCGGGTCTGGTACCATCGCCTTACCTATTCTTGCCGCAAAAGCGTCAGTGCTTGTCACTGTCGTGTTCCAGTTTGGAGGGTAAGATAGGCGGTAAACTTATGCATGTGGCATAAGACCTCGCCACAAGACAGCAACGCACCATTAACACATTTGGTGTCTATAGACGATGGTTGACTCTTCCCATTAGGAGACTCATCTGATTATTTGCTATCTTATACTATTAAAAAAAACTTACAAGTTTGATTTTTTCACAGCGGAGAGGGATCCCGGATCGTAGACCCGAGTATTTGATATAAATTTCAACTTGATACTTTTACGCGTTCCTTAGTAAAAGGGTCTTGACAGACGGACAACAAAGTAAAACCTTATAGGTTTACGTTTTTTCCTTACAAGGTACGGAATCCTAAAATTCATAAACTTGCGTTTGACCGGTTTTTTTAAGGAAAATATACTCACAAAACCAAACACAAACAACTTTTTGGATAGACTATTATCAGATTTTGCCTAGCGCATTTCGGTGCTCTACATGTTTTTCCTCAAACTTTTTCAATATTTGAATTAGGTACATCATGAATAATATGTTGGGTAATATTTACATATATTTCATTTCAATTTTATATTTTACTAGCTGTGCCCGCGACTTCGTTCGCGTGGAAAAAAATCTAAAATATCCTATGTCCTTCTCCTGGCTCTAAACTACCTCCCTGCCAATTTTCAGCTAAATCGGTTCAGCCGTTCTTGAGTTATAAGTGGAGTAACTAACACGACTTTCTTTTATATATATATATATATAGATGTATACAACATAGACTGCGTCAATATTCTAAGGCAAAGGTTTCCAAACTTTATTCTATCAAAATCACTATCAAAATTTTGCTGGTTCCTGTAGACCCCCTGAATCTAAATTTCTACCAAAACTTAATAAAAATGAAGATTTGATCTTACTATGGAAATTTGGAGTGCAGCTGAGTTCCAACCGTGAATTAACAGTTTTTGAAAAAAACTGAGATTTTTTATATTATAAGATAGCAAACAAGCAAATGGGTCTCCTGATGGAAAGAGTCAACCATCGCCTATAGACACCAAAGATGTTAATGGTGCGATGCTATCTTGTGACGAGGTCTAATGCCACATGCATAAGTTTACCGGTTACCTTACCCTCCAAACCGGAATACGATAGTGACAAGCACTGACGCTATTGCGGCAGAAATAGGTAAGGCGGTGGTACCAGACCCGGGCGAGACAATGCAGAACTCTACCACCTAGTAGTCACGATGGTAGTGACTCGCATAGCCAATCGGTCGCCTTTTACGACCTGCCTGGCAAAACGGCAGTTGGTCTATTCTTCAAAGGAGCCTGGAACCAACATGAGGGATTTGAATGGGTAATTAATTGATATTTTTACTTCGCTTACGAATTGTGACCCCCATTTTGGTCGCGCCAACGAAGACCCCGTCGAGTCTCCCATGGACCCCTGGGGATCCACCTGGACCACTTTGGGAATCAGTGTTCTAAGGTATAGACTTATTAGGCAGTGAGATTTATATACTCAAAGATAATATCCATAGACGTCATATCCTTCCAAAATGTGACAAACTGGTTGTGATAGATGGCACAAGAGACAATACTCGTAAATAAAATACAACTTTGTCGCCTCTGTGGTCCAACGTCGGTGATGACCACATGAGGTCCCGGGT
This sequence comes from Apodemia mormo, assembly GCA_036924255.1. NCBI lineage: Eukaryota > Metazoa > Arthropoda > Insecta > Lepidoptera > Riodinidae > Apodemia > Apodemia mormo. The sequence continues at coordinate 26,217,370 of JAUPFN010000019.1, read as the reverse complement.
CCCTGGTTGTACCCCTGCCTACGTCTTCGGGAAAACGGGCGTGAAGATACTTACTTCTAGCGATTATAAAAATTAGAAAATTATCCTTTCCTAATTTTTATTAAATCTGTTGATTACACAAATAACAGTATATTTTAGAAAGCATTCATATTTTATTAGCTGGAGTCATAAAATGAATTCCGGATTTTGTGTAGCCATATTATGATTAACAGCTTTTTTATAGTGGTAAAATAATTAGTGACCCAGTGGACGAGTGACGTCAACAGTCAAATGAAAGAATACTACAAAAAATGCATTTTTATCCTGTCTTAGAAATTCTTTTATTTTTTTCGTATCATTAGCATTAATTTTATAGTATATATTCATGTTTGACGTTGACACTAGCATTAATTTATATTACGGTTTCTAAATGAAGTAATAATTAGAAATCTTCACTCTGGTTCTCTTACGGGGTAGGCAGATTGAACGAACATTAACACGGCGATAAGCACTAACGCTATTGTGACAAGAATAAATAAGGAGATTGTACCAAATCCAGGCAAAACGTTGCAGATCTACCGCCTAGTTATCTCTTGATTAGTGACATGTACATAATAATACATCAGTTGATAAACTTCAAAAGGAGTCCGGATTCATAATGATGAAGTCTGAAAAGATAATCGTGCATATAATATCCTGTTTCGGGCAATATTTCCCAGAAAAACTGAATACTTGCCCGTCCCGGGATTTGAATAGAGTATCATCACGCCCGGTTCCTTTGCGAGGTAGGCAGAGTAAACAGAAAGTCTTTCAATCTTTAGATTTCTATAGACTTTCAAGTTCATCACAACTCACAGGTTTGTCGGTTGACGAGATGAGAAGTTATCCCCATCACCGCATTTTACCGACCTGATAGCGTTTATCGACTATTTTTGGTGATAATCCGGACCAACCGGCTTTACGTGCTCATCCGAAGCACGGGAGTGTTATCACTCCACCCGCCAGACTCCAAGCTGCTTAATGAGATTTGGGATTTTCGAGAAAAACCTCGAAATAACTCAATAACACTTTTATCTGACACGTAGATCGAACCTGCGACCTCATTATTTGAGACAAATAGGCTATACGAAGCAGTCAATCGTTATCGTATCGCGATACTCCAAATTCAATTAGAGGATATTTATTATCTTTTTTTTTTAAACTCAATTTTCTTTAAAAAAAATATCCTTTACAGGCATTTTTCTTTAGAATTTAGTTTGATCCTGATTGAAAAAGAATAAAAAACAATATTAAGATATATACGTCTTATTCGCGATCCTTCAGGAAAATGATGTCATGTTATAACAAAAAGTGTCTCTGGAGTCTGGGTTCTCGTTGAAACGCCGCATTCCCTCAGAAGTATGACTAATGCTTTAGTCTCAGGTACCAATTGCGCAACGAATTGTAAGTTGGATCATGTATTTGAGACAGAGCTTGCTTTTTATTACGCGATAAAAACATCTCAATATTTTTATCAACAACAATCTAATTTATGCTTCGAGATTAAAAATCGCTGAACTTGCAAGCAAATGATTTGAATGTGAAATAAATTAATATCTTATCTATACATATAATAAAATCGTAGGAAAGTCAAAATTGTACATTGAATATTTTTTTAAAAGAATACTTGGGGCGTGATCAACAATCGATATCGAAGCCAAAAATATAGTTTTTAGAATTTTTGTCTGTTTGTCTGTATGTATGTCCGGGGTAAACTCTAAAAGTAATGCATGGATTTACTTCAAATTTTACATGAATATTACTAACAGGTCGGGTCAACATATAGGCTACATATTATCACGCTATCACCTACGGGGGAGGTGCTGTGTGGAGTAAACGAAGTCCACGCGGACGAAGTCGCTGGCAACAGCTAGTCACTGAATAAATTACACGAGTTGATCTAACCCAAAAGTAAGCAAATTATTTGCTTGTGTTATGGGTGTTAGTAATACAAATATATACATAGAAATACGTATACAAATACTGTAACATTTTCCCCGTGTTGGCCCGGGCTCCTTTGGAAAATAGACCAACCGCCGTTCTGCCAGGCAGGTTGTAAAAGGCGACTGATTGGTTAAAAGTGTTACTACCGTCTTGACTACTAGGTGGTAGAGTTCTGCAACATTTTGCCGGGGTATTTGGTACCACCACCTTACCTATTTCTGCCGCAATAGCGTCAATGCTTGTCATTGTCGTGTTCCGGTTTGAAGAGTAAGGTAACCGGTAAACTTATGTGGCATTCCATCCCGCCACACGGATAGCAACGCTCCATTAACATCTTTGGTGTCCATAGGCGATGGACCCTCTTTCCATCAGGAGAGCCATCTGTTTGTTTGCTATCTTTTGATGTAAAAAAACAAACACCCAAACCCAGAAATACAAACATCTATGCTCATCACACTTAAAGTTTGTCCCTGTCGGGAATCGTACCCGGGCCCCATCGATTTGTAGTTAGGCTAACCAAACGACTAACAGGGCGGTCAAGATGAAGGTTCACTAGAATGGTAGGTAAATTGAACTCAAAATTTAGACAATAATTAGCCACTACACACCAGTCTATAAAATGATGGCTTGACTACTATCATTTCATTTGCCAAAGTTTTCAATTATCGTTTGTTATGAGAAGATTTTAGACTGACCCAGTTAAATTCTAAATGCTTGATTCAGGAATCCAAGCTTTATTTCGGGTTAGACAGTTGGTGGATTCAGCAGTCTTTAGGATAAGATGCAGTAACGCAGTCTGAATCTGAACGGCAAGCGGGGTTATATAATAAAATGAACAATGTACCTATTATGTATTATTGTTGGAACCGAGAATCAAATCGGAGAAAATCTATTAGTCTGTTTAGTAGAGATTTTGAAGAAATGATGCAGTGACAGTCTGACATTGAATAACAATCGGAGTATCATATATTCCGCTTTTAGATTTTACACTTTCAATCGTCGGCACTTATTGAAATTTCATTATTTGTTGAAACTAGTTTACAATACACTTGTACTTTTATTTCACTATAAGTATCCATTAATTTATTTAAATTAATCGACCGGGTTCGCATTTTCAGGAGGTAATATTCTGTACTGATTGTTTATAAACAAAGTATTAAAAAAATCAGTCAGTAGAGAATATTAACATCCTTAACATGCTTTAATAAGCGAAACCGTCTATTAATTTAAATAATTTAGTGGATACTAATAGTGGAATAAAATTACAAGTGTATTGTAAAATAGTTTCAACAAATAATATTTGCTTTTATAATAGGCAATGTATGTACATACGCATATATTACTTACTGTATGCTTTTTAATTCATAACATAGTAAACAAGAATATAGTTCTCCTGATGTCAATTTTTTTTTCCTCGACTGTGAACCATCTGGTGCTAATGAAAAAATATTGAACTAACTACTTACAGCATCTGTATTTTTTGTGGCTTTTTAAAACGACGCGCTCTTTAAATATACACATGATATATCTACAAGACTGTGTAGTGTTAAAATTGTTGTTAAATACTTTTCTAAGCTCCTACTACTTTTAGTGTCCTGGTTGCATTACAAAAATAGGGTATGTGTATGTGTACTTTTAACCTACAAAAAACCCATTTGTTTCTAATTGTTTACAATGGATCTGTCTATACTTTTTTGTAGGTCTTTGCGAGTTGCCTGTCCCGTGATTCGAATTCAATACTCAATACCGAAGCAGGTGTGTACCTCTAGACTTTTATATTATAGTGTAACAAATATTTATAATCCGATTATAATCGATCAGCTTTCTTGGTAGTGAACATTATATGTCTTCCGACGCCGCCCACATAACATAACATGAAAATTTTAAAACTGGCGCGCCAGTGCAATAGTGGTTAGCTTGTTGGGCTCAAATCATGAATTCCGGGTCAGGCTTATACTGGTTTTGTTCTGTCTAGAAATACGAGTATTTGTGTTCTTGTGAGACCCTAGTGTTTCGGAAAAGAACTAAAGCTGCTGGTTGGTACCAATTATCGCTAATCGCCAAAGTTGTCTGTGTTGATTAGATTAACACTACCTTCCGCCGACAAACTAGTGAATCGGGGTGAGTCTAAGCGCCTACTGTGTTTGGTTCACTCTACTCGTACCTCGATAATATTGTACCAACTTATTGCTTACAATTGCGCGAAGATCATGAACATAGAACAATTAATATCCTTTATAAGCTTTTTTATATCATAGGAAAGCAAACAAGCAAGGGGCTCTCTTGATGGTATTAGAAAAACATCACCTATAGACACCAAAGATGTTAAAAGTGCGTTGCTATTCGTCTGGCGGTTTGTTAAATGCCACTTGCGTAAGTTTACGTGTTACCTTACCCTCCAACCCGAACACAATAGCGACATGCAACGATGTCAAAGGAGCAGCAATAGTAAGGCGATGTTACCAGACCCAAGAGAAAGGTCGGAAAATTCTACCACCTGGACAATGATAGTGACGCGTCGTTACGGTCAATCGTTAGTTTATTACGAAATGCCAGGCAGATTTTCAGACAGAACAGATGAGACTAACAAAAACATTTAAATCCAAAAACACACAAACATCGAAATATATCATAAGCTTATTATATTTCGATACACACAAATGCATCAAATTGACATTCTATTGAAAATGCAAGCCACTTCGAAGTTTCAATAGATGAAATAGTTCTATGTATGTGAAGTACATTGATGGTGATTGATGTGAACTGATTCAGTGTTATGAGAGAAATCACGGACGGACGGACAAGAATCGATGTTTATGATCGTTCTTAGAATCGCGTGCGAAGCCTCTGTTCCGAACAATAACGTTCAATCTTTCTACGAGTACGGTTACCAACGGTTTTGTCTTTTCTGGGATTTAACTTGGACAAATTATACAAAAAAAAAATTAGGGTAGCTCCCCTGCATGTAAAGTGAGGTGTCAATTTTTATTCTTCCCATTGTGTGGGGTATCGTTGGATAGATTTTTAAAAAATATTGTAGGTTTGTGAAAACAAGTTTTCGATTAAGGGATTCATTTGTGAAATATTAGGCTTTTAAGTGCTAATTTTTGTTAAATTCAAGCTCATCCCCCCCTCAAGTCCCCCTTTGCAGGTTAAACAGTTGGTTTTGGGGGAGGGAAAAAAATCATGGCAGTAGTAAATATCATGAAGTTAAAAGGAAAACTAATACGGCTTAGAAGGCATTACAAATTTTTGAGTAATAGTCGATCAACTTATAAAATGTACTTAGAGAAGTTTTTATATCTTAGTCCGCGTTATTGTGATGGGCAACTTCGGAACCCTACATTGCGCGTGATCCGCCACGCACTTCACCAATTTTTAAAAATATGGCTGTTTCGTCGCTGTTACGATACGATTCATAGTAATAGTGTTCTATTTTACTCATTAGTGTTATGTGTATTTACGTTAAGACAGAAATAACGAAAAATATAAAAAGAAATGTATATAATTTAAGAAGTTGATCTTTTGAAATTGAAGTTATGGTTTGTTTTGTTTGATATGTGAATTTAACCGAGGGCAATACAACATTAAAGTGATTAGATTGTCCTTACAATTCCTCCATTTTAAAAGAATACCTAATTTATTCAAGTTTTTTGTTTTGCAAATAACATTGAATTAAAGTATACAATATTAAAATCGAATATATAATAAAATTAATACTCTCGTAATAATAAAAAATAATACGCGTTAAATTTTTGTTCTTCTAAGAGAGAGAAATTCTAATACCCTCTACATTCTACACACAAATAATAGAGTTTTACATTTTCTAAATACGTTAAATTTTATAGAAGTCAAGTACAATGAAAAAGCCAAGTTAAGAATACCGTTAAACATTTTTGCCATTAAATCCTTAGTACCTGAAACATAAGTCACCCTACTGAGGAGAATGTAAGTTATATCCTGTGGGCGGAGAGATTCTATCAAATGTAAACGCCGGCCGCTGGCCTCCGCCGAGAAAAGCCAGTTTCGAAATTACGTGTTATTATTATAACTGGCCAAGGGAATAATGGGTTCACGCATACCATTGTTTCGAGATGACGGATTATACACGCACATCACGTTACATCGGGATTAGCTATGGAAGATATGAGAAACGGGCACACGTACTTGTATTCTTGCTGTCACTTTTTAATTTTAATATATACTTCCACGTATGTTGATCGCCCCCACCACAACTCGATGGAGCAACCCTTGATTACTCAGTCGTGATCGGTTTCCAACAAGGAAAAAACTTTTGTGACGATTTGTTTGATTAGAGTAAAAAAAGGTATCTTTACGCCCGTATTCCCGAGGAAGTAGGCAGAGGTACAAGTACACCCATGTACACCCACGATTAGCCGAAGATACTCTGATTCACAACGTGATACGTGGTAAGCCTATCGCCAACCGGGCCACGTTGTTTTTATTAGAAAACTGAAAAAAAACACGTTTGTATTGCCCGTCCCGGGAATCGAACCCAGGACCTCATACGATCAACGCCGACACCGTCCTACCGTCCACTAGACCACAGAGGCGATAGATAGATTGATTAGAGTAGAAATGTATATATCGTGATGATTTGTTCGATGAATAGGTAATATCTATGATCAGTATGATCTCGCTCTCAATAATTTATGCACGATTTTTTTTCTGGCGTCCGCTTTGTTATGGATTCGGACTAACCAATCAATTGATTCATATTTTTATACGACATCTTTATTTATTTGCTGCTTTTTTGTACACTAATGCATAGAAACAAAAAGTGATAAAATAATGCAAAAAGGTGACCTTATCTCTAGACATTTTCGTCCAGCTAAGCCAAAAAATGAAGCTGGGCGAAATTGGAAGGCATCGTGCACAAGCATAAAAGACTAACACAAATATTATAATTTACGTTAAACTTCGAAACACTCATACGTTACAAAAATAAAATGTCACATGGAGAACAAAAACCAACAAGTTCGCCATAGGATTTCAAACTAAGTTGAACGCTCCCAATAGCGACGAAGTATGTACAAGATCAGTCCCGACTCCTGACAGCTAAGAAACTCCAAAATAGCTAGGAAGTGAAGCTTTTTATAGAAATTTAATATGCCACCAACGTAAAACACATTATCACGCTTTGCTAGCATAAATATCACAGGTAGGTTCACACGTTTACAGGCAAACACTAAAACACATAACCCGCTTACTTGCACAACCGGATAAAAAGCTAATGACCTTTACTGTTGTTTATACATTATACGCAAAGCGGAAGTGAAGCCATTTTGAAGCAAGTTAATATGCAATCATCGTTTCCGCTGAACTCTGAAGTATGGCGCCGTGGAAATTGGCCTTGAAGCTAATTTATCTATATTAATATTATAAATGCGAAAGTTTGGATGTTTGGTTGGATGGATGTTTGTTACTCAATCACGCAAAAACTACTCACGGATTTAAATGAAATTTGGCACATAGGTAGATGATGACCTGGAATAGCACACAGGCTACATTTTATCCCGGAAAAATTAGGTGATCCCGCGGGATTCACCAAAAACTGTTATAATGCAGAGGGCTGCACGCTGCAACTAGCAGTGTAATAAAGATGATAGCCATTGAATGTATAAATATTAAATATATAAAAGTAATTAACAATAAATATAACAATGTATAATATATAAAAGTAATATGTTATTATACCTTCATCGACACTTAATAAATTTATTTAAAATGTTAATAACATTTACGTCTACATTATTTTGTAATGTTGGAGCCGCACTTGCATCTATCGTCACAAAGCTTCGTGCAATGACACGATAAATGCAGATGTGACCGGCTATTATCGGCTATTTTCGCATACATTCCGGACTGCGTGTGCCCTAGCGCGCATAACGCATAACTTCGGGACGATAGACGCAAGAGCGGCTACAGCATCAGAAATTTTTAAATGACTTGGCACATTTGTAGGTTTTTGAGCAAGTTATCTGTAAACTTGCAAATATTTGACGTCTTGTGGTTTAGGGGTTAGCCTATTTGGCTCGGTTTATGAGGTTCCAGATTCAATCCCCGAGTTGAGCCAGTGTTAGTTTTTTTAAGGTTTGTTTCGTAAAACCAAAATCTGTGGATGGTGCGTTACCACTCCCGTGCCTCGGATGAGCAGCCGTGTCACGGTTATTGTTGGCAGCTCGCCAACTGACAAACCGGTAAACAGTCAATAACAGCTCGCCAACTGACAAACCGGTAAACAATGGTGAACCTCTATAGACGTTCAAATAAACCTCTATAGAAAATCTATAGACGTTCGGTTTACTCTGCCTACCTCGCAAGGGAACCGGGCGGGATGATACACGCAAATTTTCAACAACGTAAACATTTTGCATTGCAGAACTCTACCACCTAATGCGAAAAGCTATATCTAATTTCAATTCGTGTTTCCTAGGTTTGTATTTTGTCGTAATCGGGTCGGATGTAAAGCGTAACCGCTCTAACAGGATAAGAATATGGAAATAATGTTGTGTAATTATTTGCTCGGATACATATTCGACAAGGTGACATATTCGTCAAGACCAATGCCCACAAGACTTAGTAATTTGTAACACCTGCAATGGCGCAGGTGCAGACGGTGATATAAAGGTGTTTGGTCAGCTTGTTTGCCAATCGCAATTTTAATGTCATGAATAAAATAATTAAAATTCTACATTTACGTTATAAAATAGTAGAAAAACAATGCATAGAATAAAACATTCCGGTGTATTCTAATAATGCTACATTTTCTTATATCATTAGATAGCAAACAAGCAGTTTCTCCTGATGGAATTAGAAAACATCACCTATAGACACCAGAGATGTTGATGGTGCGTTGCTATTCGTATGGCGGGATGACAATGCCACATGCTTTAGTTTACCGGCTACCTTACATTTCAAACCGGAACACGCCATTGACAACCACTGAAGCTATTGTGGCAGGAATAGGTAGACAGACGGTGATACCAAATACCCAGGCGAGACATTGCGGAATTCCATCACCTAGTAGTTACTATACATTATACTATACATTATACATATATTATGTATATATGCATATATACCTACCTAGCAGAACGGCAGTTGTTTTAAAATTTTGAATTCTGGCAGAACAAGTCCCAACACAATAAATAAAAAATAAAATGAATTTAAGCAGTTGGTCCGAATGATTTACTGCAAAAACAGACTTTTTTGATGAGCATTCAGCTCAATTTTCAGTTAAGTGAGCTCACCACAAGGGTATCTCCTGTCAGACCGATCTTCGACTTGGAGCGTATCTGGCTAATAAATGGGAGAGTGAGTGGCATCAAAATTTCAACACGCTGATAACTATTGGTCAGGGTCTCGAGTGTTTGCGAGCCGAAACAGTAGGCCGCGACGCCTGCATGTGTGTGTAAATTGTGAAGTTTTTTTTTTATATCATAAGATAGCAAACAAGCAGATGGGTCTCCTGATGGAAAAAGTCAACCATCGCCTATAGACACTAAAGATGTTAATGGTGCGTTGCTATCTTGTGGCGAGGTCTAATGCCACATGCATAAGTTTACCGGCCACCTTACCCTCTAAACCGGAACACGACAGCGACAAGCACTGACGCTATTGCGGCAGGAAGAGGTAAAGCGGTGGTACCAGACCCGGGTGAGACAATGCAGAACTCTACCACCTAGTAGCCACACTAAGTGATTAGTGACTCGCACGATCGATTAGTGACTCGCACAGTCAATTGGTCGCCTTTTACGACCTGCCTGGCAGAACGGCAGTTGGTCTATTCTTCAAAGGAGCCCGAATCCAACACGGGGAAAAAAGTGTAGGCTGTGGTGGGATCATAAGGATCAGATAGGATAATAAATACAATCATTTTGTCCCTGTAAAATAAACTCGTCTTGAAATAAAAAATAACCAATCACGGAGACGCACCCTGGGAGGAATTGATATTTGGATATTACGTTAATACAGTTACATTTTCCTACAGTCACACTAGAAAGTTTCCCACACGATTATACTGTTAATTACATGTCTGCTATACATCGGAAATATTAACTTGAGAACTATGCGAGTCAAAACCGGCAAGACTTCATTGACAAATGCTCTAGAGAGTTGTAACCGCAATTTGCTTGGAATACATCTTGCAAGAGTTGTTTTACTAATTTAAGCTAGATTTCAATACCCCTTTTTATACATATTGTAGTGTTGTAATTAGAACACTTTAATTCGTAATTTCGTATCATTTTATTTGTTTTATCTTTATCGGTACAGAAAACATTTCTAAGGAATTTCATGCTTGAAAATACAACATTATTGATATTATGGCTTCCGGTTCCCATTTAAAATAGATTAGAACTTTAAAAGAGAAGCTTTTAGGTGGCACTGTATAGAAGAATCGTGATATAATTTACTTTTTTCAAACATGCGCGGAAATAGTATCATTACGTTTAAATAAAGAGCTTGCCAAGTATCGTATTTACGTACACAGAAAAAAAACTGCCGACGCATTTCTTGTTCCAGTTTCAATTGTATGAAAAGGCGTGCTGGATTGTAATTTGAACTAAGAACTCTTTTATCTTGGTACAAGTTGCGTTCCCGTGTAGTACTCTTTGCCGTAGCTGTATAACCACAAATTAAATTTATTACATATACTTTTTTTCATTTATTTGCATTTTTTTGAGAGAAGCACTATATATGCGTCGGCCAAAACGGCAATTGCCTGTCTCGTATCATTCGATTCGACCATGTCAGCCGTATTGGGAACAAACTGGCTTCGTACCCCTCAGGTAGTAAAGCATTTTGGTCCCTGGCAAAGTCGTTTGAATCGAATTTCTGCCGCCCCTCACTTCCTTCACTGCTGAAACCGGGTGGGACTCTGGCTCACACCGCTGTAGAGAAAGCGAACCTATTCGCTAATCTATTCGCGGAAAACTTGATCCCGCCAGCGCGAAACCTCCCAGTCTAACTAGATGCGAGGGGAAAATGCCGGAAATTCGCATCCGTCAGACAGGTTCTTAAAACGCTGCGGAATCTGGATATGAACAAAGACAGTGGGATTCCAGCATTAGTACTTAAAACCTGTGCGCAGGAGTCTTGAGTGCAGCCATCAAGAATCCTAGTGAAGTGCTAGCTGTCTCCCTTGACATGTCTAAGGCCTTTGACAGGGTCTGGCATGATAGTCTTATTAGCAAGCTTCCTTCGTACGGTATACCTACTGGTCTCTGCTCCTGGATCTCAGATTTTCTGAGTGGCCGGTCTATTAGGGTAGTCGTCGACGGCTGCTCGGCCGACCAAATGGATGTAAATACAGGAGTACCTCAGGGATCCGTTTTCTCCGCAGCTCTGTTCCTGCTACATATCAATGGTCTGCTGAAGCCCGGTATGGGTATCCAGACGATAGCACAGTTGTGGAGAGTTACGTATCCAGCGCGCGAGCCAGTACGGCACGCTTGAGGCGACAGAGGCGTGCCAAGAGGCTCATAAATGACGATGATCTGGTAGGCAAAAATCTCCAGAGCCTCGCTCATCGCCGCAGAGTGGCTAGTTTGTCGGTCTTTTATCGGATACATTTTGGAGAGTGCGCTGCGGAATTGCACGACTTAATTCCGCCATCTCCGTTTTTCTATCGATCGTCGAGGCGCACAGATACTAGGCATCGCTATATGGTGGACGTTCCACGTACCCGAACAAAGCGGTTCGACACGACATTTTTGATCCGAACCGCAAGGGACTGGAACATGCTACCTGAGTCTGTGTTCCCCGAAGGGTACAACCTGGGGATCTTCAAAAGAAGAGTGAACAGGTACCTTCTAGGGAAACGCGTTTCATCTGAGGCCGCATCTTAGCTTACCATCAGGCGAGATCGTGGAAAATTGAGACCCTCGCCTACGGCTCGATCTTCAAACTCATATTCGGCCTGCAATTGCCTATTTCCCGCCATTTGCAATAATGTACTAGTCTTTTACTTTATTATTTCTTTATCGATCAACAAAATCGCAACTGTATTTTTTAATTTTTTTTATATAATAATATAGCAAACAAGCAGATGGGTCTCCTGATGGAAAGAGCCAACCATCGCCTATAGACACCAAAGATAATGGTGCGTTGCTATCTTGCGGCGAGGTCTAATGCCACATGTATGTATTCTAATGAATACACTTTTTCCGGCTTTTCTTGCTAGGCTATTGTTGAGTATTCTTTTTATTGAGTATTATGCTTCGGTTGCGAAATGAAATGTGAATTAAGTATTTTAAGTTTTGGGTTTTCCTTTGTGGTACCACAGAATACGGTATGGTGCTCTACCGACACAGTGAAAAATGTGATATACATGGGACCACCATTGGCCAGCGCGTAATTGTATAATCGTTACGTTAATTAATAATTAATCGTAGATAAAGTTTCATATAGTATATTTCCGCAATAATGTCGGTGCTTGTCGCTGTCATGTTCCGGTTTGGAGGGTATGGTAGCCGGTAAACTTATGCATTTGGCATACCATCCCAGCCACACAGATGGTAATGCTCCATTAACATCCCTGGTGATGGTATTATCTTTTTACCTGATTCCCATTACTAGGGTTACTTAAAGTTAAATAAACGCCTATTGATGACAGTCTGATTTATAGTATATTTTTGAGGAAAATTCGGTATAATTTTGTGCGTAATATTTGTTGACGATGACTCGAATATCGTTATACGAACTTGGTGAAATTTGGTAGGCGCATTAAAGTGACAAAGGGGTATTTTAATTTCAAACATAGGCCAAATCAGTCAAGGGGTTACCGATATATAAGAGTTATAAAAACCAGAGTTCGAAGTGATAATTATCTTTGACAATTATCAAGATAAATACAGGTTGATGATAATTATCTTTGACAAGTATAATTGAAAATATATCGACTTTTCAGATATACATAATCCTCATCCAGTTAACGCATTTGAGGTTGATGACGATATTCCACTCACTAATTTAATTAATTAAAAATGTATATAGTTATTTAACATGTTTGTAAAATAATTATCTGATAATTATCATAATAATTATTGCGACAATTATCAAGGACGATATTTATCATGATCATTTCAAACCTAGTCAAAGACTAATGTTAAAACTATGTCGTCTCGAGTTTACTGTTCGGTGAGAACTATTAGTTTACGTTTAATAAGACCGCGAGTTCTGTGGTTCGCACGATCGAAATATTATTGCATAATGTGTACTTGTTTATGTAGCAAAGCCGTGAGAAATTAGTGAACCGGATAACTGACCTGTGCAAAATGTTTAGTCGGATATTCCAAGGTTCCTTACATAATTTGTTTGTGTGTGAATTTACATCTTTCATTAGCAAAAGGATTAGATAATTTCCGCAGTTTTGTATCCGCAACAGGATTTTTATACCTTAGTTATCAAAAATTATACATTTTATTGGAATTTTTGTTTCTTATTTTACGCACTGCCATAATGTTCATCCTCATCCATCATTTTATAGGAGTAAAACTATGTCAATCAATATTCATTGCTTGTCATGGAACTATTCCCTACTACGCCTGCAGTGCGAATTTAGAGAAGGTATAACCTATACGTATGATACCCTCTAATTATAATAATAAATTAACAAGCTATTGTGAGAAAATTATGTTTGTTGATTAATATTAATTTAAAAATCTCATAATTTCAAATTTTTAGAGGGAAAATCGTCAGAAAAATCATCGAATGCGTAGGACAAAAGCTTTTCGTGTTATTTTTATTAAAAAAAATCGATTAAAATTAAAAAAAAATATTTTTTGTTATTAATCAATATTTTTCCTTCACTAAATTAAAATGTTTGAAGCCCACTAGCTTTATTAGTTTCCCGATTCGGGATTCGGATTTTCAGCTGATATAATTTATTTAAAAGTGACTATCAGAACAATTGAAACATGTTTTTTTTTAAAGAGGGTGTAAACAAGCAGATTGTTTAAATCACTGACTCCCAAAATGGTCCAGGTGGACCCTCAGGTGTCCACGGGAGACTCGACAGGGATCTACGTTGGCGCGACCAAAATGGGGATCACAATTCGTAAGCGAAGTAAAAACATCAATAAATAGTTTTGGGAGTATGGTAGAAATTTAGATTCAGGGGGTCCACCGGAACCAGCAAAATTTTGATAGTGGTCTACCAGAGAAATAAGTTTGGGAATCTTTGGTTTAAATGAAGAAATATCACGGCCCAACGATATTTGCAACATAAGATGCGTAGCCGGTATTTTAAAAATGGTAAGTTTAGGTATACACTATACATACGGAAACACCACCGTCGGCAATCGGTCCCCAGGGGATCTACTGCGGGGCAAATAGAGCCTCTAGAATGTCACGATCATGCGTTTATAAACATAATATTAAATGGGGTTTAATTTCATATCTCTGACAAAATCGGGACTAGTAAATATCGATTGATGACGATTACATAAAGTTGAATGTCGTTAACGTTCTTTGTGATTGATACTATATAGTTCTATTATACCTAGTCTGTTTATTGATAAGATCTACATTAAGGAAAAATTGTTGAGTTTTTTCGAGCTAATTCATGTCGTGAAAGAAGTTTTGTGTCTGGCCTTGAATCTTGGACTTACAATACTCACTATTATATAATCTGTGCTTGGGCTGAGTTTTTTTAGTTCTATTAATAATAGTTGGTTACCTGAAGCTGCATTAGCGCAGGAGTTTGGCTTTGGACAATGTTGTTAGTTAGTTAGTTAGCTATTTTTATTTTTATTTAAACTAGCTGACCCGGCAAACGTTGTTCTGCCTTTTTAACTACTCTTATTTTTTCTATTGTTTCTCACCTTATTATTCAAAACACAAATAATTCAAAACCAAAATTAGCCAAATCGGTTCAGCCGTTCTCGACTTTTAGCGAGACTAACGAACAGCAATTGATTCTATATATTTAAGTCGTTTTATAGCAAGGCTTTAATATACTGACAGTTGTCATATGTCTCAAACATAAAATTTAATTGCATGTTTGGTACTAAAACTTTAAAGTTATTTTATGAGATGTCGTTTAGATAATAAATTATACCTATGTTTTTTACAGAACAGTTCAGCTTCGTCGGGCAAATAATTAGTCTCTGGCGCCTATATTTCTGTTTGTCGTAAGGTCTTGGGTTTTTGAATCCTTGATCAAATAAAAGCTGATCATGAGGTTCTTTATATAAAATTGATATGAGTACATTCCCCTGCTAGCTAGCTTCAGTTGTATCGTTACCTGCTAAGATTACCAATTACGACAATATGGAATATGGGTGACAAAATATTTCACCTGTCTGCAAACTAGTGAACCATGAAGTAACGATGTATTTTATTACAAAATATATTTCAGACGCCTTGTAAGTGAAGAAGCATTATTCATCCTTTTTCTAAATTGAAACCGCTACAATTTGACTAATGACGCAAAATAATAAAATTTACTAGTTAGTCTATACCAGTGTTTTTCAATTTTTTATAAGACACGACCCACTTAGCATAATACAAAACATTGCGACCTACTGCCGCCTACCTATACTATACATTAAAAAAATTAAACCCATATTTAACATTTTTATTATCAAGTAATTTTTTTAGTGACACTAAACTATCGTCTAAGACCCTTTGTAAAGGCCTCGCGACTCCCCAGGGGGTTGCGACCCACACTTTGAACAACACTGGTCTATACAAATAAATAAAATTGGAGTGTCTGTTTGTAAAATTAAAATCTCCACTTTTAATTATATATATATACCAAAAGGACATTTTTTACAATTTTTGTCCGTATGTTCCGGCTAATTTCTGGAACGGCTGAACCGTTTTGACGGGATTTTCACTGGCAGATAGCTAATGTAATAAGGAGTAACTTAGGCTAATTATATTTTTTCCACGCGGACGAAGTCGCGGGCACAGGTAGTAGTCAATAATGTTTTAAAATTACTAGACAATTAATAATCCTAACCAATAGAACTGTGCAAATCTTTTGTGCGTTTGTAACGCTTATATGTCTACTACCTAAAGGACCATCAAAAAATTTTGAAAGAATATATGGTAGGTATTTCTCATCTTAAGTACTGATTTCGAGGGATGGTACCAATAACTTTTAACGCGAGCTAAAGTTAGTGTAACATATTGAGCAAATTAGGGACAATTTCGTAAGGATGTTATAAATAAAAATGAAACGAAGCATTATTTTCTCGTTCTCGTATTATGTCGTGAGCACAGACCGTATCATTATTATCAACCCAAGCCCTCCAAGGCGTAGCCCGGGATGCATTGACCCCTTTCAAATGGTACACTCAACTTGTCTAACAATGAAACATAGAACTAATGTAATTAGCAAATTTGAACCATAAGTTAGTTATCTATACATATAATAAAATCGTAGGAAAGTCAAAACTGTACATTGAATATTTTTTTAAAAGAATACTTGAGGCGTGATCTAAAATCGATATCGAAGCCAAAAATATAGTTTTTAGAATTTTTGTCTGTTTATCTGTATGTATGTCCGCAGTAAACTCAAAAAGTACTGCATGGATTTACTTCAAATTTTGCATGAATATTACTAACAGGTCGGGTCAACATATAGGCTACATATTATCACGCTATCACCTACGGGGAAGGAGGAGGAAACGAAGTCCGCGCGGACGATTTCGCAGACAACAGCTAGTCTTACATATTGTAGTATACACTACCTATATACCAAATTGTCTAGCCCTTAAGGCAAAGGGAGTAATAAACATACACACACATTCACGTTAATTAACGTAAAGAAAATAAATCTTTACGTTAATTAAAATTAATGCGATAATTTACTCTTTTTAGTCTTTGTTAAATATCTTTTGATGTCAAATTCCAATAAATTGTCGCAAAAAGCAAATGAGGAAAGGAGTCCCGCGAATTATTTCATTTATTGTTATTTTTATATTATTATTTTTATATTTCATTTAATAATATTTTATAAAATGAAAATTACAATTACTCATTATAACTTTAAATACATATTTTATATATTATAAAAAGACCAGAACTGGATATCTCACTAGCTATTCCAAGCAGCTTGCTTTGGAATATTATTTTTAATCCCACAGGTTAAAAAAACATTCGGTATGTACCACTCTAAACATTTTCTACCTCCAGGCTGGATATACCTAGTTTATTACGAGTTAATTAACTATTTTTAAGGTTTGTGGTTCAGCTTTGTAGCTTTGATGTCGGATTCTAATAAATTAAGTCATTGATAATGTGGCAAAATGCAAATTAAGAAAGAAGTCAGCTGAATTATTTATTTATTTGTTTAACTCTTTATGTACAAAAACAAAATATCTTCTAACACTAATTGGATAAAATATTATACATAGGCGTGCTTATCTCTTTAAGAGATCTCTTCCAGCAAAACCTGATAATAAAAAATTTAGTAAATAAAAATTTCAATTTCTAATATGGTTTCTAATTTTTTCATTACATTGCTCATTAAAAAGTGGAATAGGTATATATTATATACTTTATTACATTTTGTGTCTTAAAGAAGATCAGCATATTATATCTCAATTGATATTCACAGCAACTTGCTTTGAAATTAAATTTAATTTCCATGGGCGCTATTTTTTTTTTCAAGAAGTACCTTATACTTTGTCTGTTACCGTAAACTATCTAAATGTATTTTTTAATATAACTCTGTTCAGTAGACGGGGAGTAAATAAATAAGAATCTACCAAACCTTTTCACAAGTTTTCAGACTGTTAACATTTTCACAAGGCGTTAGCACTCCATCACCAGATTCAGGCTTGCGACTGAGATTTCGATTTCCGAGGACAACGCATCATTTCATCAATAACACGCTTGCTCCACCGGGAATTGAACCCGAGCTCGTGCCAAAACCACTCAGACTTAAAGGGTTATTATCGCGCGGCCAACATCTTTACTACCCTTGAACTTATAAAGTATATTTACACCGCACCATGTTGCTATGGTATCTTTTGATGAATAGAGTATCTGACATTCTTCCAGGCAGTTTGTAAAAGGCCAACGATTGGCTAATCGTGTCGCTACCGTAGTAACGTAGGTGGTAGAAATCCGCAACATTACCGCGTTTAGTAGTATCAGATTCCCATCTTACCTATTCCTACCGGAATAACGTCAGTATTTGTCGCCATCGCGTATCGGTTTGCAGGGTAAGGTATACCATAAATCTATTGCATTTTTCTTAAACCTAAGGCTATGGTTACCTCTTTCCATCATGAGAGCCAGTTCCTTGTTAGCTATTCTATTATATACAAAAACTTCATATGTGAAATCAATTAAAACACAATGTTGGTTTTAATATGACAAAATCAATTAAAAAAAAGTTATACTGCGTTAAACCGTCCCTTTTAAGTAACGTATTAACTTAAAATCCTAAACTGTCTTTAGAAAATATTAAGTCGAGGTCATTAACTGGAATGTAAGCTCTTTTAAAACGATAATGATGGAAGATTATATTTATAAACAAAGGCGTTTTAAACAGTTATACTTGCGGCTTATGAGTCAACTCACAGGCCCGTCAGGCCGCTGGAGCAATAAATGTTATAAGGTATGATTTTATAACTTTTAAAAAATTTACAACTGCTAGTTTAAAGTATAGGATACTAGCGACCTGCCCGCGGTTTTACCCCCGTAGCTTTTGTTCCTGTGGGAAAATCGGAAAAGTTTGTATACTAAAACCTTCCTCAAGAATTTATCTATTAAAAAAAACGCACAAAATCCGTTGCGTAGTTTGAAAGATTTAAGCATACATAGAGACAGACAAAGAAAACGACTTTGTTTTAAGCCCCATTTTCACTTTGTGTAGTGCGAGTGCGAGTGTTTAATGCAGGTGCTTAGTATTAAGCAAAAAATACGTGAAGACAGCCGTAGATCAGTGCGAGTAATTAGTAATTAGCGTCTATTCACTTTCACTACGCTGAATACTGATCACTCGCACTCATCAACGGCTGTCTTCACGTATTTTTTGCTTAATACTAAGCACTTGCATTAAACACTAGCACTCGCACTAATCAAAGTGAAAACGGGGCTTTATACTAAGTAGTGATATGTCTGATGATGATGATGATGAGTACAATCGTCGGAATCGATTACACGCGATAAGAATTTCACCACGTTGAACCAATCGGTAGTAGCTCTGTTGGTGAGATCGTGGCGGCCAAGGGCAAAGTCGCAGGTTCAAATCCTGTCGTGTCGAAATTTGTTTTTAAGTTTTATGTGTTGATACGAGCCCCTTTTGAAAGATAGATCAAGTTTAAGTGTTAAGTGCTAGGCATCTTGTAAAAGGCGAGAGATGGCTAATACGTGCCATCGTGCTAATGGCGACTGACATCGTGACTACTCTAGATATTAGTGTTCCGCAACGTCTCGCTCACGGATTAAAATGGATACGTCTATCAAAACAATTTCTTAGTTTGTCAACAATTTACATATAGAAATAGAGTTATACCACATACGGATGAAATAGGTTTTATTTTAAGGGTAATTTTTAAACCCTGTCAGCTCATTCGGTACGATAAAACAGAACAACACGGTTTATTTCTATTTTTCACAATATAACATACAAATGTACGACATTTTTGACAGTAATAGACAGCGGCGTGCACAGAATTATGACACTGGGTATGCAGCTGTGTACTCGATCACAAAAAATTTTCTTATAGATTTGTAGCATAGCTACAGCCATGCGACGGATCTCTAAGTCGGAAATCATGCCAACAGAATAAGTCTTAGATGTACTACTATTCATGTACATCTTCTACGGCAACGCAAACAAAACAGCAATTAATCGTCGAGGCGAATGAAATTGTAATAAAATAAGTAAAATAATAAGCTAAATTAATATCTAACTACTCACCTAGTCAGCTTCAATTTTCACTGAAAGTTCTGATTACTTGAGATTACTATACACCGATATAAATAAACGCAAGATTTTGACCACCTCAAATATATTATCCAAGTGAGTGATAGTTACAGAACACATCCCTTGCGAGATATCCGATATGGCCTTATATAATATAAACTTAATAATAAAATTACGGGTTAGTAAAAAAACAAACTTCTCATTCATTTATAGATTACTAGCGACCTGCCCGCGGTTTCACCCGCGTAGCTTTTGTTCTCGTAGGAATATCTGAAAGGTTTATATACTGAAACCTTCCTCAAGAATCAATCTATCTATTAAAAAAACCGTATCAAAATCCGTTGCGTAGTTTTAAAGATTTAAGCATGCATATGGACATAGGGACAGACAGAGAAAGCTACTTTGTTTTATACTATGTAGTGAAATCTATGCGCCTATCTTTTTTTACATATGATTTTAGGATATCGTCATAGAAAGTTGGATTGCGTTTTAATTCTATCATTAATGTCGTTTCTATAGAAATCATGGAAAGCTCTGTGAGTCGTTGATTTTGTGTGTTTTTCAAATATGTGAGTATACGTTTTGCTGGCCTTGCTGGTTTAATTGTAACTCGGTTACACACCTACATTTAGACACGATTTGAATCTTTTCACTGAATGACAAAATAGAAAAAACTTGTTATTTTTAATTTTTAATAAACATACATTTTCAACGCAAACTTCACAATCAAATAACATTTAAAAAATCAACAAATGCACTAGTAAAAGCAAATCACTACAATTATTATAGAAACTCAGTAATAACCTATTAAATGTACCTACACACTTTCAAATATTAAAATGAAAACTTTATATAATATACTGGCACAAACAAAATAATAAACAATGCTTAACAGCTATCACACGAAAAAGCAAATGGCCCCCGCGAAACACAAAACATTTCTGCTATTTAAACAAATAAAACCTTACTAAACAAAAATGCATAATGTGAGCATACTTTTTGTCAATAATATTTCGTCTTTTATCTTTACCCGGATTATAGAACAAGGCCGCATTACCTGCTTTGTATAATAGCGTCATTGTGTGAGTGAGCCAATTACGTGCGGATAGGTAATTATGTCTCGCACACATTTACAATGTGAAGCAGATTGCTACGCTGCTTTACTTCAATATTATTTATCGTTTAATAAACGCCTGGCAAATATGTTTGAGTGCTGTGCTTGCAAATAGGTGCTATTTAAAAATATTAGGCGTTTTTAAGTTATTATATTTTGTTTATTCATTTATTTATAAGTCATCTAAAACGTATGAACGTTTTATTAAAATAAAGGTAAAGCACAGCTTTTCTGCCTATAAGGAGCGCACGCGCCTGGTAATAGAAGCGATTGCTCATATGCGCGGGGACACGTTTCCTTCCCAATGGCGTGTCTATTAGTATTTATGTGGTCTGTGGTCTCGCTTATTGCATTGGATCCTGGCCATATCGAAAACAACGCCTTAATAACATATTTATTTTAGCGATGTTTATTTTTTTTAAAAACCTAGGTATTTGCGTGCTTCATTTTAATGACATGAGTGCAAATTGGTAAAATTTACGTTATTATAAAATTTATTATCATGTATATTTTACCTCCATTTTTTAGAGTTTTTTAATTATTTAATTGTATTTCGAGTCTATTATTAACTTTGTTTTTAATATTTCCTTGTTGCAAATTGTCTGGAAGAATTCTAGCCAGTAAAATTTATAAGCTCGCCCATTGTAATTTCGTCTAAATTTTTTTTACAATAAAATAATATTCGATGTCGTAAGAATTTCTTTTAGACGCATCCTACCAGAATTTCCTAGCGATATACTATATGCGACTCTATTGTCGTTTTTGATACCATTGTCTAAAACAGCGTAGTAGGTACTAGATTGTATTGGAAGGGTTTAAACTTCGCCCGTCGTAGTAGGTACATATTAGTTTGTTAGTGAATAAATTACAACGTATTTCGTTACACCGCAATGTTTTTTTTTTTTTAAAAGGGCAATGGGCCCACCTCTCGTTCCCACCACTGTAACTTCTGTAAACCAGAATCAACAGCGGCAACCTTCCTGATAACCTCTGAGTTGCGAGCTCAGGGTGCCCTGGGGGAAAAGATAAGCTGTCTTGGAACCCGCATCGAATTTAATCAGAAGAGTATAGGAGGAGTAGGAAAATACATCCAGTTTACACAAAGTACACACCGCAATGTTTATTAAACAGAATATAAAGCGTTTGTAAAAATTATATTAGTAAGGATTTTCACGTCTGTGTCCTCAAAGAGCTAGGCACAGGAACAACCAGTACAACCAGCACAGCCATGATTAGCCGAAGATACCTAGTCCCCCAATGTTATAGGTGGCAAGCTATCGCCAATTACTGGGCAATTATCTAATCCCAGGCAACAGTGTTTTTATCAGAAAACTGAAAAATCACATTTTTTAATTTATCTGACCTGGGATCGAACCTGGAACATCGTGTAGTCAACAGTGACACCAGACCACTAGACCACAGAGGCGACTAAAAAATTTAAAATTTAAAAAATATCCTGTGTCTAAACTACTGCGTTTTTAGGTCAATTTTTTAGGTAGGGTCTAAGAATATTTCGGACACGATGTATCAAGTCATGAGCGTAGCTTTACGTTGTTAAGGCACCCCGCTTAGCAAATTAAAGCCTTGCCCATTACTTCAAGAGTTCTAAAATGTACAAGCTATAGCTTTTTTGTTGGAGGTTTCCACTTTTTATCTCGGAAAAAGTAGGTGATCCCGCGGGATACATCAAAAACTTTTATAATGCAGCGGGTTGCATGCTGCAGCTTATATTAGGATATAGAATAGTGGTAACTCACGACTTTATTCGTGTGATCCAAAATCGTTACTTTATTTTGCTCGGTCGTGTAAAAAGTAGCCTACGTCACTCCTGGATATATAGCTAAGGCACATAAAAGTGTTTTTTCAGTTTTCTGATAAACACAAAGTTGCTCGGGATTGGAAAGTGCCCGTTTGGCGATATGCTTGCCAGTTATCGCATTTGGGGACCAATCTTCGGCTAATCGTGGGTGCACTTGTCCTTTGCCTACCCCTTCGGGGATACGGGTGTGAAGATACTTTTTTTTTAACTGTTTGTCTGTCTCATCTTCACGCCTAAACCACTAAACCGATTAGGATGAAATTTGTTACAAAGATAGTTTGACACGCCAAGAAAGGATACAGGATATTTTTTTTTTGGAAATCCCATGGGAACTGGAACTTTGCGAAAAAAACCCTGGGACTTTTAAATTTTTTTCACTCGAACGAAGTTACAGTAAAATTACATTTTGAACTCTACTAGGTAATATATGCAGATATAATTAATATCTTAAGTTAATGATGAATACTATTTCTACTGAATATTTGTGGAATACCTAAAGTGTTATAACTGGGTCATTCCATGTCAAATCGACCAATAGTTGGAATCGACCCCTTCCGATTTGGATGAATTTTGGTCAGAAGTTTTCTTTTATCATAAAACGAAGTACTTCCAAAGAAAAAAAAAAAAATTTTTTTTTCGAAAGATATACAAATTCAAAATTTCGCGATTTTTCCAGTTTTTCAATTTTGTTTTTGCAATATCTCGAATGCTATTATAGATACAGGAATGGGCTTTCGTTTGTTTAAAAGGGGACACTTGGGGCTATGGAAAAAAATATTTTGAAGAAAACTTTTGAAAAATGCCAAATTTGTAAAATTTTGAATTTTTGAAAATCGTCAAAAATGAAGATCGTCATGAAAATTTTGGCTCAATTTTTTTGTATGATACCTTGTAATGATCTTAAAAGATCCTGAAATTTTTGGATAGGGGTTTTTTTTTATTTCAAAAATATGAATTTTTGAATTTAAATTTGAATTGTTATTAAAGTAAATTTGAATGTAAAATTGAATTTTTGATTTGTAAATACTCAAAATTACAATATTATGCATCTGCATAATTTTAACTTGTATAGAAGTTGCAAAATACAAAAATAATTTTCTTCCGAAATTAATTTTTTTTTTGAAATTCAAAAATTCATATTTTTTAAATAAAAAAAAAAACCCTATCCAAAAATTTCAGGATCTTTTGAGATCATTACAAGGTATCATACAAAAAAAATTGGGCCAAAATTTTCATGGCGGTCTTCATTTTTGACGATTTTCAAAATTTTACAAATTTAACATTTTTCAAAATCTTTTTCCAAAATATTTTTTTGGAAAAAGATTTTGAAAAAAGATTTTTCCCCTTTTAAACAAACGAAAGCCCATTCCTGTGTCTATAATAGCATTCGAGATATTGCAAAAACAAAATTGGAAAACTGGAAAAATCGCAAAATTTTGAATTTGCATATCTTTCGAAAAAAAATTTTTATTTTTTTTCCTTTGGCAGAACTTCGTTTTATGATAAAAGAAAACTTCTGACCAAAATTCATCCAAATCGAAAGGGGTCGATTCCAACTATTGGTCGATTTGACATGGAATGATCCAACTATTCTTTTAATTATAACAAACTGGGTATATTTACATAGATTACTTATGGATATTATGACTATTACCACTAATATTGATAATTTTTTGTTGTGATGTTAAGCCATTTTTCAAAGATAAGAAAGATAGATAATAAATAGAATAATTATTTTAATTGAATATGATTTGAATATTAATTTAATTATTAAAAAAGAATTTAAATGTTAAGTTAATAATTAAAATAAATGTGACCAAAAAAATATTTTTAACCAGTAACAAAGGGAATTTGACGATGAAGAAAAGTGTATCACTTAACTACAAACATAAGTAAAATTCTCAGCATAGTTTTACAATTATAATGTATCTTTAAACTAATTGCACCATAATTTTTTCACAACATGTTAACATCCTGCCACATGGTGTAATGAATGTTGCATAACATATCGTCTACTTACTGGTAAAATGAGGTAAATGCATTTTTTACTAAATTCAGTTAAAAATACAGTAACATATTAATTTTCATGCGCTATCTGCTGGTAAAACCGAATAAATGTAATACCCAATGGCTGCAGAGATAACGAGTTTGTAAAAGTGATAATTTCTTAGTTTTAAAAAGAAAAATACTAGTATAACATAATAAATAATCTTATGACTTAAATACGTTTCAGTTTATACAGTCAAACAACAATAAATACGTTTAAAGCTTTTTACATTTTATAGTTTCAGCAGTAAAATAGTAAGAATTTCTCTGAGAAAATATCATAAACGCATTTATTTTTATGAATCTTATAATTTAAACACTATTAATATTATAAGGTTATTTATTCCATTTTACTAGTTAAATACTTCCAATTTTTTGCTAATTTCTTTACAGCTAAAACGAAATAAATGTAATTTATGCGTTTTTACTTGTAACGAAGTTAATTTGCTTAATAACAAATAAGAAATTGTTTGTTGTAATAACTGATAACTATGGAATTAAGAGGAAGAAGATTGTCTATGATAAATAAAACTAAAATAGTGGAAGGTAAGCGATTGTAACTCAATTTTTTGTAAATTTTAAGATTAAGTTGGTAGCTTTTGTTTTTTTCAAGGATTACTCGTGGTATGTTTGTATGTGCTAATTGTATATTGGTTCCAGGTTCCTTAATACAATTAAAGGATTTACTCGGCGAACCGTGGGCTATTAACAGGGATGAGAACTTAGAAAATGTGCGATTCTATGAAAACTATAATTCTAATGATGAAGTAGTTCAACCTAAAGCCGGCGAACTTATGATTGCACAGATGCTGCCAACATCGGATGCACATCAAGTCGTAATATCTATTTGGGGGCACTTATTGAATGACGTATTCGATACTACTCGGAAAAGAAAGCGTTGGATGAAACCGGAACCCGAAATCTGGTAGGTAAATGTCGCGAAGAAAAGAAGATCTTATGGTTTACCTTATGCTACAATAAAAAAAGATAGGAGTGGTAAAACACCAAAAGAGATAGAGTGCGGGAAATGTTTCTATAAATGTAGTGTTGTATCTCCAGAAGAACGAAATAAATTATGTCGTCATTACTGGAGCTTAAGTTATACCGAGCAAAAGAATTTCATTCTTAGTAATGTGGAAGTAGATACTCCGAAGAGAGTTCTTGCAATACGTGGACCAAAAAAACAGCGTCAATTCACAAAACGGTGTTTCTTTTTTCATAATGGAGAGAAAAAGCAAGTATGTCAAAAGTTTTTTTGTTACACGCTAGCTATTTCTCCGACTGTAGTGAATGATGCTATTCGAAAGCGGAATAATATTGGATTGTATAATGATAGTGATAGGAGTGGTAAACATGAACCTCCCAATAAGACTAATCAAGTTGATGTGAACTTTGTTCCCAAAAAGGATCAATATATAACATGCTCTAATTTCAACTAAGCTGATGATGAAGAAAAAGTAGTGTTGAAGGGAGAATATGAGGATCATTTGGCAAGGCAAAGGACAAAGAAAGAGCAGAAAAAAATAAAGAGTTTTGCTGCGTAACATTCGACTCACAAGCTGTGCTACAGATACCTTCTGGACTGGTGGGACAGCTTTATTACTGTAGAAAACTATATGTTTATAATCTCTGTATATACGAAGCAGCACTTCCAAATGACGCATATTGCTTTGCTTGGTCCGAAATTAATGGAAAGAGGCAGTTCCGAAATAGGAAGTATCCTGTATCATTACCTTTCCACGTGCGTTCCTCCTCATGTAACAGAGGTTTGTCTGTATTCTGATACGTGTGGAGGACAAAACTGGAATCAATATATTGCTGGATTACTTTCCTTTGCTGTTCAAAAAATTTCCCACTTACAAAAAATTGAACACAAATTTCTTGAATCAGGACACAGTTACATGGAGGTAGACAGTATGCATAGCAATATTGAGTCGGCAAAGAAAAACTCTGAGGTTTACTGTATGCCTGATTATTTGTCAATTTTCAAACGCGCAAGATCGAGAAAAACATTAACTTTTTTTTTTTTATATCATAAGATAGCAAACAAGCAGATGGGTCTCCTGATGGGAAGAGTCAACCATCGCCTATAGACACCAAAGATGTTAATGGTGCGTTGCTATCTTGTGGCGAGGTCTAATGCCACATGCATAAGTTTACCGGCTACCTTACCCTCCAAACCAGAACACGACAGCGACAAGCACTGACGCTATTGCGGCAGGAATAGGTAAGGCGGTGGTACCAGACCCGGGCGAGACAATGCAGAACTCTACCACCTAGTAGCCACGATGGTAGTGACTCGATAGCCAATCGGTCGCCTTTTACGACCTGCCTGGCAGAACGGCAGTTGGCCTATTCTACAAAGGAGGCCGGGACCAACACGGCGATATAACTGTTAAAGGTAATCCTTTTATAAAAAAGCAATACAAAACCAAAGAGTTCAAATTCAACGATTTTTACGATTTAAAGAAATAAGTAGATGAAACAGTTTTCAATCGCTCAAAAGATTGTTATGGAAACCAAGTGAAGTGGCTGAAAATAAAGAGAATGCGATATCTTAAGAAAGAATGTTCAAAGATTTATTTTAATTATGACATGTCTGAAACGTTCTTATACGTCGATATCTCAAAGAATACGGAACCTTCTCTACGTATCAGTACTAGAGCTAAAAAACGCATAGAAAATACTACTCCTCAGATTAATTCTATTGTCTTAAAACAACTTTAAATAAATCCTTTACCCATCAGTGAAGCTAAAAAGAGAGATCTTCTTAGTTTATGTACTAAAAAAAATAATTCCTGAGGAATATCATGGTTGGTACTCTTCATTACCAACTGCATCCTGTGAAGAAGATCGTTTACCTGAACCTTCGATTGATGAAGAGTCAAGATTAAGATTCTTTAAATGCCATTTACCTAGCAGGATTCATCTTAGATAGACTTGATAGATAGCCTTAGATAAATAATCGACATGTGATTGCCATAATTATATTATACTTAGCAATAAATTGATTGATTAGTTCTAAATCATTTCATTTCTTAACGTTTCATAAAACTTAATTTTTTTATAGGTCTCTTTTGTATAAAGTTTATAGTACCTAATAAGTGACATACACTAAATTTCTACAGGTAAAATAAGTTAAATGTATTAAAAATATCATTATTTTGGCGAATTTAGTCTATAAAAATCTTTCCAATCAAGTAATTGGTGTCAAATACATTAAACTATTATACAAAACTAAAATGAGCTTATATTATCATTGAATTCAGAAGATATAATACGGTTGTTAAATACAGGTAAAACATATTAAATGCTGCCCCCTTTCGATCTTAGTTAAATTTTAAAAGGCTTTTACTAAAACTAAATATTATATAAGAGTAAATCTTAAAATGAGGGTTGTTAGTGCAACATTTTTCATTAACGGTTTTTTAAGTAATGAGTTTGAAATAGAACAAATTAAAACCTAAACTTTAAAAAGTCATTTACTTGAATTGTCACCAACAGCACTTATTATTTTTTACCAGTAAGCAGACGATATGATGAAATAATTTTCAGCACATCTGCAAGTGTATGTGTCAATTTTATAAGGATTGCAAGACAAGAGGACCACATGCAAAGAGTTTAATATACTTATCAAAGTATCTTCACGCCCGTATCCCCGAAGAGGTGGGCAGAGGTACAACAAGTGCACCCATGATTAGCCGAAGATACTTGGTCCCACAATGTGATAGGTGGCAAGCCTATCGCCAACCGGGCACTTTCCAGTCCCGGGTAACGTTGTTTTTATCAGAAAACTAAAAAACACATTTTTGAATTGCCCGACCCAGGAATCGAACCCAGGACCTCATGTGGTGAACTCCGACACCGGACCACTAGACCACAGAGGCGATTCATATATCAAAAATACATAAATGTGTTGTTTTATAGATTCACATGTAACCTTTGCTAAAATCCATAATTTAGAGACCACATAAAGGTAAAATTAGACAAGATAAATAGGTTGTTACTTGCTCCAAGCATCATGAATAAACATACATAAAAGAATTTTCCTACAAATTGGAATCCTACTTGATTTTTCGAAAGTAGGTTTTAAATTAAGAAGTTTAGAGCCTTTAGCAAAATTACGAAGTTTAGAGCCTTTTAGAGTTTAGCAATGTAAAAATAGAATATACAAATGAAATTCAAAGATAATATTTTTTGCAAACGCAAAACAATCTTTTTCTTTGGTAAATATTACTCGTCACTTGGAAAATATACTTTTGCAAATATATATTAATTTTTCATAATGTGGTTGTGTACAAGAAGATATCTCTATCTGTTTAACGTCTCGTACAGATTTTTCTAAACAATTACTTATGCCAAAACAAAAGTAACTCAAATAATTATTTTAAAAGACTTACCTAAATCTAATGTATATGCACAGTGAGATTGATTTGAATCATCAATTTGGTCAACTACATTGCGTAAGTAATCGTAAACCTCCCACTGTTCTTCCCTTGCTGCATAGTCAAATGCTGAATAACCATCTAAGTCACGCCGAGATGGGTCACCTCCACAACCAATTAGTAATTTTAAATTATCCACTCTTCCCCATATTGCAGCAATATGGACAGGGGTTAGTCCATCATCATTGCTAAAATATAAAGAGAAATTTAATTCCTACTTTCAATGTTACATATTATTTAATTTTATAAATCCTTAATTTGGTTATTGTGTGATTGAACATTAATCAAATACACAACAAATGTGACATTTATGTCTGCAAAATTTTGTGATTAAGATTGGACAGGTGTATAAGAAAATTATTATTTGATAGCAGGCTCCAAGCTTAATAAATTATTCATTACATCATTCAATTATTTTAACCAAAAGTTATTTTTATCTGGTAATAATTAAGAAAATATTCTATCACATTCTTATGTAACTTTCTATAGTAAAATGAAAATATGATAAAATTTTAATTGCAAATTGTATAGTAAGAATTTTTTTAATAACATTTATTATGGTAGAGATTGTTATTTGATTAAAAATTACCTTAAATTAGGATCACCTCCAAATCTTAAAATTATTTCTGTACACTCTTTAGATTTCTCCAAATCTTCTATACCCACTGCCAGGTGCAAAACACCAATTCCTTTACATGGTATTATTACATTTAATTCTACTGTTTTCTCACTTAAATATCGCTCCACATGTCTGCAAACATATTTAAATTTATTAAGGGAATTTCAACAAAGTATTATTCATGATCAAAAATATTACAGGCAAATGTTGCATTTTCTTACCTCGAATCGCTATTTTGTATCAAGTCGAATATTTTAAACAACTCTTTATACGTTGTGCCCATGTTTTTTACAAATTGATACTAAATTTAGTCATCGGAAACCTCTAGTCTGCCTTCTAGGTCTTAATTTCCTGTAGGATTTCCATTCGCCGATAGCCGGTAAGCGATATCACATTTATTTTTAGATAACGACCACCACACGTCATAATAAATAAGATTAATTAAAACTAATGTGATATACAACATTCACGGTCATTTGTTTTTTAAATTAAAAAAATCACTTGTTAATGTTATCGTAATTTGTTTTCACTTTTTTAAAATAACGTCATTCTCACGCGAGCTTTAGATGATGCTTTAAAGTTTGTCTTTGTTTACGTTTGATTTTTTTATATACCGTTCAGGGTTACAAGCCTAACTTACTCAGATTTCGTACAATATGTATCCACCAAGGAAGTTATATTCTACCCGGAATGCTTACACGCGCCTCAAAAAGAAGAGTACCACGACTTGAGTGGAGTGTGTCTCTTTCTACTAAATAAAGCGCCAATCGCCATGTATAAGTGTGGCTATGCGTAGTTTGCAAATTACTACTAAGTAATTCTACTAATTTGAGAAACAGTTTTTGCATTGCATAAGTAATTACGTAATAATTGAAATAAGCACATTATAGAACTCACTATGTTAATTACAATACATTTTATGCTAATGTATCTATCGACGTGTATGAATAAAAGGGATTTAACGATTACCGTATATATAAAAATCTACCATCCGAAAGTTTTATTTACACTGGCAATTGCAAGAAAGGGACAACATCCACTCATGTCGTTGTCTTGCTCGGAACGTTTTCCCCCTCTGTTATGTAAGAAACAAATGTCAACTTTATTGAGAACGAAATAAAGTACATTTTTATTTTTCAAATATTGCTTCGTAGTAATTCCAGTTATCGTATATAAGTTCCTTGGTATCCACTGATTATATCGACGCTGGAAAGGTAACTGCTATAACCTCAAAATTTCACAAATGTATTTTATATGATATTTGGAGTCAGAAAAAATTCTGCGTCGAATGATCAAACTCTGTATTGTATTAGATTTCTGTGTCAATTCGCGTTCATGCCACGCTTTCTGCTACCATAACGGCAGTGATTTTTACTGTTTTGTTTTGGTTTAAAACAGCCGCTAGTAAATCCGCGCAAACTTTCTTGTATTCTTGTCATGTAATTAACACTATACAGTGCCGGCTCTAAGCTGCCACTGAGATTTTGGTTTTCTAAGATAAACCTCAACAATAGTTTTGTCTGACGCGGTAATCGTCCCCAAGACCTCATAATCTGAGCCGAATATTAGCCTTATCCACGAGGTAATCTTACATCTTGGATTTTTACATACGGACAAGCTATTTTCGAACAAAGTTATTTTAGTTGTTTTTCATATCTGAAGTTTCTCTTAAAATTATTTTAAGCGTTCAATTTTTAAATACAGCACTATTTTGGTGTTTTTTTTGTTATCCTTTATGAGTATGTGAAGGTTGTTTGGAAATTTAATTAATATAAGTTCATTAATACAATTAAATAGTATATTTAAAAATATTATTTTCGTTGCTCTTAAGTAATTTTAATTTTTCATTTATATATTCAAAGGTGACGGTAGAAAATCAAGTAGATTGTAGATTAACTAGATGAAAATTACATTTTTTAGTAATGTTAGCTGTCAAAATGTTATCAAATAATAAGTGTGTTCAGTGAAACTAAAACCTCAGAAATCTGACTTTAGAATTCTGAGCTAGGATTTCCGCTGGTCGCCGGTGCAATTTCCAGATACTTAGACCTGCACAATACCGTCATTTAAGTTGTATGTCAAAGCTCGTCATCATGGTATAATTCTACACTTTTCCTTAGGTTCACTAAAGATAGAAAATGTGTTCTGACTGCTGATCGAAACCGCTCGCCTATTACAAAAAAATATTTACTCTCACTAGGTATTTAACTCAGATTACTGAGATTGTAGTTTTGCTGAACACACCCAATTATTTGCAATTAAAGGCTCGATACAATATTTAGGACTTAAATATTCACTGATCTTTGTTAATATTTGAAACAATGATTACTTGCACTTAATTTGTAAATAAATCTTAAAAGCTGTTTAACTTTTTTGTATATTTCTAATTAATTCGCTTTAACCAAAAAATATTTCAAAGTATTTTTGGAATCTAAATCCTTTTGTTTGATAAAATGATTTATTGGAAATATTCTAGCATTAATTTGAATTCCAAAAACCTTCAAGCTGTTGAAGAAATTGCAAATTTTATTCAGGTATTTGCTTGTATGACAATCCGCCATTGTTTTTTTACGTTTTTTAAGATTCTTTTTCAAAATGTTAACATATCAAGTTTGTATGAAAAATACGTATCTTTCAAGGTATATCCTTATCTTAGACAAGGAAAGTCTTCAATTTGATCGTTCTTCCTTCATACATATTATCACACATAATATGCCAAAACTTTTCGTACAATGTACGAAATTGTTTTAAGTATGGCAGCCCTCATTCCTAGCGACTACCGACATCTCTCTTTAATCTGTATTCTGCGCTACCGACTAATATTCTTTAGCTTTTCCGTTTTTTTTAAATTAGGTAGGTATCTGCCTACCTAATTTCTTTATTTTAATCAAAGGCTTTTAAGTACCTGCTATTAGTTGTTAGTAAGTTAATTTCTCTGATTTTAATAGTAGATACCTACTACCTACCTACTTTTACTTAAAAATAAAATTATATTGAATAGGTATGTAGGTACATAATTGAATTTTTGAATATTGCTTTTTATTAAATTAAGTACTAGTAAACATAAAAATGTATTTTAAAAAATATGAATGAAAAAAATTAATGATACAAGGGCTTTTACGAAGCACAAATCGATATGGTTTTAATGAAATAACTAATACGGATATTAGAATATGGTTTTGAACATTACATGCAAAATACAAATTTTAATCGCCCTTTTATAAGTTACAAAACATGATGTGGGAGTAAGGTTAAAAAGACAAAACTAATAAATTATACTTTTAGGTAATTAGTACAAATAGTGGGTGAATGGGCCCATCGATTTAGAAAAAATCATTGGATATGATATAACTTTCGATCGCCTACATTTAAACCTCAGATTAAGCCTACGCACTTAACGATGTCCATTTTGGCGTAGGCGGTGTTCTTTTCCAGATTGAACTTTTTGTTAAGCAAAATATAAAAAGTTTTACGGAGAATATGTTATGTTTACTGTTAGGTTCTTTATAAAATTTTATTTATATTGTTTAAAAAGAGCAAGTAACAAGACGACATTCCTAATGGTAGGAAAGGTGAAATTAAAACAAGTTAGCTGCCCTTGAAAACCACTGCTATCTGCTGCCATCAGTTTAGGTATATGACGGGGGCTCACGGGGGCAATGAAGTTTACGTCAGCACTTTTAAAACACAGCAACAACTTCTTTTTTATCAACTCTGTGAAAGAATTACCAAACTAAATATCTAGCAGTCGACAAATATTCAATTTTATATACATTAACAGAATAATATAAGGATGCCCCGAAGGAAATAGAATAATGAAAGGATTTACACTTCGTATTATCCAAAATGAAATCATCTTGCTTGAGCAACTGACAAAGAAGGCTCAAAGCGCGAGCAGTTTTCATTTTCTACTCGATGGTCAGAATCGTATTTATCTAGTTACTTCGTGCTGCCCTGGGGCACCGTCAAAATCCGCCCGTT
Source organism: Apodemia mormo (assembly GCA_036924255.1). Taxonomy (NCBI): domain Eukaryota; kingdom Metazoa; phylum Arthropoda; class Insecta; order Lepidoptera; family Riodinidae; genus Apodemia; species Apodemia mormo. The sequence goes on along the minus strand of JAUPFN010000019.1, from coordinate 26,183,470 downwards.
CTTAGTATATTTAAATTTGAAAGAAGCACTATTTAGTTTTTTTTCATAGGAGAGAGGCTAAAAGCAGGAGACTCACCTAATGGTAAGAATTCACTGTCGCCCATGGACATCTGAATTTCACACATCATATTATGTTTATAGCAATAGTCCGGGCCTTCGCAGTACTAATATTACCTAAAAGTTCGTAATATTATTTATTGCTATAATTATATCCATTATAAAAAAAAACAGACAAATGTTGTTACCTTTTGTACGGGTATAATTTAAACGCAGTAAGCTGACAGAATTATCTACCAAAGCCCAACTTTCTGTATCTTGGATCCACAGTCCTGACTCCTTTACTAATTTTATATGAGACCAAATTTCTAAAACGGTTCTGTCAATTCTAAATGATTTGGTTCTGTGGTGACAAAAATAAAAAAAATTAGAACAAAATTGCTCACCTCTTCCTTTTTTGGAAGTCGGCGAAAAATAATTAAATACGCGTACAGAATAAATAAATACAAATACGTGTTTTAGTATCATGATTAGTTTTAAAGCTAGTATGTCGAAAGCAAATGTTAATTAGTATGTGGGCCCAAGGATGAATTAGGTGTAAAGTTGTATGTTAGTATAATATTCTATAATATGTAAAATATTTACCTTCCTACGTATTTTCGAAATTGGAACTTTAATGGTTCCAATATGCAACATTGAATAACACTATCTATCCAATTTATTTATTTATTAAAACTTTTTATTACACAAAATAAACAACAGGCGAACTTAACGTCTACGGACATTTTCTTCCAGTTAACTTTGTAAAAAATATTTGTGGAAAACGGGCCGTGCACAAGAAAAGTGCTAAGGAACCACTGTAAGTACATAATTTTACATTAATCAAAGTAAATGAACACTATTGTTTACACTAACAGGCAGATAAATCTATTTTCTAATATATATTATAATTTATGATATTCAAAACATAATAAATTATTCGTTCATAAAATTATCGTACTAACGATAGCATAAGTTAAAAAGATCATAAGGTAGCAAACAAGCAGATGGCTCTCTTGATGAAAAGAGACAATCATCGCTTATAGTCACCAAAAATGTTAATGGTGCGTTGCTATCCTTGTGGCGGGGTCTTAATACCACATGGACAAGTTTACCGGCTACCTTACCCTCCAAACTAGAATACGATAGTGACAGTACTTATGCTGGAGCCGCACTTGCATCTATCGTCACAAAGCTTCGTACAATGACACGAATGCAGATGTGACCAACAATTATCGGCTATTTTGGCATACATTCCGGACTGCGTGTGGCTTAGCGCGCATATAACTTCGTGACGATAGACAAGTGCGGCTCCAGCTTGACGCTATTGTGCAGGAATAACAATATTGTGCAGATAACGGCGTGGTACCAGGGCCAGACTCGGGCGAAACTAGTAGCCGGAAGCAAAACTCAGTTCAGAGTGCTAAGTGTGAGTTTTTCTTTTCGCATTCGATCGTGAGCGCGTTTTGAGTTTACTAGGAATTTGTATGTGATTTGTACAGCGCCACCTAGTGGTAAACGTGAGAAACCAGTTTAACACACTAGTAAGTAGTAGTAGTAGACACACTAATAAACTAGTTAAATATGTAGGTATGTGTAGTATGTATTAAAGTAAACGCACACAGAAGACTTTTACGTGTTTACTCAGCCTATTTTGAAAATTACACCTATTATATATGTATATCATGCTAGTTAATGTTTAGTCGTGGCCGTGATTGGGCAACCATTGTTATTAGCATTGAAGAAGGGGCCTCCATAATTGAAATAAAAAATATGCTGAGTGTTTAGCTTTTCCGTTTTCCTAGCCTTTTTTCACATTTTTGAATACAATACTTGTGTAAACATATTGTTCTTGAAAAAAAAACTCGTATTGGTATTTATTATAACATGCTATATTTTAGTAGTAGAAATACTGCTTGAAGAACCTCCAAATGTACGTATTTGTTATAACATGCGATATTTTAGTAGTAGAAATACTGCTTGAAGAACCTCCAAATATACTTGTTTGTTATAACATGCTATGTTTTAGTAGTAGAAATACCTCTTAAAGAACCTCCAAAGGTACGTATTTGATAGAACATGCTATATTTTAGTAGTAGAAATACCTCTTAAAGAACCTCCAAAGGTACGTATTTGTTGTAACATGCTATATTTTAGTAGTAGAAATACCTCTTAAAGAACCTCCAAAGGTACGTATTTGATAGAACATGCTATATTTTAGTAGTAGAAATACCTCTTAAAGAACATCCAAAGGTACGTATTTGATAGAACATGCTATATTTTAGTAGTAGAAATACTGCTTGAAGAACCTCCAAAAGTACGTATTTATTCTAACATGCTATATTTAAGTAGTAGAAATACTGCTTGAAGAACCTCCAAATGTACGTATTTGTTATAACATGCTGTATTTTAGTAGTAGAAATACCGCATGAAGAACCTCCATATATATGTATTTGTTGTAACATGCTATATTTTAGTAGTAGAAATACTGCTTGAACAACCTCCGATAGTACGTATTTATTCTAACATGCTACATTTTAATAGTAGAAATACCGCTTAAAAAACCTCCAAAGGTACGTATTTGATAGAACATGCTATATTTTAGTAGTATAAATACTGCTTGACGAACCTCCAAAGGTACGTATTTTTTATAACATGTTATATTTTAATAGTAGAAATACTGTTTCAAGAACCTCCAAAGGTACGTATTTGTTATAACATGCTATATTTTAGTAGCAGAAATACTGCTTGAAGAACCTCCAAAGGTACGCATTTGTTATAACATGCTATATTTTAGTAGAAGAAATACTGCTTGAAGGATCTCCAAAGGTACGCATACTATGTCTACGCACAGAGGTAAGCGAAAAAACGCTAGTCCTTGCCCCCTGGGCGTCCTGACCTTCAAATCCGGTCCTGTGATGAGAATGCACCTAACATATTTGGTATTTACAGATGATGATATCTCTTTCTACCAGGATAGCTATTCTATGATGTGAAAGAAGACCCAGCAAATTTAGAGCCGCATGTACTACGATTAAGATTATTAGGCGATAGAGCTCTGCAGCCTTTAGTACTACCGTTTAACATTTTTCTGACGAAATAGTGTCACCATCAGCGTCACTAACATGTCGGTGTCGTTTTATGGTTTGTAAAAAGAAGACCTCATGTTACAAACCATAAAACGACACCGACATGATGAGGTAATTATTAAACTTATGCATGTGGCATTATATCCCGACTATATTCATGCGAACGCACCATTAACATCTGCAGACTACGGTTATCTTTTTCTATCAGGAACGCTATTCTTTTGATTGCTATCTTCACTACATAGTATAAAACAAAGTCGCTTCTCTGTCTGTCTCTATGTATGCTGAAATCTTTAAAACTACGCAACGGATTTTGATGCGGTTTTTTTAGTAGATAGATTGATACTTGAGGAAGGTTTTAGTATATAAGCCTTTCCGATATTCCCATGGGAACAAAAGCTACGCGGGTGAAACCGCGGGCAGGTCGCTACGACTACCACTGGCCATAGTTATATCGATTCCAAGCACTATACGACCCTTCATGAAGGAGGATATAATACGCTTAGATACTGAGAAAATCGTGCCGAAATTTTCTCCAACGACTCGGAGCGCTAGTATTGACCAAGACTGATAGCCGATTCCACCGTAACCACTAAAGAAGTGAAGTTTTACGAAGTAACAAACTACAATCCAATGGTGTTCTCACCATGTTGTTGCTATTTTCCCCCGTGTTGGTCCGGGCTCCTTTGAAAAAAAGATTAACTGCCGTGCTGCTAGGCAGGTCGTAAAAGGCGACCTATTGGCTATACGTGTCACTACCATTGTGATTACTAGGTGGTAGAGTTCCGCAACGTCTCGCCCGGGTATTTGGTGCTACCGCCTTACCTATTTTCGCCGCAATAGCTTAATTAAATGTCAATGCTTAAAATTGTCGTGTTCCAGTTTGGAGGGTAAGGTAGCCGGTAGACTTAGGCATATGGCATTGCCATCCCGCCACACGGATATCAACGCACCATTAACATCGTTACGACCCTGCCTATATAGAAGTAAAGTTCTTTAAAAGAGCACGAACTAACAACACCATTAACATCTTTGGTGTCTATAGGCGATGGTTTCCCTTTACATCAGGAGAACAATCTGCTTGTTTGCTATCTTATGATATAAAAAATATATATGATTCAGGGTCAAATGCTTCTAGTGCAATAACGGAAGCCCTCGGGTGCCGATGATATAACCACCAAAGCACTCGTCATTTTTTTTTGGTACTGCATTCAGAAAAATAATTCTTTTAGTATTTCATATAGGATATAGATATTGTGTTAAAGTGTATTAAAGTTTCGAAGGTATACGTCTCATACGAAGTTCATATTAGAATGGTGACCGGTCAATTTTTCTTGTTGCGATTACTTACGTAGGCTGATCGTAGGCAGTATATATGAATAACTGTAATTCTTTAACTCTAACCCTTCAATTCATATAATTTAATATTATTGCTTCCACGAGACTGCTTTGACGTGGGTGTTTATCGATTTGTTATATTTGTCTAGTGCCGCTAGGTTTAAGCGACAGCGGGTGGATGAGTGAGTAGCGTTTTAAATTTAACGCAGCATATGCTGCTGATATATCTTCGACCAAAATAAAATAAACTATTACGTATCAAAGAGCTAGTAGTAGACAATCTCTTTGTAGGTACGTATGAATGACAAAATAATGTACAATTTTTGGTCGAATGATTAGTAAGTTATTCGGTCTTAATTAAACCGTAATTCAAGTAATGGTCTGTTTAATTTAATGTCAAAACTGAAAACCTAAATCATTGTAGTAACTGTATTTTTTTTTCGGAATTTTTAACTGATTTCCCGAAAGGAGGAGGCAATTTTAGCTGTATGTTTGTTTAATGTTTGTTACCTTAAAACATTTATGAACCGATTTTGAAAATTCTTTTTTGTTTGGGAGGGTATACTTCCCGTGTGGTTCCATTGTAATTTGGTGAAGATCTGATGCGGGGCTGCGAAGATATAGGGAATGGGAAGTCGGTGGCTATAGATTTACTGCGTTAAAAGATTATTGAATTATTGTATGAATGATTTAAATTTCATCATTTGTAAACATATTTTCAAAGAACCTCAAATTGCACAAGTAACTAATAAAATATTATAGACAACCAAAATCATACGTCCAAAGCAAACTGTTGGGCATGTGGTTGCGCGATACGTCTCGTGGTATTACGTTACGTGGTGGCTTACGTGAATAGCGAGACGTAATTAGTTCCTTGCCCATAAGTTATGACAAAAATTTAGTATGTCAAATCTCAGATTCCTCTGAAAGCGTAATTTCTCAACAAGGAATCCAAAGGAATACTTATTTGTTTTATTTTGTCGGATTATCTCAAATAACATATGTTAGAATATATTATACGGTATAATCACGGGTATAGCATACATAAAAAGTATTTACCAACTTTTCGTTAATTATAACTTATTTACTAACACTGGCCACAGGTATTATCCACCTTTTCACCGACCGATAAAATGGCGTCTTGTGATGAACCTGACTATTGATCATCTTTTGATGTGCTGTTCATTCTCTCCCACATATTATCAGCTAGCGAGACAGATTTTATTTTTGTGTTATTATTAATGCTAATGGTATAAAGTCATCCTCCATGTCTATATATAAGTGGCAGGTATAATCATGAAATATTAGGTATAGGTGAAGCTAGCACTCGTATTAAACAATTGAAACAAATATTTACTTTATATCTCTGTCTATGAGGTCTTGCCATTTCTTTTTATATAGCTGTGTTAGAAAGAGAGGGTAAGACCTCAGAAGACGACTGCAGCATTTAAAATGTGGTCTCAAGTAGGTATTAAGTGTTGCCTCCAGATATAATACAGCTTCATGGGTATAATATACCATCAACTCACAGGATATACAATGTTAGATACCTACTCATACGTACAAACAAGTTACGACAGTAGAGACAGTCAATATTGACGTCTTCTTTTGTTTCAATTTTCAACACGAACACCAAGAGAAACGTGTTTTTCTTGCGTGCGCTTGTATCAAACTATATAAATACTTTTTAAATGATTTTTAATATGGTTAAATTATTTTGAAAATTATCTATATATTAATACGCGATGGCAAAACTTTGGATCCCTTTTTAAGACAATTGCGCAAACAGTGGAGTATGAAATTTGGCACGGTTAAAGTTTACATTACGGAGGACTGCAGAAACATAATATTTTTAATATAATTTACTAGAAATACAGTGAATTAGTAAAAAGAAACATAACTCACACTACATTCATGTGACATACAAGATAATATACATACACGTATAATATTTCCTTTACGGCTAAATACAGCTAAAGATAACTTAAAAGAGTATTTATTGTTTAGTCTATAGTCGAATTTCGCCCACGTGTGATCGCTAGAAGATCGCTAGTTTAAATAATTTGGTACAAGCGGTCCTTAAACTGTCACTGACACGTTAAAATCATTATCAAGTATGTAACAACGTTATAGTTATGAAGGGTACAGATACGGAACATTATTTCTATGCAAATGTTTCTGAAACAGCCATTTGGGTTCCTCATTTTATATGATTTCTTGTACTTTTGAGTTAAATACCCGTTTGAGATGTGCTCCTTAAACCATGTCTCATAGTTACAGTATACAAAATTGTAAATAGCAATTGATATTTTTCATGTTGCATATCTTAAGGCTGATTTTACTGTCACGTTGACCGCACGCTGACGGCCGGCGCTGATGTATGTAGCCTACGACCGTCAGCGCCGAGCGGTCAGCGCGACCCTAAAACGCTACCTATGACTACATACATATTGTCCCATAAGCGCGGACCGTCAGCGTGCGGTTAGCGTGACAACTAAACTCAGCCTAAGCCTTTTTATTATATTTCGCTATAAAAACCAAGATTATATTTCTAATTATTTCCGCTATCCGCCTCGCTCGCGCGCATTCTTGTCCCTATGACATCAATAATAGGTTACAAAACAGTCACAGTATGTGACTAGATATTTGAGATAACTACATGCTGCTTCGCCGTCGGTGCATACTTCCCTTATCACTGAATTTGGTTCAATTAGGTATTTACTAATGACATAAATACTACTGTACGAATTCGAATAAACTCATTTCACTCAGATAACTCTTCAATAGCTTGTACCTACATATTCCATTTCGTCCATTTATATTTATAATTTACTTCTATAGTTAAGAAAGTGACCAGTTCTTTAATAAATGAAGATGAAGGTATGGTAATTACTTATTATTTAAATATGTTTCTAGATTTAATTTAATTATAAGCAGATTCGACTTACATCGTTCAATACTCGAGCCGGGCAAAGGTGTTTTTGAGGGTTGTTGTGGGTTATTTTTAAATATTGAAACCTCTATAGCAGTACGAAATCTAGTGGTGACTGGTGGGGTGTTATCCTCGGAAAAGTACATACAGTAGTCGGTACCGTACCTATTGCAAGAAACAAGTGACAGTCGTCATCAGGTCACACTACTTATCACGTCAACAGCCAAATCGATGAATCGCAATGAATCGGAATTCCGAACCTCTACAAGCGTAATTGGCGTTCGGTTCATTCTACTTGTCCCGGAGGGGAACTAGCGTTATATTATTTAAGTACCTATTTATTTTATAACAGGAGATCAAAGAACATACTGTTTTTCGGATAGCAAGAGACAAGTGTTGCCTATAGACACAAAATATGTCAATATTGAGTATATTAATAATCTGTATGGTAATGATGTAGTCACGATAAAAATAGGTTCGTCACCTTAAGATCTAGTTTCGCTTGCACTAGTGTACGAATCAATCATGCCAACATACCAGTACAAAAAATGTAAAGTCAGCCATTTTGTTTCAGAATAAATTAGTGTTCCTATCAATTTTTGGATGCATTTGTTGGGTGAATGCGCTAGATAACGGTCTCGCTCTGACACCACCGATGGGATGGCTCACATGGCAGAGGTTCAGATGTATCACTGATTGCAAGAAATATCCAAACGAATGTATAAGGTGAGAATAGCATGCTTCAGCAAATAATATTTGCTTCGTTTCTCTAGAACGGTTCTTTACTTTTTTACAGGCTTTACCCTTCTTGTTGGCCGGGATCTCCTTTGAAGAATAGATCATCTACCATCAGTCTCTAGCGTCATATCTAGCGTCAGTGCTTATCTTTGTTGTGTTCCGGTTTGGATGATAAGGTAGCCGGTAGACTTATGCATGTGGCATTACTATCTTGCCACACAGATAGCAGCGCACCATTACCATCTTTGGTGTCTAGGCCATTGTTTCTCTTTCCATCAGGACATCCATCTGCTGGTTCTTTTTAGGATTAGCGCTGTAGAGTATAAAAATAAAACAAATCGGTTTCGCCTCTGTGGTCGGGCCATTAGTCCGGTGTTAGTGTTGACAACAGGAGCTCCTAGATCGCGCAATTCTAAATGTGTTTCTTTTTCAGTTTTCTGATAAAAACAACGTTGCCCGGTATGGACATGTGCAAAATATCAAAAAATTCCTATGATATTTCCAACGATTTTTATTTCAAAATCCACGGTCCGTGCTTTCCACTTTCGATAGACTCTCTTAAACGATTTATTTCACCTTAAAACTTTAATTTTTAAGTGAAAATCTGATAAAACGGACTGCAGATGCCTTAGTTGCTGACGGATATCTGGCCGCCGGCTATGAATATGTTATCATTGACGATTGTTGGCTGGAAAATGAGCGAGACAGTGATGGACGTCTCGTGGCTGACAAGAAACGATTTCCAAATGGAATGAAAGCTGTTGCTGATTATGTAAGTTGCTATTTTAATAACAGGGTTCCTTAAAAATTAAGTGCTACAATTTATTTTAATATTTATGTCTTTATTTTAACATGAATCTATTCACAAACAGATTATTCAAGTTGTTAAAAAATTATACATTTACTGCCGGATTCTAAAACGCAAATTAATTTTAACAAGCAATTAATCGGTGTTTAACATAATTTTTACAAGCAAATGATCTGTTAAACACAAATTGCTTGGTAAAATTAATTTTCGGAAACCGGCCGTCAGGAAATTAAATTATGAAAACGATTCTTTGCCCAAAAACCCTGAACCTGAAATTTGCAATTTTTGTTTTGAGAAACAAACTAATTAAAACAAAGAATTTCTTGTTAAATATATATCTATAGTGCAGATTATAAAATGTCATATAATTATATAGTTAAATAAATATTCACGAAACAAATTACACTTACTGATCTACCCCCAAAGTAAGCAAATTATTTTCTTGTGTTATATGGGTACGATACTAATACATAGCAATACATATTATATAAATACTGACGTATATTTAAAAAAACACCCAAACCCAGAAATACAAACATTTATGCTCATCACAAAAATGCTAGTCACCGTCGGGAATCGAACCCGAGCCCTGTCAATTGCGTAGTTAGGGTCGGTAACCATGTGACCAACGGGGAGGTGGACCAACGCAGTAAAACTGCAGCAGCTGACTCCCCATTTCCTATATCTCCTGAACCCTGCATCAGATCTTCACCAAATTAAAGTGGAACCACAGGGCAAGTATACACTCACAAAAAAAAAAATCAAAATTGGTTCATAAATGACTTAGAACTCGGTCATTTATGAACCATTTAGGTAACAAACAAACAAAAAAAAATGTCCTCCTTATGGGAAGTCGATTGAAAATACAATATGGTTTTAAATTTTGCTTATGGAATGGGGGCAAACGGGCAAAAGGTTAACCTGATGATAAGTGGTCACCTCCACCTATTAACAAATGCAGCACCCCTGCAGCGGTCTTGCAGGTTCGTTGCCGGCCTTTAAGGAATGAGTAAGCTTTTTTCTTGAAGGCTTCCAATTCGTATCAGTTCGGAAATACATCTGATGGCAATTGGTTCTACAGAGTAATCGTACGAGGCAAAAAATACCTTAAAAATATCATTGTAGTGGACTACCAGACATTAACAGTAATAGGAAACCCGGTGTTACTCGGGCAAGACTATGCAGAGCTCTACCATCGAGTAGATACGATGGTAGTCACTCGTTCGCTTGGTTCTACAGGGTAGTCGTGCGAGGAAAAAATACCTTAAAAAAATTATTGAAAACAAAAAACCCGACTGCATTTAATCTTTAGAAGAAGTTTATTGCCTGAAATGAAAGCTAAAAAGAAGGAAACAAGCCCAGTAGTTTAGAATCATGTTAAGTAATAATGAATAATTTCACCATTGAAATAGTTCTATAATCGATGGACATACATATAAAATAATTCATGAATTTTAGCTATCAAATTTTTAGCTATCAAATTTTCACAAAGGGCCCCGACTGTTAATCGTTCTGTGATGAATTAAAATTCATGAATTATTTTATATGTATGTCCATCGATTATAGAACTATTTCAATGGTGAAATTATTCATTATTACTTAACATGATTCTTAACTACTGGGCTTGTTTCCTTCTTTTTAGCTTTCATTTCAGGCAATGAACTTCTTCTAAAGATTAAATGCAGTCGGGTTTTTTGTTTTCAATAAATTTTTTATTTTATACTTTTTAGTTAGGATTCATTAACTTCGATACTAAAATTATCAGATGGTAAATTACGCAAACTTGTCATTTCTTAGAGAGTAAATGTCGTGGGGATTATTAAGTAACTTGAGGTGGTCTAAACTACTTATTATTAGCCCCTCTAGAGACCTAACCTGGCTCAAAGCAATGCATGCTTTGAGCCGGGTCAGGTTCGATTCAGACTTTCACTCGAGGAACATTGTTTTTAACCCGTTGTTGCTTAAGTAAAAATAGCCTTGTAGTGGACTACCAGACATCAACAGGAATAGGATAGGCGGTGTTATTATGCAGAGCTCTATCATCCAGTAGCAACGATGGTAGTGATTCGTTCGTCTGGTTCCACACAGTAGTCGTGCGAGACAAAAAATACTCATACCTTAAAAATAGTATTGTAATGGACTACCAGACATCTATTGGAATAGGAAAGGCGATATTACCCGGGCAAGACTATGCAGAGCTCTACCATCCAGTAGAAACAATGGTAGGGATTCGTTCGCTTATTACGAACTGCCTGGCAGGGCAATGGTCTAATTTTCAAAGGGTGCCCGAACTGCACAGCTACATGATATTTATTAGTTATTTCTTTAATTTACATTATAGTATAGCAAAACACCAAATGACTCTCCTGGTAGGATAATACACATATCTCCTATCGACACCAAAACGGGTATAACGGGTACTAAAGTGTTTTTATTTTTGTGGCTGGGATGTTGAAAGAAATACTTTATCAGCTACTTTCTCTCTCTCCCGAAATCGAAATGCAAAAGTGACTAGCACTGCACTATTTCTCCCCGCGTTGGTCCCAGGCTCCTTTGAAGAATAGGTCAACTGCCGTTCTGCCGGGCAGGTCATAAAAGGCGACCGATTGGCTATGCGAGTCACTACCATCGTGGCTACTAAGTTGTAGAGTTCTGCATTGTCTCGCCCGGGTCTGGTACCACCGCCTTACCTATTCCTGCCGCAATAGCGTCAGTGCTTGTCGTGTTTCTGTTTAGGGGGAGCCGGTAAACTTATGCATGTGGTATTAGACCTCACCACAAGATAGCAACTCACTATTAACGTCTTTGGTGTCTATAGGCGATGGTTGACTCTTTCCATTAGGAGACCCATCTGCTTGTTTGTTATGATATAAAAAAAACTAGTACGGCAGCAAAAGTTTGGTGGCGGTAAACTCGAGCTCTATTTAGGGAATTCGCTTTTGATACACATGTATTCACAATAATATATTTTTATAGCTTCACAGTAAGGGGCTAAAATTTGGCTTATACCAGGACTATGGTACTAAGACATGCGCTGGATACCCTGGTGTATTAGGACACGAGGAGATAGATGTTCAGACTTTTGCGAATTGGGAGGTTGATTACATTAAACTGGATGGATGTAATATGGCACAGGATAAGATGGATACAGGTAGGTATAGCCCACTTTCAATTAACTTAAAATATTTTTCTTATGACAAAACGTATCTAACGATACGTGACTAGTAAAATACAGTACAATTATTTAATGTAAATATATAGTAACAGTAAATACATAGTAAGAATCAACGAAATTGGTTATATTAAAAAGTATGGTCACCGCGCGAGTAACCGAGCAGTGTATTAACGAGTTAAGTCACGAGTTTGACGATACTTCGCAACGAGAAAACTCCAAAGACCTGGCAAAAAACAGAGACATCAATACATCATTGTTATTCATTTCATTTCATTTCGATAATAAATATGGTTTCTATAGGCGTGATTATACAAATAAACAATAGCTGATGCTCTGCAGTCTACTGCATGTAAATCTATCTCATAGCACCCTGTTTTGTTCATAGAAGTTTTTCGTAAATATTAACACTTTTTCAGGATACCCTGCTTTTGGGAAGTTGATGAACAAAACTGGTCGTCCTATGGTCTACTCATGCAGCTGGCCAGCATATCAGGAAGAAATAGATGTGAGTAGACTGAATTACACAAAATGACATCTTCTTCAAGTTTTTTAACAAATGACCGAGTTCTGAAGTAATAAAATTTTTAAAGATACAGTTAAAACAAACTTATTTTTATTTAGAAAATTGGTTGATAAGATTACAGAGTTCAGCCGTAGTGCCCGTTTTTTTATAGAAGAGGGGACAAATGGACAGGAAGCTCATCTGAGTGCTAAGTGTGAGTTTTTCTTTTCGCATTCGATCGTGAGCGCGTTTGGAGTTTACTAGGAATTTGTATGTGATTTGTACAGCGCCACCAGTGGTAAACGTGAGAAACCAGTGTACCTAGTGGTTAGGAGGTTAGGTTAGGTTACTAGGAGGAGGTTAGGTTACTTGCATATACATAGCCAGCCTTTTAAGAATGAGTAAGCCCTTTTCTTGAAGGTCTCTAATTCGTATTTATTTGGAAAAATCCCTGCGATAATTCGTTCCACATAGGAGTAGTGTGGGGCAAAAATGCCTCGAGGATCGCTCCGTTGTGGACTTCCAGACATTGACATGGTGTGGATGAAATTTTGAATTTTGTCTCGATGTGTGATGGTTAAATTTGGAATTAATCCAAACAGTTTCTCGTAACATTCCGTATGATAGATTTAATAGAAGATGTAGGGTGATGCCAAATCTCTACATAACGCCAAAGAATCAAGCTGATTTTAATAGTCCTGTCATCGACGATTGAACCGCTCAACCATGAATGCGATCAAAAGGAAGGATGATACTGACGTGTCAGTCAAGCAAATACGTAGTACTAGACAAAATTATTGTAAGAAAGGGACAACATCCACTCATGTTGTTGTCTTGCTCAGAACGTTTTTCCCCTCTGTTAAGTAAGAAACAAATGTCAACTTTATGAGTAACGAAATAAAGTACATTTTTATTTTTCAAATATTGCTTCGTAGTAATTCCATCCTTGCTTTCTACTAAATAAAGCGCCAAACGCCATATGTAAGTGCGGCCATGCGTAGTTTGCAAATTACTACTAAGTAATTTTACTAATTGAGAAACAGTTTTTGCATTGCATAAGTAATTATGTAATGATTAAAATAAGCACATTTTAGAACTTACTGTGTTAACTACAATACATTTTATGCTAATGTATTTATCGACGTGTATGAATAAAAGGGATTTAACGATTACCGAATATATAAAAATCTACCATCAGATAGTTTTATTTACACTGGCAATTGCAAGAAAGTGATAACATCCACTCTTGTCTTTGTCTTGCTCAGAACGTTTTTCCCCTCTGTTAAGTAAGAAACAAATTTCAACTTTATGGGTAAGAAATAAAGTACATTTTTATTTTTTAAATATAAGCAATATTTAATTCCAGCGTAATAATTCCAGTTATCGTATATAAGTTCCTTGATTTTAAAATATATTTTTCGTAGAAACTTCCTCTTTGATTATGCGTGCGAAGCAGCGGTTATAGCCACAGACTATTAAATTTATAAAATTATTTAGTTACAGCCGGACTATTCAGCAATAGCCGAACATTGCAATTTGTGGCGTAACATTGGTGACATCCAAGACTCGTGGAGTTCTCTGACAAAAATCATGGATATCTTCTGGAAAAACCAAGAAACATACACGAAATACGCAGGGCCAGGTCATTGGAACGATCCCGATATGGTAGGTTGTTGGTACTATTTCTCGCAATGGGTGGGTTTCTGTTAACGTGTCTGCCTCAAATCTGTCTAACTATCTAACTTTTATTCTGAGCATCTAAGTTTAGCCAGTTTCATTCGGACATACTTAATATCTTTAACTGTCAAAACCTATAGAAAAACTGTCAGAATTATAATAATTATAATAAGAATAAAAATTATGCAAAGTAAAATGGCAAGGATTGGATTATGTCTTAATATCTATAGTGTCCTGGAAAAACTCGGATGATTATTACCTATATTTGGATGGAATATAAAAACAAGAATAGAGTCGCTATATCTGATTCAATTTTGACTGTATGTTCCATGTAAGAGCGAATAAGACAAATAATACTATTTTTTCTACTGACATTCCGTAAGTTTCTGTGTGGCGTGTGTCAAGCAAGTGGTCTCTTTTAGTATTACCAATTTAAAGAGATAAAATTAAATACTATCAGCATGATTACGTATTCATCTTCGTAACTATCAAATTTGGTCATGTTAACATATTGTAAGTAAATCCTTTTTAAATTACTTTTTACTTGACCGCCCCGTTGGTCGAGTGGTTAGCGACCCTGACTACGCAATCGACGGGGCTAGGGTTCGGTTCCCGGCGGAGATAAGCATTTGCGTGATGAGCATAACTGATTATATTTCCAGGTTTGGGTGTTTATTAAATATATTCCAGTATATATATATATATATATATATATATATATATATATATATATATATATATATATATATATATATATATATATATATATATATATATATATATATATATCTATTTATTAGTACTTGTTCTATTAGTAGTTGAATAACATCCGTACATAACACAAGCAAATAATTTGCTTACTTTGGGGTTAGATCAGTCAGTGTAATTTGTTTTTTATTTTAAAAGTGGACGCAGTATTTTTCAAAATGTTAACGATAGTCACATTTAAAACTTATAATAAACATTTATAAAATTATTATGTTATGGAAGTTATAACTATGTTATACATTTATAAAATTATTTGTTAGAAATTGACAACAATAGCAAAACTGGACAAAACAAAATTAAAAAATATAAATTAATTAAATTCGCTATGATCCGCGAACTATTCTGTGTTTTTCGCGATGGCATCAAAAAGAAAGACGTCGGTTTAATAAATGGAAAAGACTCACCGATGGTCCGGATAAAAATGAAGACCCCAGCGACACAATTATCCACCCACATCCACCACACTTTTGCACCCACTTTTCACGCGGCACCAAGCACAAAGCACACAATTTATGTACGTGCTCTGAAATATTGCTTTATCTAAATAATTGATAGGTTGAAAAATTTCGATGCAATGTCAAAAAACATTTTGTTTTTAATTTTCTTAATTGATAAATCCTTAACAAATTGACCGATTTTGATTAAATTAACGTTATTTGACGCAGTTTTTAAAGGAGAAAAGCTCATAAGATTTTTAAGTACATCGGTGAATTAACTTGAAAGTTATTAAAAAAAATTAAGTAAGTTTGCTAAAAACAAAGTAATTTTAATATTTGAAAAGCTACAAGTTTCGAGAACTCGATTCGATTTTGACTTTTGGAACGGCATTTCACGTAGTTTTTTTTAGTACTAAAATATCATAGAATACTAAAAAATGATTGCTTGAAAAATTTCGAAGCTATGTCGAAAAACACTTTTCAACATATTTCGTCAACGATTACTCCTAAACGGATAAACTGATTTTGATGCAGTTTATGTATTGGACGTTGTTTTTTGAGGACTAGAGCTGATTAGTTTTTGTACTCAATCGGTACATAAATCTAGAAGTTATATTTAATTTTTTTTGGTGTTTTTTCGAAATTTCTCAAAATTTCCTGGACCAAATCGGTTCAAATTTTCAGAAAGTCTAAGTTTAGCGGAATCCAATCGAATGCTATCAACCGCGTTTCAACCGGTCCAGCCGTTCAAAAGTTATGCGATGTTTATATACACACATACACACACACATACACACGTACAGACATACTGACGTCATCGTGAAAATAGTCGGAAAAATTTCCTAGGACCTCAAAACGTGGACATCTGGTGAAAACTCGATTTTCGAAAATCGGGGTAAAATCAATAACTTTCTTATCTACATAAATGTAGTAGGAATTAAATAACTTGTAGCTTTGTTCCTACAAAGGCTTTTTCATTACCTATTTCAATTTTACAAGTATAAGTATGTACACAGCACAGTATAGTAACAATGCTTCCGTATAAGAAGAGTTGCGCTTATAGGTACTTTTCCTTTACTGTCGAAGGGTAACGTAATTTAAACTTATTGTGACATTTCAAAGACAAATAATTAATATACATACTAGACTGGGCCAAAAAAACCGACTATTTTTTTTTTCTATCGATACTGTGAAAATATCATTCATGATGATAAAAAAAAATTATTGTGAAAGTTTGAGTCCTTAATAATAATATTAAGGGGTGTATCGTTACGACTAATGATTTTTCAACAGTAATCGCATTTTTTACTCAAAACTTGTTAATTATCAATCTGAAAAATTTTAGCGATATGGATTCTTATAGGAAATTAAATTTCCTAAAAAAAAGTTATCTTAGTAAATTACCGTAAAACAAGCCGTTTCCTTGTAATCATGCCATAAACAAAGATTTAGTTTTTCAATTTTGCGTTTCGATTTTGGATTTTTGTATCTACCATAAATATCAATATTTTTACAATTTAAAATACTTATTCTTAAAGGAAATTTAATACTCTAAAAAAAAAGGTCTCTTAATATTTTCAATTAAATTCACTCCTTTCAAAGTTATTCGACGTTGAAGTTAAATTCAAAAGTAATTTATCGTTTTTTTCGCGTTACACGTGATTTTTTCCTCTTGATTGAAAAATTTATGACTTTAATATTGAGAATAATTTTTTTTTGTTGGAAGACTAAATTTTTTTGTATAAAATCATAATTTATCAATGTATTATTTTGCTTTTTTACGATTAGTTATCGACATAAATTCATTTTCACTGCATTTAACTAACTCTAATAGTAAAAAAGTTCGGCTTCTTCATCAAAAGTTATTTATTTGTGTAGGGATATACTTTTTTCTGTAAACTTATACTTTTAAACCTCCGTTTTTAGCCCTCTTTTTGTTTTGTCCTTTTTTATGTCAATACTGTCGCAGCTTAATGTACTCCCCCTCCACCATTACATTTGTAAATGTTCATTAGCTTATGTAATAGTAGCATTTTTGTAAATGTTTATTAGCATTATAAGTAAAAATAAAATGATTTTTTATATCTTTTATTAATTGTATTTGTTTTGACTTCTTATTCAATTTTTTTTCTGTAAGTAAAGGTATGTCACTAGTCAAATTGATAATTTATAATAACGGGACCGCATTTATTTTACTATTAGAGTTAGTTAAATGCAGTGAAAATGAATTTATGCCGATAACTAATCGTTAAAAAGCAAAATAATACATTGATAAATTATGATTTTATACAAAAAATTTAGTCTTCCAACAAAAAAAATTTATTCTCAATATTAAAGTCATAAATTTTTTAATCAAGAGGAAAAAATCACGTGTAACGCGAAAAAAACGATAAATTACTTTTGAATTTAACTTCAACGTCAAATGTTAAGAGACCTTTTTTTAGAGCATTAAATTTCCTTTAAGAATAAGTATTTTAAATTGTAAAAATATTGATATTTATGGTAGCTACAAAAATCCAAAATCGAAACGCAAAATTGAAAAACTAAATCTTTGTTTATGGCATGATTACAAGGAAACGGCTTGTTTTACGGTAATTTACTAAGATAACTTTTATTAGGAAATTTAATTTCCTATAAGAATCCATATCGCTAAAATTTTTCAGATTGATAATTAACAAGTTTTGAGTAAAAAATGCGATTACTGTTGAAAAATCATTAGTCGTAACGATACACCCCTTAATATTATTATTAAGGACTCAAACTTTCACAATAATTTTTTTTTATCATCATGAATGATATTTTCACAGTATCGATAGAAAAAAAAATAGTCAGTTTTTTTGGCCCAGTCTAATACATACGACCAATGAAAATTATTGTTATGAAGTGTTCTTTTTTAGCTATTAATTGGTAACTTCGGCTTATCCTTGGATCAAGCTCGCGTTCAAATGGCAATATGGTCAATTCTAGCAGCACCACTTATGATGAGTGCAGATATGACCACTATCAGGAAGGAGTTTAAGGATGTGCTCCTTAACCGTGACATCATCGCAGTCAATCAAGATAGCTTAGGTAAACAAGGTATTGGAGTTTTGAAAAAGAAGAATATTGAGGTAAGTTTAATTTATAAATAACTGCAATGAGCAATATCATCAAGCTGGTTCCTTTGTCGGGTAGATAGAAAGAACCTAACATTACAAGACGCTCGATTTACCATTATGCATTGGTTTTTCGGCTTGTGATATTATTCAAGTTTTCTAAAAATCGCAAAATATAAATCAAGTAGGGTAAGGAAGGGTATTGCCGGTCATCTAAGCAAAATACCTGTACAAAAGTTCATTGTTCTGGCCATAATCGTTGCATGGCATACACTTATTCTGAAGGTCTTCCAGACTGGTGTCATCATCATTACGTACGTCTATCATTTCAATTTCGGAGTCCAAAGAACTTTCATTATTACTTTCTTGGAGAACTGTCTTTTTCACCTTTTTAACAGAAGCTTTGGCTGGTCTTTTTGTTGCGGTCTTTTTCCTTGAATTCCTTTCTACGCCTCCTTTATTTTCTTTCTTCTTTTCTCTTGTTGCTCTTCTCTCGTCTTTTTCTTTTAACGCTTCTTTATTAGGAGTGCTAGTAAGGCTTGTAGAAGTTTCTTATTAGTTGCGAGTTTTTTCGAAACTTGTAAAAGATCTTTTGTGGTTACTCCTGAAGTTGTAGGAATGGAATGATCTATTATTGATTGTGAAACTTGGGAGGATGTCGTTGTAGCTATTGGGATGTTATCGTTGAGAAGCGATTGTGAATTCGGTGCTGATATATTGCGCACCGTGGTTTTACGTTTAAAAAATTTAATCCGCTTGTATACGTGACTTGCGGGTAATACCTGTGCACATTTAAGGGTAATAATAATTTAAGAAAAAAAACCACAAATTGCTTGCAATCTACAATGAAATATAAAGTCAGATAACTGATTGGCAAACAATATTATAGAAATTAAGTGAAATCGGAATATTATGATATTTATAATCAAAAATTTATAAGAAGAAGTGACCGGTATTGTCACCTAGCCGGGAATATCCACCCTTACCCTACAATCGAATATCAGCTTATTCTATTTTTTGCCACTGTTTCGTTGTCTAGCTTGCAGCTGGCGACGACTCAGTCTACTGTTTCGGCACGGTAATGTTGTTTCGATTTCGACAGTGGTTTCGATCCGCAAACACTCTGGTCGAGCTGTTAACGAGTCGAAATCTTGAATCCAGTTACTCTTCCACTTACCCTAAGCCGAGGTTTAGTCCTACCAACTGCTTAAGTTAATTTTGAAGAAAAAAAACTAGACTTCGTGCGGGTATGTGCGAGTACAATTACATATTTAATAGTGACAATGTCGAATAAAAGAAGAACAAGAACTTGGCTCTAACCTAATTAAGAACTAGGGCCGGCGCGGTCCTGTGCTTATGTTGCTTTTAAATATAAAAGAGACGAGCCTGCTGAGTGCTGAGTTCCTTCCGCTGGATTTTCTCAGCATATGGCCGCGTTCTGATCCGTTAGTAAGTATAAAAGTATTGGCTTGTTAAATGCTTATAAAGGATTTATTTTTTATTTTGGTACAAACACGCCTGTGTCTGGAATGAACATGTAATGTTGTCGGGCTATTTATAGCCTGCGCAGACGACGGACTTTTCTCCGTGGCGTGGCGGAGAAAAAAGTACGCTCCGCGAATAAAAACTCCGCCGCGAATTTACCGCAAAATAAACGCACACGGTGTTAGTCTTGGGTAGTTCGCGAGCGACCTAGGTGGGAAGAGCGCTCCTTTAGGTGAACTATGCGAACTAGTTCATTGAAAATCCCGCTCTTAGTTCTTTTTATATTTCTGTTAGCGTTCACTTTACTAGACAGTGGCACTATGTGACCGAGTTATTTACTTTTACTGTGCGCGCCTTGATATTTCGATAATCGATATCGATACTAAACAACTTCAAATCCCCATGGTTGAAATTTTATCAAATCATATGAAATCATAACAATCGTCAACTAAAGTATTGCTGGCTAATTATCAAACAGAATACTAATACCATTTATGTCTTATTTTACGGTAAGTTTAATTAAAATTAAAAATTTTCTCTTCTATTCCCATTTATTGTTACAAATAATTGATTATTATTATTATATGTCACGTTAATTATGACTAATTATTAATATAAATCATTTTATTTTTTCGTTTTTATTTCGATAAATAATTTTATGTGTCATAACAAAAAAGTCAACTTTAATTGTAAAAATTCATACTTTTTAAGTATTCTAATATAGCCTAGCTGTGTACTAATCATTAATATCAATTATTTTATTTTTCGTTATTTAAATAAAAAATCTCATATTACAAAAATGGACGTGTAAAATTTTCATGTAATACTTTGTATTTTTTAAATAACAATAAACAAAACTTACAATAATCATAACTATATTTTTTCATTTATTGTTCTTAATAAATTATTTCAAAAAAAGAACTAATGAACTAATAGAACGAACTAGTTCATCCTTGGATTATGAACTAAATTGAGCGCTCTCTGTAGTGACCGGTTAGGCCCAAGCCTACACGGTGTGCGATTATTTGTTGCACAGCGCCTCTCGTAGAGAGTATAAGTGTTCTGTGCACATCGCTCTAGCGCACAACGCGCGCGGACACGTAATAAAGAAAACAAGGGGAAGTGAAGAGTGGGCGTGCCGCGTGCGTCACTATTATGCGCTTTTACTCTAAATTGCCTTAGTGATACTTACCATATCATTAGGAGATAGTCGTCGTGCGAAAATCTATTATACACTGAATTATGCCGTATTGTGCCATCCTTGAATGCAGAAATGATAGTAGAATACAGATGATTAAAAATGGAAATATTTCATATCATTCGAAAGTACAATTTTCATTTTATTTTAATTAAATTCCTGATTTAATATAATCTCTAATGATATAATAGAAAGTCAAGCTAAAATCAGCCGTACACCTTACATATAATGTTCATTTTAGGTTGACCTAATTTTTCTAGAAAGATATACGTAATGACAGTCATTACGTATATCGTTCTAGAAAGTTCTCTACTCAAATATGATCAACTGAAAACTACGGAAAAATCAATGCTGCCATCTATTGTATTGTACAAATAGATGAGTCTATTTTGAATAGACTACAAAAGGACGTAAATGCTCTTTTTTTGTAGCAAAATAAAATTTATTGTAACGCAGTTTGGTATATTTTTAAATGTTCTGTTTGTGTGTTTCGGATTATTGTTGTTTAAAATGAAAACGACCAATGAAACAATGTTTGCATTAGTAGTTTATATGCAATAATGCTTATTTTATGTGTGAGTGTGGCGATCGCGGTCCTGATACAAATGTTTGTACTTGCCAATTCCGTTGTTTTCTTTATTTCGTGCGCGCGGACTAACGTCCGCCGTATGCGTTGCTTCGCCTAGTCACACGTGTTCTATTCTTTGTGGACACCCCCGTACTTTTGTCCGGTCCGCTCTCTGCATGTCCTCGGTTATTCGGAAATCGGAGGACTTTTCGTACTCGGTACTTTTAATCTCTCGTTTGCGTTACTCGATACAGTTGTAAGTGATCTACTTTAGCGGACTTAAAATTCGGCGGACAAAAATTCGTCGTCTGCGCAGGCTATTATTTTTATTTATTAGTACATAAAGCGAATTATTTTATCCCTTTTTACGGAAATTGTTCGGACTGAGGGGAATGAAATTAGGCATAGTTAAAATTTATTTCGAAAAGACAGTTCTTTACACAAAGCTTTTTACAAGTATATACACACGTATGTATTAGAAATTCCCAGTATCAGCTTCTTCCTCTTGATCGCATTCATTATAGAGCGGTTCGAATCGTTGACGACCATATTTCTAATTGGCTTGACTCTTTGGCATTACTCAGAGATGTAGGTTCGCTCTGTACCTTTTATCGTGTTTATCATGATGAATGTTCCTACGAATCGTATTACTTTCTGCCACTAATATCTATCATCTGACATCGCGTCAAAATGTTTACCACCTCGATGTCTGAAAAACCACAATCGTGCGTTTTTTATAGTGCGTGCGTTTATAAATTCATTAAATTCGTTCGATATTCCTATAGATATGGTTTCGGGAGCTATCTGATGGGTCATTCGTATTAGCATTTGTAAGCAGAAGAGATGATGGTGCTCCGTTCCCATTGACAGTTCAGTTCGAAGATCTGAATATAACGAGAAAAACTTATGAAGTTAAGGTTAGTCAATTTTTTTTTGTTTACAGGTTGACTGGTAGAAGATTGTATATATTTAAGATTGTATTATATCATAGTTATGACTTTAGACCACCCCATTGGTCGAGTGGTTAGCGACCCTGACTGACTACGCAATCGACGGGGCTCGGGTTCGATCCCCGACGGGGACAAGCATTTATGTGATGAGCATAAATGTTTGTATTTCCGGGTTTGGGTGTTTATTAAATATATTCCAGTATTTATATATGTATTTCTACGTATTAGTACCTATAGTTGACTAACACCCATAATACAAGCAAATAATTTGCTTACTTTGGGGTTAGATCAGTCGGTGTAATTTGTCACGACAATAATTATTAATTTATAATGATAATATGGAATGAATAGACCAAATGCCGTTCTGCTAGGTCGTAAAAGCCGACTGATTGGCTATACGCGTCGCTACCATCGTGACCTCTAGATGGTAGATTTCCGTAATGACTTACCTATTCCTGCTGCGAGAGCGTCAGTGCTTGTCACTGTCATGTTCCGGATTGGAGGGCGAGGTAACCGGTAAACTTGCATGTATGTGGCATTAAGACCCTGCTACAAGAGTAGCAACGCATCATTAACATCTTCGGTTTTATAGCCAATAAT
Organism: Apodemia mormo; assembly: GCA_036924255.1. Classification (NCBI taxonomy): domain Eukaryota; kingdom Metazoa; phylum Arthropoda; class Insecta; order Lepidoptera; family Riodinidae; genus Apodemia; species Apodemia mormo. The sequence goes on along the minus strand of JAUPFN010000019.1, from coordinate 26,160,074 downwards.
TGCTTCCTTTCATCAGGATAGCCATCAATCTTATGATATAAAAACGGTGGTCTGGTAGTAAAGCAATGTGACGTGGACGGGTCACGGGACTTATTTAATTTTTTATTAAGAGTTATTACTCTGACATTTTCTTGCACCGTATCGGCTTGATAGGATCTAAAATTGCTATCCTAAAACTAAGAAGCTGTGTTATTTTAGGATTTGTACAAAGATGATCCTGACTTCATAATCAATGAAGAAGACTCATTTGAAACAAGAATAAATCCTTCAGGTCAGTATGTAATTGGGATAACAAATAGGTATTAAAAGATTACAGAATTTTTATGACATAGGACTAGTCATTAGACTATATCAGGCAGACGATTTTCCGGAAGATAAATGTAAAGTAAATATAAAATGATAAATTAATAGACAACAAAGAAACAAAGCTGCAAAATAAGTTACAATATAATATATTATGTTGTATACGACATAATATTTACAACACATAACTTAAATATACATATATATACCTAATCCTATACAACTTTACGATCAAACACGCCTGGTTTCGTATGAGAAAAGACTAAATTAAATGCAAACTATTTGTGTATATTAAATTGTCTTTAATTACTGCTTTCAAATTGTTGTTTTGATAGAGTTTTATAATAAAAAGAATAGTATAGAAGTTGCTTATTTAAAAAAATCACCGCATATACCACTGAAATTAAACACAACATCAAATTTAAAAAAAAAAAACTAAAATGAGGACATAAAACAAACCAAAAAAATATTCGAAAGAGTTAGAGGGGTGCGATAAGTTGAAGTGAGTGTGAGGTTGGGTCTGAAAGAAAGTGCCGTTGTAAAGATGAGAAAGGGCATGCTCCGTTGGTTGAGACATGTAGAAAGAATGGTAAGAACATAGATGAAAGTTAACAAAACAGAATACAATGCGAATGTGGAAGAATGTAGGTACGGGGAAAGATCAAGACTGACATGCCATGATCAGATTGATCGAGTATTATCCGAAGGTGGTGTCAAGAATCTTCGCAACCGGCGTGTTTGTATGAAGAAAGTAATTAAAGTAATTGTTTTGTCACTACCTCTTTTTAACCTAAGGCTTTGATTATGATAGGTATCTAAATAGTCAAAGCCTACCAGTGCGGCACATATTGCTATTGCGCGAACGCGATGTGCCTCTATATCATTGCAAGAGTATATTTTACAAAATTGCTATTACATTTTTTACAGGAGTAAGATTTTACAAGTTTACATCGAAGAAATCGAATGAAATAACTCCATGAAATGTGAAAATTTAGTGGGCAATAGACTGGAAATTTTTAAAACACGCATTATCAAAATGTTCCCGTGACTTCATGTGTATAATAAAGTTACCTCCTAACCATATAATGTCATTACGAGTTTCTTCCGCCGGATTTTTTCAGTGTGTGGCCGCGTTCGGATCCGGTAGTAATTCTTAACAAATCGAATCAAAATATTTTAATTTCATAGTATATAATATAATAATTTTAAATATTTGCAAACCATATCGTGGTTTGCAAATATTTTTTAAAAAACAATCTGTAATGTTATACTAGTATAATTACAATATAATAATATGAATTGGTATGCAAAGATGAATATGCACATACATGATTTATGTACATCTATGCATACACATATTATATACAACACTAAAAAACACGATGTGAATAAATACAAATTTGCGTATACTACGCAATAAATTCAGAAAATCATTCAAATTATAAATATAATAAAGAAAATATAATAACAGATCTAGATTGATGCGGTGTATTCCATTTGCGCCCTTCTTTCTACGGCTTATACAAAAAAAAACATATCATGGTAGAATAAGTTGGTAATTTTAATCAATTATAATAACTTGTGACGTATTCTTGCAAATAAATATTTTTCATTTCGTTTCATTACTAATTTATTGATGAAATAATTTTATTTCATAGATTTTATTATTGCTCAAAGCCTAGATTTTTGTTATTTCTCAAACACTACCTTTTTGAACTTTGTTAAATAGTTGTGAATTTGTATTTTTTATACACCAATATGATAATTAGTACATTAACGCGGTGGAACGTAAATTACTAATCAAATTGAATATAACTCAAGACAATTTAGAAATATTGCGTGTAAAATATCAATTGTTACGAATAAATGTAAATGTATTTACAAATAAATAAATTTAAGATACGAGAACTTTTTATTTATCACAAAACAAATCAATGTTACTTTCATTTTTCGTTTACAAATAAATATAATTTTAATGCAAATGTACCCAATTTGTATCAGAATTATTTTGGGCAAATAGGAAAATGATATATTATGACAAGTTATTTAGGGATAGACTGAAATTCGTTTTACATTCGGTATAACTAAATTTCGGCAGCTTGAGCCGAACTTCGACATTCGGCCGAAATTCAATTTAAATGCCGAATATTCGGCACTAGAAAAAAGTACCTACCGGCACTATTTTGACTTATATCTACACTAATATTATAGAGGAAAGATTTGTGTTTTTATATGTATGGAATAAACTCAAAAACTACTGGACGGTTTTGAAAAATTCTTTTATCATTACAAAGGTAATAACATCGTCCGCGAGTAACATAAGCTATATTATATTTTCAAAAAAATTTAGAGATTCTTACCTAAATTGAAACCATGTAATCTAAGGTATCAAAATTTTGGTAAGATGAATAAATAATCAAGGTAAAAATAAGCACACTGATGTGTTATTGTTCACTGTATAGCTTGTAATCTTGTATGTAATTCAGTACCTACCTATACTTCATTAATTTTTATCATGAGTTCCCTGTTTTTGAAGTATAGTGGCAATTTTCAAAAGAAAATTCTAAAATTAGGTTTTTATTAATCACAAAATTGCAGTGGTAAAACTGAATCTTATGAGTGGCAACACTGCAGACTAAGTTTCTATTTTACGCATAGGATAAAGTTAACTCTATCTATAAAAGAAATAGGTTTTTTATTAATTAATTTTAAAATATCATAAATCTTTTTCCCCGTGTTGGTTTCTCCTTTTAAGAATAGACCAACTGCCGTTCCGTCCGTAAAAGGCGACCGATTGGCTATACGAGTCACTAACATCATGGCTACTAGGTGGTAGAGTTCTGCATTGTCTCGCCCGGATCTGGTACCATCGCCTTACCTATTCCTGCCGCAATAGCGTCAGCGCTTGTCACTGTCGTGTTCCGGTTTGGAGGGTAAGGTAGCCGGTAAACTTATGCATGTGGCAGTAGATCTCGCCACTAAATAGCAACGCACCATTAACACCTTTGGTGTCTATAGGCGATGGTTGACTCTTTCTATCAGGAGACCTATCTGCTTGTTAGCTATCTTATGACATAAAAAAAACTGACATCTTTGTAGTGGAGGACTCGTCAAAAAAAACCATCGAATGTGTAGGACGAAAGATTTTTCGTGTTTTTGATAAGGTTATCAAGCGTTTAAAGTAGAAAAGGAATTGTTATTAGTTAATATTTTTCCTTCACTAAATTGTCATTTTTGAAGCCCCCTAACGTTATTAGTTACCCGATTTAAGATTTTTCGAAGAGAGAAAAGATGGGCGTTTCGTCAAAACGAAGCTGTATCTAAACGAAAATTAAGATTATAGCCGTAAAACTTACAACTTAGAGTGTCGGACTAAGAAAAGTTTCCACTTTACGTATAGGACAAAGTCATTTTTGAATTAAACTAATAATTACTAAGCTATTATGAAAAAATTAGGTTGTTATAAATCAATTTAAAAATCTCATAATTACGGCAGTTTTAGAGCGGAGGACTCGCCAAAATAACCATCGAATGTGTAGGACAAAAGATTTTTTGGTTTCTCATAATATAGTCAAGCGATAAAAGTTTTTTTTTTATATCATAAGATAGCAAACAAGCAGATGGGTCTCCTGACGGAAAGAGTCAACCATCGCCTATAGACACCGAAGGTGTTAATGGTGCGTTGCTATCTTGTGGCGAAGTGTAATACCACATGCATAAGTTTACCGGCTACCTTACCCTCCAAAACGGAACACGACAGTGACAAGCAATGACGCTATTGCGGCAGGAATTGGTAAGGCGGTGGTACCACCAAACCGGGCGAGACAATGCAGAACTCTAGCACCTAGTAGCCACGATAATAGTGACTCGTATAGCCAATCAGTCGCCTTTTACGACCTGCCTGGCAGAATGGCAGTTGGCCTATTCTTCAAAGGAGCCCAGGACCAATACGGGGAAAAACTAATGGTTATATTAATCAATATTTTTCCTTCGCCAAATTCTCTATTCTCTCTCTAAAACTTCATTAGTTACCTGGTTCGAGATTTTTCGAAGATAGAAAAGACGGGCGTCTTGTCAAAACGAAGCGGTTCACAAATCAGCTTGTTATTGGGAATAGTTGTATATAACGCGTAGCGTTATATAGTAGCGCGCTATGTATACTCAACACCACCACAATGGGTTTGTTTTCACTTTTCACTAACAATTAATTGGATAAAGGTACTGTTGTTTCTATAATCATTAATTATGATATGGAGATAAAAAAACTAAAATATTTATTTTAAAATTCAAGGATAATAATATTTTTAGGATATAATTTCGGCAAAAATACGTCACGTGATAGTTAATACAAATCTCGAAGTGTTACGTCACGCCGTGGTGAAACGACATATTTTTTATTGAGATTTTTATAGAAACTACATAGTAGGTATATAAGTAATGTATGTATGACCACGGCGTGATGTCCTTACGACGCCATGTCAGTCTTTTTTTTTATTTTATAACGCGAAATCCATACTAATATTATAAATGAGAAAGTGTATGTGTGTGTTTGTTTGTCCGTCTTTCACGGCAAAACGGAGCGACGAATTGATGTGATTTTTTAAGTGGAGGTAGTTGAAGGGGCGGAGAGTGATATAGGCTACTTTTTGTCTCTTTCTAACCCCCCAATTCTTCCCCGAATTTAACGCAAGCGAAGCCGCGGGAAAAAACTAGCTTTTATTATAAATGGACGATAGTAAAAAAATAGTTTTTTGGTTATAATACCTAATAACTAATCAGCTAAAGTATTAAACTTTTTTTCAAATTTATTCAACCAGCCTATTGTAGAGATACATTTAGGCAATCGTTCGTATTTCATGAACTGGCAGAAAACTAAATATTTTTTCTGTAATGCAACGGGTCAACATAGAAAACTTTATCAAAAATAAGTTTACAGTTAGATGTGTGAAAAAATATCATGATACAGCGACTTTCGAAGCGAATCTAGCCTAACTGATTTTAATTAATTATGTTCATTATCTCCGCTTTGTAATCGACATGAGTCGTTTTAAATATGTTTTGTTGAATGTAATGTGTATTTTAACCGGAGCTTGATCAAAAGTGGGTTATATTATTTTGATTCCTAATTATTTCTTATTGTAATAATTTATTTACCGGAATCACAATTAAGAATTAGAGCGCAGCAGCGGCTTAACGGAAAATATTATTGTGCTAAGCTTGTCCGAGCGATGGTCACGGAATAGGTACCTCATCTGTCTTGTTGTTAGTTTGTGATAGGGCGTAGTTATATTAGCCCTCGGAGCAAGGGCGGATCCGACGGGGGTCATGGGGGTCATGACCCCGCCTCTAGGCAAGTACGGATCTATTATTGCTAGTCTAGGTACGGATTTATTATTGCAAACAAATAAAGATTTGTGCTTTGACTAAACCCCAAATATCCGCCCTCGCATCAGGGTTTAGCAGTTCCTCGTAGCCTTTGGGTACAGTGGGCCCTCAGCCTCCGTGAGCTTCATTTCCAAAAAACTATGTATTAGATACTTTAGTCCAGGGTTTCTTAAGTGGGATATGATATATTTTTCAGGCGACCGTGTTATTCAGTTCACTACAAATATTTTTATTTCAATTTTATATTTAAAGCATCTTCACGCCCGTATCCCCGAAGGGGTAGGCAGAGGTACAACAAGTGCATCCACGATTAGCCGAAGATACTTGGTCCTACAAATGTGATAGGTGGCAAGCCTATCGCCAACCGACACTTTCCAATCCCGGGCTACTTTGTGTTTATAAGAAAACTGAAAAAACATTTTTTTTAAGCGCCCGACCCGGGAATCGAACCCGGGACCTCACGTGGTCGACGCCAACGCTGGACCACATTATTTATATTATTATAGTGTCATTTGTTCATCAATCATCGTACAGAATCCATACAACGGCATCTTTTAAGTCAAATCAAAAATTATCAAAGTAGATTTAATATTAAATACGACAATGTTATTGAATTTCTTCCTTCTTGAATTGGGATCCGTGGTAATAGTTTTGAAGTTCTAAAACTGGTTGACCACTTTATATATCTATCAAAAGTTTAAGAAACACTGTTTTAGCCAAATGTAAAATATGTAACTACTGTTTTTTATTTATTATGTCTTGTAGTGGAATATAAGGATGGTGAAAGAGTTTCGCACCTTACTTTGAATATGGCCCAATTATTCCGCCAGTCAGATTTGGCACCCTCAAGGCATTTAGTGTAAATAAGACCCGAATTTTGTTTTCGTTCCAGAGTATTTGGCTGCATATGTAGCTTTGCCACTGGTCAGAGACTTAAGTGTTCCTGGATGCAATTCCTAAGTTCCTGAAAGTGAAGTTGTAGCCCCAATTTTGGAATGTGAACTATTCACACCCCAGTGCCCTTGAGAGCACGTTGAAATGAAATGAAATGAAATCAGGTTTATTTGTAAGAATAAGGGTCAGGGCTAGGGTGTGCAAATATTAAATATTTTATACAAAACTAGCTGACCCGGTAAACGTTGTTTTTGCCACACAAATTATCTACTTGTACTAAATATTTTGGTGGGGTACTTGAGCGATGATGGGGTTGATTGAGATAAAAACTATCCTACCTTTTAAGTTCGACCAAACAGTAGATATCTAGAAAATTTCATTAAAATCAGTTCAGTAATTTCGGAGTTCATCGCCGTCAAACAACGTTACACGTAATTGGACTCTGTCTGATTCTGGAAGCAGAAAAGATCCAACCAACATTTTATTACTTTTAAGTTAATGCAGTTTAAAGTTTGACCGAGAATAAAAAAAGCATAGTAGAAAGCATGAAGCTGTAAAAAAATATAAAGTTTGAAATATTTAAAGTTTTGTTTCGTGCTTTGTGCTATGATTTTTTTATTCTCTGTCTAACTTTAAACTGCATTAACTTACATACATATACATACATATCTTCACGCCAAATCCCTTACGGGGTAGGTAGAAAGAACCGAATGCCATCCATCACGATCCTTGCAGGCTTGTCTCGCTTCTCCACATTCATCACTCTCTTCATACACACACGCCAATTGCGAAGACTTGACACCACCTTCGGACAGTACCGATCAACCTGATCATGGTATGTCAGTCTTGGTCTTCCCCGGTACCTACATCCTTCCACATTCGCATTGTATATCTGTTTTGTTAACCTTTCATCTACCATTCTTCTACATGTCTGAACCAACGGAGCATATCCTTTGTCATCTTTACACCGACACTTTCTTTCAAGCCTAACTTCTCTCTCACTTCCACATTACGAACCCGGTCCGCGAGTTTTATACCACATATTTTTCTTAGCGACCTCATCTCAACCGCGTTGATTCTACTTTCATGCCCTTTCTGACATGCCCAACTCTCACTTGCATACAATAGCGTTGAAGTAAGCACATAATTATGCAGGGTTAGACGGGCATCCTAACTTAAAATTGTGCTATTAAATAATCTCCCTAACGCTCCATTCACTCTGTTTCCTGCACACACTCTTCTTGCATTAACTTAAACGTAATAAAATGTTGGTTTTACCTTTTCTGCTTTATAGGGTCCCAATTTATGGGTGATTTCTGCTTAACGGGGTCCAATTTATGGGTGATTCTTCAAAATGTGTTCTCCGTGTCATTTTCATTGTATTTTTGTAACCTCTAAATCTAAATCTAATAAGTATTTTTTATCGGCAAAAACTTTGTCTGTGTCATAAGTTTTATCTAGTAACAAATCAAATAGATTTTTATGAAATAGCTTTTTACGAAAGTTACATTCCTAAACAATAAAATTGACAAATGAAGCGATAAAGTACGTTGGGACGTCATCTATCTTGCTAGCCGACACAACAGTGAATAGCGGTGTTGATCGGTGTTCGGTTTATCGTGTCCACCATACCATACCAAAGAAGTAAAAGAGTACACACCTCATAAAGAATGAGAAATCTACAAATTGTGATATAATCAGAACTGGATTTGAAGGTACACAAGCCCCGGGGCAACTAAGAAGCGTATTTTTTACATACCTCTATAATTTAGCTATAATTTCCATGCCTTATATCGATTCGATCAAATCTTAACACTACTTTCTCACAGCACTCGATCAGTCCGCACCAAAGAGACAGCACGATCACTTTAGTTTTATTTATGTTTCTGTTTCCTTTTGATTTATCTTTTTACAAGGTAAAATTACTTTGTTCTCTTGTAAATTAAGATGCAGCATTTCCTTTAGTCATGTTTCTATATTGCATGAGGTTGGCTAATATAGAATGGCCTTGAGCGTTAGGTTTGACCACAGAGTTCGACAGAACCCGTGTTTTTGGCCAGAAAAAGTATTGTTTTTTTCTTGGAATCGGTTGTATCGATAAATGCTTGGTATAAAATTGCGTGACACCATGCACTCTACATAATCATTTCAATAGAAAAATCACTTGAAATTGATAGTTTAGCAATAAATTGCATTTGTACATCGGAATTTCGATTTCACTTTTTCAATAAATCAACATTCTACATACATACCACAACATATAATATTAGATGATGTTGATGATGATGTTAATGATGATGTTACTATCATTATTGATTTTCAAAGTAGTTTATCATAGGGGCCGTCCATTAATCAAGTGATGTTTTTTTGGCATTTTTTAACCCCCCTCCCCCTTGGTAATACGTGGTAATGTTTAAGACAACCCCCTCCCCCCACCCCCTATATCACGTGTATTTTTTAGTATCTACAAAGAATCTTAATTTTTTTGAATATTTAGGAATTACATAGGTATTAGTGTCATCAATTTTACTATAGAAAATTAAAGACTACAATCATAAGGTCTAGAGGTAGACAGAAAGTTTGCAGGTTGTTGTTGGCTGACATAAGAATAATAAAAGGAATGCGAAAATTTTTTTGTACTAATACATTATTTAATGTACAGTGTCCTCGGACCACGGATTAGCAAGACTTTCTTCAACAACAATCACTGGATAAGTATCTTGCAAATAAATACACGTGATATATTACTACACCCCCCCCCCCCCTTCCCCTTGTGGTATTTCGTGATTTTTTAGGGACCCCTAGGGTTGAGCCTCACGTGAGTAATGGACGGCCCCATATGGGTAACGCCAGGCCTCGGACACTCGCCTATACGTACCGCAATAAGCACAGTCTACACTCTACAGCACGCGACAATAGCTTGAGGTTGCAAATCAGTGGGGTCGCCCCGCGATTGAATAGCGTAGAAAAATGGTGGTAAATATAATGCATAGCGTTAAATTATAGCACGCTATGTACACTAAACGTATAACGTACGCTGTTTAGATTCGCATTCGACGCTATAATATAACGCCACGCTATATACCTAGCGGCTAGCGTAGGCCGTAGTTATAGCATCATGAACTACGAAGTTACGAACTATACGAACGAGTAACGTGCTAGGCCGTAGACACTAGACATTATAACATAATTTGTAGCTTTATAGCCATTTTATAGCGCTCAGTCACGCGCTATCTCGGCCGGCTCGCGCTGTCAGTGTTCCAGTTACACCTTTAGTTACACTTTGTAATATAGTCTATAACATAGCGCAATAGAAAAATATAGTTTATAATCTATAACGCGCTATCATAAAATAGTTTATTTGAACAATACTAGCGTACACGCTAACTCACTTGTCCGACGACGTTCTGTCGGTCGGTCGATAAAGCTTTCTTTTGTACTTTATTGAAAAATTGAAAGATAAGAAACATTTACATTTTGTTTATTTTAATCGTAATTTTATGAGTACTTGGATATTTTTAAGCAGGTGTAAGGACGATAGGTTAGGTAGGAAGGCGTGTAGTTTTATATTCAGAGGCGGGTCGCTATTACTATTTTTCGTAGGTATTCTGCTCAGATTTCTTCATACTTTTTTAAGCGAATTATACCTACCTACCTATTACTTACATTTCTGGACTCCGTAGGTTCGTCATGCCCCAGTTTTGCAACTTGTTATATGCGTCACAAATCAGGTATATTTTGACATTAATTATCGTTAAAAAGTTGCAAGTTGATCTTTTTTACTATTAGCATATATTCGTATCTGCTGGAAATAGAATTTTGCAAATAACATAGGATGCTATCTGGTTATCGCCCAATGCAGGGGCGCCCGAGAACTTAAAATCAGAAAAAGCGAATAAGGTCATGACTTAACCTCGTTTCAAAAACCTTCAATCTAGGTAGCCTGGTAGGAGTTGGGGCTTAAAAGCTATTATGAGTTTTTCGAAACGAAAAAACCAGTCTGAGTTATGTCCATGCATAATCATGAGAATTATATACGACTGTTCGATGACATAAATTCACATTTGTAACAGACTAAATTAACATATTTGTAATTATTAAAAACTAGAAAGTTTGTGAAAATGTATCGTTAAATGATTTTTTTATCATAAGATATCGAACAAGCAGATGGGTTTCCTGATAGAAAGAGTCAACCATCGCCTATAGACACCATAGATGTTAATAGTGCGTTGCTATGTTGTGGTGAGGTCTAATGCCGCATGAATAAGTTTACCGGCTACCTTACCCTCCAAACTAGAACACGACAGTGACAAGCATTGACACTATTGCGGCAGGAATAGGTAAGTTGGTGGTACCAAACCTGGGCGAGACCATGCAGAACTCTATCACCTAGTAGCCACGATGACAGTGACTCGCATAGCCAATCGATCTCCTTTTACGACCTTCCTGGCGGAACGGCAGTTCTCCTATTCTCCAAAGATGCCCGAACCAACACGCAATCAACGGGGCTCGGGTTCGATCCCCGACGGGGACAAGCATTTGTGTGATGAGCATAAATGCCTGTATTTCCGGGTTTGGGTGTTTATTAAATATATTCTAGTATTTATATATGTATTTCTATGTATTAGTATCGTTGACTAACAACCATAACATGCAAATAATTTGCTTACTTTGGGGTTAGATCAGTAAGTGTGATTTGTCCCGTGAGTATTTATTATTATTATATTAGAGTTCTGTATTTTTTCGGCCGGGTCTGGTACCACAGCCTTACCTATTCATAGCGTTTGTCATGATCGTGTACCAGTCGGTGATAAGGTAGGCCTTAAACTAATGCATATAGCATTAAGTCTTCCCTACGAGGATTACAACGCACCGTTAACATCTTTAGTGTATATAGGCGATGGTTCCCTTTCCACGAGGAGAGCTATCTACTTGTTTGTTGTCTTGTTATAAAAAAAATCGCCGCCTGCATTGCATAGCACAGGGCAGCTATAAAAACAAACGCGTATGTCCTTTTATAAGTAGGGCAACTATCCGCCATAGCTTGATGACCGTTAACCGGTGAAAGTGATGACATAGATTAGGAATTTGGAATGTAAATATATTGTCTATTGGACCTGCTACCGTTGTTCGTATACAGCGAATGTGTCAAAATTTTAAAAATATAAACGGTTCAAAAACGCGTACATACATACATAGAACTTACTTGTAATATCTAGATTGACGTTTCGGCCAAGTTACATTGACCGTGGTCACGAGCTTCCTCTACAGTCCAGACTGGACACTCGTGACCACGGTCAATGTAACTTGACCGAAACGGCAAGCTTTACAAGTAAGTTCTATATTGTACGCGTTTTTGATTTGTTTATATTTTAAAAATGATAGCAGAACGCGTTAGTTTAAAAGTTCATAATGTGTCGACAGAGTGAAAAAGGGAGTCTTATGTAAAAATTCGAAAAATGTTTTACTATAAGGGAAGGGTTAATACAACAAGGGACATGATAGAAATTCCGATTACTTAAAATGTTTTACTATAAGGGAGGGGTTAATGCAACAAGGGACATGATAGGTAATGGTTACATGTAATCAATAAAAATATTGTTGTTAGACACTTTTACTCTTGCACTTGTACATAAATTTCAATTTTACACATATTTTTTAATATATTACTCGACCGGTTTCACTTTTTAAAGCATCTTCAAGATGTAATATACCTAACTGATTATTATTGACTGTTGTGGAATATAAACAAACGTAAATATTGATTTTAAATAGGTAAGCTTAAATATCGCTCAAAGGTGTTGTCAGCTTTAACAATTTTGCCCAAAGATGTGGGAAATTTTAATTTACAATTATATTGCACTAATTTATAACTACACATATGGATACAAAAATGTCAATTAAATAATTAATCATGCTATATAAATAATGTCAAGTAAAATAAAATAAAAATAGATTAACACGTCACCTATTACCTATTACACAGTTATTTATGTCAAAGATGAGTAAAAATAATAATCACTAAGTAAATAAAAAAAAATGTTTAAATGTCAAATTAATAATATAAATTAAAATATTTATACTAAAATAAAAATAATTAAACAGAATAATTATCGAAAATGTCAAATTGAAATTGGATAAAAAATTTATTACATTGAATTACGTTACGTTATAATTAATAATTATTTTTACTTTTAGTACATATTTGTGCCTATATAAATATTAAAAAGGGTTTAACAACGGAGAAGCATTGAGCTCCGTTTGGTCATTTAAAAGTCTTTGTTCACCTTTGTGTCTTTGTTTGCTGCAGAAATGTAGTATTCTTAAATTTTTTGTACTGTCAAAAATATGACCTTCTTTTATAAGGTGTTGCGCAAAGGTAGAATCACTTGCCCGAGCGCCAACTTCGAAGGTGTTCTTTAATTCTCATTGAAAACGACCTTCCGGTTTGGCCAATGTATATCGCATGGCAACTCTCACATGCCAATTGATACACACCACTTCTTGACTCCTTAGATATTTCTTGTTTGTTATTATATATAAGAGATTTTAGTGATTTAGTACTATATAAAGTAGGTATGCAGTCTTTTAGCAACCGTGAGGTTCTATATGATATCCATCCTAGAAATGGTAATGTATATATCTTTGTTGATTTTTTCTTGTATTTTGTTGTCCTGAGTAGAGAGAACTGGCGACTAGTTTCTTCTTCTTCTAATAAATCAATTAGACTCGGTCTGTATCCATTATTTTTCCCTATTGCTTTAATGGTATTTAACTCCTCACTAACTCCTGTACAAGTGCAATAGTAAAAGTGTCTAACAACAATGGAATTTCACCAAGTGCCGACGATGGAAAGTATAGAATATAATAAAAATATAATAGAGAGAATATTTTTAACTACACCTGGACAAAATTAGTGCAGTAATATTCAAAAAGTATGGTCACCGCGCAGGAGGCAGCGCCTCGAACGAGTCTCGTTACAAGTTCGGTGAACTTCCATATATATGCGCGGATGTCCGTACATATACATTTATTGCATAATAAGGTCAAAATTGTAGGTAACTGCTTAAATTTTAACTTAGTTAATTATTCCAATACAATTACCATTAAAATACATGTCTTCGTTACGTAATTTTCGTTCGCAACACTGATATCGCTTTCGCTTTCTATGCATCCTTTTTCATAGGTATTTTTATCTTTATAATTTTCATCAATTGCGTCCCATAGTACGATTTGTATGCGATATAAATCAATTAACAACTCGATTAATGCATCGGACATCGGACATTCGTTCAGGCATCGGACATGATTGTTTTTTTTTGTTGCCAACTAAGCGTCTCCACAGAGCTAATTAATATCAACAACAAGTGTATTATGCTTTTGATGTTTACCGCCAAAAACGGAAACACGGTTTCCAACATTTCTTTACAATTTGTTGCCAATTCAAGGAAATTATGACACTTTTGTCACCAACACGTGTTGACAACACAAAGTTGTCAATTTTTGTTCGGTGGAAACTCGGCTAAAGGTAAAGGATAAACACTAATTGCATATAATATATTTTTTCGTTATAGAATGATGCAATTTTTTACCTTAGTAACAAAAACATGTCTGACTCGTTTTAAGACGTCATTATTTACGTAAGTAAAGGATATAAGATATACGTCATTGATTTCAATTTTTAGGTTGATAAATACTTTTCGTGAGTTCAATAAGCCGCGCCTTGAAGCACGTTTTTCTCACCACGCCATTTTATAACTTCGCTTTCTTTTTCGATTTCGATCGAGTGATTCGTTCGACACAAATATGTTGTTCGGAATATATATGTAGTTTTAGAGTGAAGTGTGTGTGTGTGTGTGTGTGTGTGTGTGTGTGTGTGCGCGCGTACGTGCGCGTGCGTGTGCGTGTGCTTGTGCGTGTGCGCGTGCACGTACGTTTACGCGTGCGCGTGCGCGTGCGCGTGAGTGTGTGTGTGATAGCAACGCACCATTAACATCTTTGGTGTCTATAGGCGACGGTTGACTCTTCGCATCAGAATACCCATATGCTTGGGTGCTATATTGTGATATAAAAACAAAAAAAAACTTTTCAACATTTAAGAGAATGTAATAAAGAAACCTAGATACTTTTTTGAGTTGATGTTTGTTTTTAAGAAGTTAACTTTCGAAAATTGGTTTAAAATAATAAATTCGCACTTTGAAAGGCTCGTTCCCTTGAATCATGGCACTTAGAGGGCTAAACTGTATGCCTATGTGAAGAAACTTTATAGCGTACTCTAAGATATTCAGCTGAGATACAGACATTAATATAAGTATTAAATGTCTTTGAACTGAGAATCTCAGTTCATGGAATTTTGATCGACGAATGATTTGACGAATTTTGATCTCGGACTGTCCGAGATTAAAATTCGTAGACTACAAAATCGACCTAAAAAAGTAGTATCAAACTCGGGCTAGACCTACCAATGTGTTTTGTTTGTGCTGATGGACAATTACGTTTTCGTTTAGTTATAGTAATCCGTGCCATTGAAATTATGGTTTACTCGAAATTGATTTGATTGAACGATATTATTACATGTTGCGATATATATGTACTTATGATTTTGTAACTTTGTGTTATTTTAAAGGGTAGTAAGTTTCCTACAAATAGTAATAAAGATATTATATTAGGCAAGACCACGAAATATTAGATATAGGTGGAGCTAGCACTCGTATTAATCACTTGAAACACATATTTACGTTATCTCTGTCTGTCTCTCCATCTCTTTTTATACAGCTGTATTAAAAAGAGAGGGTAAGACCTCAGAAGATGACAGCAGTATTTAAAATTGTGTTTCAGGTAGGTATTAGAAGTGCTGTCCGGCTCGGACCAGACGGCATTTTGCAATGCGATAAAGAAAATTGAAATGTGTAAACATTAAACAGGAGTTGTATTTCAATCACATTCACATTGCGCGATGGCTGAGTGACTCCGAACTGCTCCATACGGCTCCGAGCGGACTTCGCGGAACGTGTGTACGGAGCCGCGGCACGCGTACCTATGGATCCTTCGGACACGGACGACTTCCGTGGCACTTGTACGGCTATTGTGGCATGCGTATGCGTCCGTTCCGGCCCGGGGCGTCGTGAGCCGGTCGGTGTGAATCGTGCTTTATTCTATAATCTTGGATGACTTGAATCTTGACCTTTTTATTTTAACACATTAATACTGAACAACAACGTGACCTATCTACTTCTGAACGAAACTTCTCCTGTCAATTGTCAACAGTGCATCTGTCATAGTACAGTTGTCAATGACTTGTCACTTCTCATATGATCATGACTGGCCGGTAAATTGGTGAATCATGTGCTTAGTGTTAGTCCAAATTAAACCAGTTTTATGAATAAAATTAGTTTGGAAAACGTTATAAAAAATTAAAAACATTTTCTTTTATTAATCTTGGTAATTTTTAAATATGTACAAGATTTAAAATAATTACTGGACCTGATTATATCAATTGAACATTCTCGTCATTATTGTGTTGAGTTTCCGCATTGAGTAAAAGAAAGTTTGGTGACTGGTTCTTCTGTAGGTCAATGGTACGATCATTGCGTGCCGGTTACGTTAGTCTGACGTACCCGTCGAACGATCTATCGAGCCGGTCGCATCATCAAGATTCAAGTTACTTTGTACCGCAGCTGAGTGTAGTTGTGTTATTTATAAAAGATTTTTGTTCAGGTTGTGTCTGTCCGTGTTAGTGATTACAATAGTTAAAATGGGTGGTAAAGCGCAAAACGTTGGAATTCTTGCCATGGAGATATATTTTCCTTCACAATATGTAGATCAAACGGAATTAGAAAAATTTGATGGAGTTAGCCCTGGAAAATATACAATTGGTCTTGGACAAAAGAAAATGGGATTCTGCTCTGACAGAGAAGATATTAATTCACTGTGCCTTACTGTATTACACCGACTTATTGAAAATAATAATATAAATGTTCATGACATTGGCCGTCTTGAGGTTGGTACTGAAACAATAATTGATAAAAGTAAAAGTGTTAAATCTTTTCTAATGTCATTGTTTTCCAAAGAAGGTGCAACTGATATAGAAGGTATAGATACAACTAATGCATGTTATGGGGGTACTGCAGCTTTGTTCAATGCTATAAATTGGGTAGAGTCTTCGTCTTGGGATGGTAGAAAAGCAATAGTTGTAGCTGGGGATATAGCAGTCTATGGAAAAGGGCCTGCGAGACCGACAGGAGGGGCAGGAGCAGTTGCAATGTTAATAGGACCAGATGCACCTTTAGTTTTTGACTGTGGTGTTAGAGCAACTCACATGGAACATGCTTATGATTTTTATAAACCTGACCTTGCTTCTGAGTTTCCTTATGTTGATGGCAAGTTATCAATTCAATGTTATCTTAGTGCTTTAGATAATTGTTATAATTTATATTGTAAAAAAATGAGAAGGTTGAACCCTCAGTTTAAAGGGTTATTGAGTTTAGATGGCATGTTATTTCATACTCCTTATTGCAAGTTAGTACAGAAATCTCTTGGGAGGGTATCTTTTAATGATTTTTTAAATACATCAGGTAAAGAAAGGAATACACAGTTTCCTGGACTATCCAAATTTAGTTCTTCAAAGCGTGAAGAGACATATTTTGACAGAGATATTGAAAAAGCTTTTATGGAATACAGTAAAGATTTATTTGAAACAAAAACAAAACCCTCTTTACATATAGCAACCAATATTGGCAATATGTACACAGCATCCTTATATGGCGGTCTTGTGTCATATTTAGTTAGCAAATCACCAGAAGAGTTAGCAGGAAAAAAGTTTGGTTTATTTTCTTATGGGTCTGGCTTGGCTTCAACAATGTATTCGATTAATATCACAAATGATGTTAGTGCTGGTTCAAAATTAAGAAATCTTATTAATTCCTTAAGTAAAAATGTTTCAACTCTAGATAAAAGAATTCCAGTAGAACCGCAGAAGTTTTCTGACCTGATGCAAGTAAGAACAGAAAATTATCATACAGCACCTTATGAACCTAGTGGTTCAATAGAAGTCTTATTCCCAGGTACTTACTACCTTGTTAAAATTGATGACCAAAGACGGCGTACCTATCATAGAAAATAAGATTTACTATCAAAAACTTTTTAGTGTTAAGTTTGGTGTAGGAAAGTGTTTCTTTATATCAGGTTATGTTCAAGAGGTACATTTTTGTATTGTTTTTGGGGAGTATATGTAGGCAGCAATTTATATTTATTCTTAAAAGTTTGTGGTACATAAAATTTGTTTTTAAACAATGGAGTAGAATTTTAAGTGTGTTGTTATTAGCAAATGTGAGTTATAAAAGTGCAATAAAGAAGTTGTCTTTTTATTTATAATTATCTGTAAATTATGTATCTAATGCACTATAAACTTATATATTATACTATATATTTTGCACTGAATCTATTGTGATGTAATCATTAAAATAATAAAAGCATCCATCAGTGACATGCATCTTCTTATTTAGGAGTTTTTCTAAGAAATATTTTAGATCACACAGTTGATACTGATTATGTCTGAACTTGACTTTATTATTTGCTATTTACAAGTGTAAATATGTATAACAATTTAAAAATGATCACTTATTGGTAATACCAATAACATATATTTATCAATTTATAATTGATATTTTATATTTTGTAATTAAAGTAATATAGAAAATATATCAATTGGTTGAGTAATTTTTAATATATATTTTAGAATTTAACCTGAACCTCATTTGGTCTATTATGTTACATCTAGCCAGAATTTGTTTTCAGTTTGTGAATCTCTTTTTAACTTTTGAAATTCAAAGGGTAGTAGGGGAGCCCAAGAGGGAATTTTGGTATTTACTCAAGCACATCAGATTAACATAGGAGGGAGGGTACCTCGCATACTGCTAAGGCTCTCCACCAAATATAAGCCCTTTCTAAAAGGGAGGTGACTATGGCAGAAAAAAAACAAAAGATAACTTCGGCTTGTCGAAATTGTCAGTATATACTTTTTTCGTAATTCTTACATAATTTCCTCCATAATTAAAGATAATTCAGACACACTTGAAAATGTGAAGGCAAATTTATGACCCTCCCACTCCCTTACGCTACAGTTGAATTGTCAGATTTTTTAAATTTTAGTTGGAAATTAACCCACCATACCCTAATCTGACGCCTCAGTGTTTTCATGTCACTGATTTTTTTACATTTTTTTTTATCTGTAGATTTTTTCCCCGCCTTTAAAATAAAAAATATTATATAACCTTTTATTTTTCCTATAATTTAATCTACAAAATCCAATAGATCCCTACGACGCTCGAGTAACTACCCATTTAGCATCTTGGGCTCAATTACAATAACAGTAACAATTTTACTATAACAATTTTTGACATTGTCATTAAATCTAATTTTAATTTAGATAAGCTTTGCTAAAACGTTATTTGGTCATGTATAAAAGTATTAAGTTATATTATTTAAATTTTATTTCATCCTGTTATCCATCACGACGAGATACCAAATATTAAAGTTTCTTATTTTATTTATAATGTCTTTTTTTTACTTACTAACATACATATGTATATTTGAAGTGGATAGCAAATTCTACTTTTGATTGCTAGGTCCCAGGATAGATTTCTAGCTATATCTATATTCTGGCTAGCTCTAAAATAGTACTACCTATCAAAATGGACTATACCACATATAGCCACCCTGCAAGCCTTTATATTATGTTTATGTGTGTAGTGGCTAATCCTGTCAACCCAGTTTTTCCAAAGTCTTAAGGCAGTGGAGGGATAAACGAATAGCCTACTTCATTTAGTTACATCTCTGGGAAACTGGACCCTAAGGAAGTTCAACACAATGCACTCCAACAGTATGTTATGCAGAATGTCGACATTGGTTATGCAAAGGCTACATAAGGGATTTTCAGTAAAGGTTATGGTTTGATTGTATTTATGTGTAATCATTCCCCTGGGATTTCTTCGAAGATTAGGTGTAGTTAATTTAAGCGCTATATCATAGCATATTTTTCTGTAATCAAATAGGGAAAATTTGTTCCTAATCTGCCAGTTACTTGGCATCAGCTATATGGTAGAGTTCTGCATTGTCTCGCCCGGGTTTGGTACCAACGCCTTACCTATTCCTGCCGCAATAGCGTCAGTGCTTGTCACGTCGTGTTCCAGTTTGGAGGGTAGGGTAGCCGGTAAACTTATGCATATGGCATTAGACTTCCCCACAAGATAGCAACGCACCATTTAACATCTCTGGTGTCCATAGGCGATGGTTGGCTCTTTCCACCAGGAAACCCATCTGCTTGTTTGCTATCTTATGGTATAAAAAAACCTAAACCTCGCAGAATCAATCGGTCGCCTTTTACAACTTGTCTGGCAGAACAGCAGTTGGCCTATTCTTCAAAGGAGCCTGGGACCAACACGGGCCAAGAGTCAAATCTTTACAAAACGCTTCTTATGTACTTGCGCTGATTTAGGTTTAAAAATTAACTGGTAAACAAGGTCTGCTACCAACTTATCTGTTCAGTAGACAAAATCGATGTTACAGCTGCCGTTTTGTGAAATTATAATTCCACTGTCAGGTTTCTAGTAAAATTCTTAAGTTGCAGCTCTAAGCGGCTCACTAGCGACGCCATTTACTGATCAGATCAGTTGGTGGCCGGGTCTCCTTTGAAGAAGAGACCATTTGCCATCGGTCAAACAGTTCATAAAAGGCGAATGATTATAATATCACTGGACAAACTGGATACTAATACATAGGAACACATATAAATACGGTAACATTCCTAATAAACACCCAAATCTAGAAATACAAACATCTATGCTCATCACACAAATGTTTGCCCCTGTCGGGAATCGACCCCGAGCCTCGTCGATTCGTAGTTAATTTCGCTAACCACTAGACCAACGAGGCGGTCAAAAGGCGGTGATATCAGTTTAATAATGATTGGTTATAATTGTCACTACCATCGCGATTACTAGGTGGAGAGTCCTGTAAGATCTCGCCTTGGTTTTTTTTGTAACATCGCCTTACCTATTCCTGCCGCATGCCTGCGCACGCCTGCCGCGGTTTAGGGGGTAAGGTTGCCGGTAGTTTATGCAAGGGGCATTGCCATCCCGCCACACGGATATCAACGCGTCATTAACATCTTTGGTGTCTATAGACGATGGTTTCTCTTTTCATCGGGTGTTCCATCAGCTAGTTTGCGATCTAATGATATAAAAAATGTCATTCTGCCAAGCAATTCGTAAAACACGAACTATTGGCTATATGTGTCACTATACCGTTGTGATTACTAGGTAGTAGGGTTCCGCAACGTCTCGCCCGGGTATTTGACACTACCACTTTACCTATTTCTACAATAATAGCGTCAACGCTTATTATTGTTGTATTCCAGTTTAGAGGGTGAAGGAGCAGGTAAACTTATGTAAGTGGCATAACCATCCCGCCACAGGGGTATGCCATATAAATGCATCATTACCACCTTTGGTGTCTATAGGCGGTTGTTGTCTTCGTCCGTCAGAAGAGCCACTGCTTGTTTGCTATCTTATTGGCAACGCATCTTGCAGCTGTTCATGGGCAGCAGTGATCACCGTTTGCCCCCTATTCCATAAAAAAATTATAAGAAAGCAACAGTTGTTGAAAATAAACTGATGTTGAACAAGAATATTTAATTATTTTAGTTATACTAAGGTCGCGTATGAATATTTTTCTTTAATAGCAACATTAATATTAGGTAAGTATACCAATTAATGTCACATATCAACTTTACAAATGTTATTGTTATTTTTAAAAACAATAATCAGTTTTAAATTTTTGTTTTGCGTATAATTAGTACCTACCTAACTAAAATTTAAAGAAAACTTTGTAAATTAAGTTTGGAAATATCTGTGAATTAAAACACTCTAGAAAGTAAAAAATAATGGAAATATATATAAAATGTCACGGTTCAAAGGGGTGTTTAGCTCTCAATTTAAAAAAATATATATTTCTTGTTATAAAAATACTGCGTGTTGAACACATGAACGTATACATATAGAATTCCAAAAGTGGAAAAAATTAGCACATATTTACCTAACTGGCAAGTTAATATCTAAATCTAATCTGTATCTACTAATATATTACAAAGAGGCTTTGTTTTGTTCTTATCCCAATGGTGTTATACAGATATCGGAGATTTAGACATGATTTTAACCACTAGTAATATGAGTACCCAGGATCCAATAAAAACTAAAACTTTCGGCCTTAACTCCTTCATACAAATATTCTTCGAAACGTCACAGATTTTTTTTGTGACAAATTACACTTACTGATCTAACTCCAAAGTAAGCAAATTATTTGCTTGTGTTATGGATGTTAGTCAACGATACTAATACATAGAAATACATATAATAATCTACTAGCTGTTGCCCACGACTTCGTCCGCTCCGACTTCGTTTACTCCGCCCAGCTTCTCCCCCTTAGGAGATAGCGTGATAATATGTAGCCTATATGTTGACCCGACCTGTTAGTAATATTCATGCAAAATTTGAAGTAAATCCATGCAGTACTTTTTGAAATTACCCCGGACATACATACAGACAAACAGACATACAGACAAACAGACAAAAATTCTAAAAACTATTATTTTGGCTTCTATATCGATTGTAGATCACGCCCCAAGTATTCTTTAAAAAAAATATTCAATGTACAATTTTGACTTTCCTACGATTTTATTATATGTATAGACGATGATGGCATACAAATTATTTATTAATAACTAGCTGTTGCCCACGACTTCGTCCGCGCAGACTTCGTTTACTCCGCACAGCTCCTCCCCCGTAGGTGATAGCGTGATAATATGTAGCCTATATGTTGACCCGACCTATTAGTAATATTCAGGCAAAATTTGAAGTAAATCCATGCAGTTCTTTTTGAGTTTACCCCGGACATACATACAGACAAACAGACAAAAATTCTAAAAACTACATTTTTGGCTTTGATATCGATTGTAGATCACGCCCCAAGTATTCTTTTAAAAAAATATTCAATGTACCGTTTTGACTTTCCTACGATTTTATTATATGTATAGATACTTTTACTAGCTGACCCGAAAAGCTTCGCCTGCGCATTCTACATGTGGCGCTAAGATCCCGCCACAAGGATAGCAACGCACCGTTAACATCTTTGGTGTCTATAGGCGATGGTTGCCTCTTTCCATCAGGGGAACCATTTGCTTGTTTGCTATAGTGCGCGCGGAACTAGTTGGCCGCTCCATACGTAATACGTAATACGTATGGAGCGGCCAACTAGTTCCGCGCGCACTATAGCTTATGATAAGACAAACAACTTGTGGAAAGCCTCGTTATTATTAAATTGGTTGCTAATGGTTATTGCTATGAATGACAGATATCTTATTATTATTAACTTCGTGACTTGCTACGACTCTGCATCATATTACATAATATGTACAATACTTTATTGTACATCAAAAATTAACATTGTCATCACACGGACTTACAGTTTTACTGATATAATATTTAATAATGTACAATCTGTCGGCTTTATCGCATATTTGCGATCTCTATCAGACAACCAGCGAATATAAGATATTTATAGACTTTGAGTACAATATATCTATGTTTATAGAATACTAGCTTTCGCATGTGGCCGAAATTCGACCATAGACTAAAAATAAAATCTCTTTTAAGATTGACAACTGATTTTAGCCGTAAAGAAAATATATCGATGTTTATAGAATACTAGCGATCGCATGTGGCCGAAATTCGACCATAGCCTAAGCCTAAACAATAAAATCTCTTTTAAGATTGACAACTGATTTTAGCCGTAAAGAAAATATATCTATGTTTATAGAATACTAGAGATCGCATGTGGCCGAAATTCAACCATAGACTAAACAATAAAATTTCTTTTAAGATTGACAACTGATTTTAGTCGTAAAGAAAATAGTAGTTTACATGTGTGTATAATATCATGTATGTCACATGATTATAGTGTGTGTAATGTTTGTTTTTATTAATTTAATTTGTTTCAAATGCATTTTATTTAAAAATATTAGTTTTCTGCAGTCCTCGGCAATGTAAACTTTAACTGTGCTGTCTGTGCCAAATATCTTACTCCACCGTTCACGCAATCATCTTAAAAAGGGGTACAAACTTTTTCCTTCACGTATCTATACGTATAATAAAATCGTAGGAAAGTCAAAACTGTACATTGAATATTTTTTTAAAGAATATTTGGGTCTGTTTGTCTGCATGTCTGTATGTATGTCCGGGGTAAACTCAAAAAGTACTGCATGGATTTACTTCAAATTTTGCATGAATATTACTTACAGGTCGGGTCAACATATAGGCTACATATTATCACGCTATCACCTACGGGGGAGGAGCAGTGCAGAGTAAATAGAAGTCCGCGCGTACGAAGTCGCTGGCAACAGCTACTTATTAATAACTAGTCATCACCTCTGGCCGAAAATCGACCATAGACAACAATAAAATCTCTTTTAAATTTGAAAACAGACTTTAGCCGTTAAGAAAATAGTATATTACGTAGGTCACACTATAAGTTTTGCGTACCTAACTTAAAAAACAACATGTTATAACCAAAATATTATGTTTATTGCTTTTCAAAATAATCTCATTTACATTTCGAACCTTTTTTAATGTGATCGAACCATTTTTTAAAAAAGGAGGACCACAGATCTGAAGGCATGTTTTCTTCGTGCTGATTGAACGCTATCACTGCCTCTTCGGAGTTGGTAAAAGTAAAAACCGCTCATCAAATCTTTGATTTTGGGGAAAATACAGAAATCACAGGGTGCTAGGTCAGGGCTATGCGCAGGATGAGTGACGAGATGTACTTTTTGGGAAGCTAAAAATGACTTTGTTTTGTTGGCCGTGTGTGAAGAAGCGTTATCATGGTGTAGGAGAATGCGGCTTTTGGGTCGTCTTTCGCGAACTTTTTCTAACACCCTGGGTAAACAAATGATATACCACTCGGCATTAACACTCTTTTGATTTTCAAGTGGAATTGTACAGATGGGACCCGTAGACGGAAAAAAACGCGATCATTTTTTTACCAACGTTTCTCGCCTGTTTCACTTTTGTTGGCCTGTTCTCATTTTCAAACACCCATTCACAAGATTGCTGTTTTTTTCGGGTTCAAAACAATAAATTCACGTTTCGTCTCCTGTGACAATGTCATAAATAGCATTAGAATGTCCGTGGTCGTACTTCAGTAGCATCAGTGAGCACCATTTCACGCGAGCCCGCTTCTGCTCCGCTGTCAGTTCATGAGAGATCCAACGACAACACAGTTTCCGAACTTTCAATTCTTCGTGTAAAATTTCTGAATTTAGCTCATACTAATCCCCAATAGTCCTCGAATTGTTTTATAGGTAATTCGGGGGTTTTCTTCAATTAACCGCTTAACAGTAGCCACATTATTTTCGTTGACGGCAGTTGAAGGCCGCCCTTCACGAAATTCGTCATGTAAAGAAACTCGACCTCTCTCAAATTCAGCAAATCATCGCCCCACGGTACTCAAACAAGGTGCTTCTCTCCCAAAAGCATTTTGAAGACGAGCGGCACAGTCTTGCGGAGAAAGAGAACTTTTAAAATCATAAAAAATCATTGCTCTAAAATCTTTTCGACTTAATTCCATTTTCGTTGCGTACTTTGATGTGTGATAAAAAAAAATTGACAAATAATTTCCCGCCAATTGTTTTTTTTTTATTACTAAGAAAGTTGCAATGTTTTAAAAATATAATATTCGAAATTCAAATAGTTCCGATTAGCTATAAGTGCAAAATTTTTAGTGTGCCCCATGTATACATGTGTGTCATTGTGTGTATCTTATCGTGTGTGTCACATGAATGTGTGTGTGATTTTTATTTTTATTAATTTAATGTATTTCTAATGCATTTTATTTAACAATATTAGGGTTTCTGCACTCCTCCGAAATGTAGATTCTAACCCTGGCAAATTTCATACTCCACCATTCGCGCAATTGCTTAAAAAGGGATCCAAAGTTTTTCCTTTACGTATGATTATATAGATATATAGATTTGCGATCTCTACCAGACAACCAGCGAAAATATGTAGATATATAAGAAAATGCCTAAGAGCCCTAAACGCTTCGACTCGACTAATGGTTAGTTACGTGAAATAATAAGCTTTTTTTCTTTGCGTGAACCGGATCCCAAGAGCAGTGTCTTTATTTTTAAAGAACATAAAATTATTCGTAAAAACTTAATGAAAAACTCCCATAAAAGTCAATTAAGTAAAACCTAACCTTTGTACATAATTATATTTTATTGTTTATTTTCTTTATAATTAAGTACCTATAACAATGCCAATGTCTTCTGTTTTTTTGCAATTATGTTTTTCAACCACTACGTTTGATGTTAGGAAAACAATAAGAGGAAATAACTTTAATCATTTACAGTTTACCTCAGTAAGTTTTTTGTTTCAATGAGATTTTATGAGACTCTTGATATTACCATCGACTTCATTCGCGTGATTCAAATACCTACATTAATTTCATTTACTTAGCCGATTAATAAAGTAGGTAGCCTATAATTAGTGGTGCCCTAGTGCATCAGTTTTTGGGACCGAATGTTGAAATAATAGTTTTTACTTGTAAATCCTTTCTTCCAATTTTTATTTTTAAAGGTTTCATGAATTACCTATAACTAGCGAACGCCTGTGGTCGAAATTTGACCACAGACTAAAACAATAAATTTGACATTAAACAAAAAATTTGGCAACTGACTATAGTCGTAAATAAAATAGTAAGTATACATGTGTGTATGTCGCAGGCAAATTCTATCATTCGTCCGTATACAAATGGTGTCGTCAGATTGCAAACACAATTAATGCGCTTTGGAAAATGCGTTACGCTGAATGACATGAAAAAATACGCATGACAGTTACCGCCGTAAAAAAATTGCCGCGGCATACTGTGTAAATAATATACCCTACCTCTAG
Organism: Apodemia mormo; assembly: GCA_036924255.1. NCBI lineage: Eukaryota > Metazoa > Arthropoda > Insecta > Lepidoptera > Riodinidae > Apodemia > Apodemia mormo. Next base: position 26,133,486 of record JAUPFN010000019.1, on the reverse strand, counting down.
AAACCTATCCGGCTTTTTACATTAAAAAAGTAGGTTGTTAGGTTGCCTTTAGGTCCCACACCCGGAAAAAGAAGCCCCGCCGCGCAGGGCTCCGTCGACAGTCAGCTACATCAAAGTTTCTAGTTGACATTGACGCCATTTGTCATCAACAATTTGCCTTTGGCAATTTGTATTGAAAGTTTACGTTTAATAAAATAAGGGCGCCATTTGTATACGGATGAATTATAGAATTTGCCTACGACATGTATATTATCATGTATGTCATATGAATGTAGTGTGTAATGTTTATTTTTATTAATTTAATGTGTTTTTAATGCATATTATTTAAAAAAATAAATTGGTTTTCTGCACTACAGATTACTTTGTAATAATCTGCAATCCTCCGCAACGTAAACTTTAACTGTGTTAAAGTTCACTCTTCACCGTTTGCGTAAATGTCCGAAAAAGGGATACAAAGTTTCACTTCATGACTTAATTTAAAGGTGTATTGTTAATCGTTAACCCTAACATCAATTAACTTTATTTTGGAATTATTAGTAAGTAATACAATTTTATTAAGTATAACTAAATTTAATATTTTTTTTTATAATTACATTTTTATTTGGATTTGACTGGTTTTAAATAGTGTATTAATTTTATTGCGTGTTCTTAAAATTCATTACGTGATAAATTAAAGTTCGTCTTTCAATCTAAATTAAGTTAGTGGACAATCAGGACAAAATGGTGTCCCGAGTAAATTTGAACCGGGTCGTGACACTAGTCCCCTTTAAAATCAGGATGTTCCGTATAATCGCGACACGTGGGATAATCGGGATGCTACTGAAACTTCCGTCAAAATAGGTTTAGCCTTTTTGGAGATTAGCAGGAACAAACAGATAGACCTAGACAGGCAGACGGACAAACATTTTTAATATCGGATTTTTGGTAAAAATAACGCACCAACTTTTATATACACCCAATACAAAGCTGTTAATGTTGACATTACAAGCGTACACATCTACATTATAATATATGCATAGATGTTCCTAAAATTTATTACGTGATAAATAAAACTTCGTCTTTCAATCTAAATTAAGTTAGTGGACAATCAGGACAAATTGTGTTTCGAGTAAATCTGAACGGGACGTGACACTAGTTACCTTTAAGTTCAGGATGTTCCGTATAACCGGGACACGCGGGATAATCAGGACGTTATTGAAAGTTCCGTCAAAATAGGTTAAGCCTTTTTGGAGACTTGCAGGAAAAAAAACAGATAGACCTAGATAAGCAGACGGACAAACATTTTTAATATTGGTTTTTTGGTAAAAATGACGCGCAAACTTTCATATTATGCACCCAGTAAAAAGCTGTTAATGTTGACATTACAAAAATACACTTCAACATTATATATATGCATAGATAACGCGCAGTTTCATGTGCGTTAATTTAAAGAAAAAACCTAAAAATATATTTCATTACTTTATTTTTTACTTAACACATTGCTAGAAGATTACAGGTACATCACGTTATGATCATTAAGAGTTGAACCATGGTAAAAAATCTGTAAACCAGTTGACTCAGTAGGCTATATCTGAAACTTCTTGCTTAGTTGGGGTAGGTATTTTAATCTCAATGCATTGAAACGTATACCTACGTAATCATGAATTTTTGAGCTCGAAGTGTTCAAAAGGTACGTTTAATGAAAACGACATTATTATAATTTTTGGAAGGCTGTAGGTTTGAAAACCATGATCAATTTTATTTTCCGAATGACATTCTACGTAGGTCACACTATAAGTATTGCGTTACTTAAAAAAACAACATGTTATAATCAAAATATTAGGTTTATTGCTTTTAGAAATAATCTCCTTTAAATTTTAAACATGGTTCGATCATAATGGGAGGGCCACAGACCTAAAGGCATGTTTTCTACGTGCTTGATTGCTACGTTCAATCGAACGCTATCATTACCTCTTCGGAGTTGGTAAAAGTAAATCCTCTCACCAAATCTTTGATTTTGGGGAAAATACAGAAATCACAGGGTGCTAGGTTGGGGCTATGCGCAGGATGAGTGACGAGATGTGCTTTTTTTGGAAGCTAAAATGACTTTGTTTTGTTTGCTGTGTGTGAAGAAGCGTTATCATGGTGTAGAAGAATGCGTCTTTTGGGTCGTCTTTCGCGAACTTTTTCTAACACCCTGGGTAAACAAATGGTAGAATACCACCTGACATTAATACTCTTTTGATCTTCAAGTGGAATTGTACAGATGGGACCCGTAGCTGAGAAAAAAATATCATTTTTTTACCAACGTTTCTCGCTTGTCTCACTTTTGTTGGCTTGTTCTCATTTTCAAACACCCATTCACAAGATTGCTGTTTTTTTCGGATTCAAAACAATAAATCCACGTTTCGTCTCCTGTGACAATGTCATAAACAGCATTAGAATGTCCGTGGTCGTATTTTAGTAGCATCTGTGAGCACCATTCTACGTGAGCCCGCTTCTGCTCCGCTGTTCATGAGGGATCCAACGACAACAAAGTTTCCGAACTTTCAATTCTTCGTGTAAAATTTTCTGAATTTGGCGCTACCAATTCCCAATAGTCCACGAATTGTCTCATAGGTAATCCGAGGGTTTTCTTCAATTAACCGCTTAACAGTAGCCACATTATTTAAGTTGACGGCAGTTGAAGGCCGCCCTTCACGAAATTCGTCATGTAAAGAAACTCGACCTCTCTCAAATTCAGCAAACCATCGCCTCACGGTGCTCAATATCAATGTTTAACCGATTTTGATTCGATTTACGGCATTCGACGCAGGTTTTTGTAAATACTCCTATCTCAAAATCTCTGAAACCGAAGCCCTGAAATCTTTTAAGTACGTTTAGATTTGGTGAAACCCAATCGAATGCCGTCAACTGCTGTTCGATCAGTCAAGCTATGCAAAAGTTATGAGAGGTTTACATACAAATACACATATGTACATACACATACATAATCACATACACATACATACATAATATGTGTATCTTTACGCCAAATCCCTAACGGAATATGCAAAGAGAACTGGGAGCCACACATCAGGGTCCAGACAGACTGAATTTGCTTCCTTCACATTTATAACTCATTTCATACAAATTCGCTGGTTTTCGACTCTTTTTAACTTCCCACTACGTATGTAGATAAGGAAGTTGCTGATTTTGCCCCAATTTTCGAAAATTGAGTTTCCTAATTTTTAAGGTACTAGGAACCTTTTCCAACTATTTGCGATGACGTCAGTATGCCTTTATGTATGTATGTGTATGTATGTGTAGGTAAACATCTCATAACTTTTGAACAGCTTAACCGATCGAAACGTGGTTGATGGCATTCAATTGTTAGATTCCGCTCAACTTAGACGTCCTGAAAATTTGAACCAATTTCGGTCCAGGAGATTTTAACAAAATTTTGAAAAAACCTCAAAAAATTTTTGGCGAAGCAATATTTTTTTAATATACAAAATCGAATCAGCTCTATTCCTCAAGAAACTACGTCTAACGCATAAATTTCATCAAAATCGGTTTACCCATTCGGAAGTTACCGTTGACGAAAAATTTTGAAAAAAGTGTTTTTTCGAACACTTTTTTCAAAATTTTTCGTCAAACTTTTACAAACTGTACTTTTTTACAAACTGTATAATATATTTATTTTTAATTAAATATCCAACCGGTTTCACATTTCATTGCATCTTCAGGGCTAAAACCTAAATTGTCAACAAGTAATATAATATATTAATTCGGGAGCGTTAAGAATAGTCGGTTGGAACCGATCGTTCGTTTAAAATCAAATAAGATTTTTTTTGACATTTTTCGTCGTTTTTAACCTATAGACTTTGCAGCTAATAAAATAATTTAAAGCTGAAAAATAGCGTTGAATTCCATTTGAAAGATCAAAATCAATCATTTAAAAAAATATAAATATTTTTGAAAATTAAAATACTATCATTTTTACAATCTTAAGATTATTGAACTTTTTCAGCTCAAAAATCTATGCTTAGTTATAGTTTTTGCTTTAAGTTTTAAATACCTCAATTTAGCGTGAAGTTTCAGGGATGGCCTGCAGGGTCAACCGTCTTACATATTTTATAGAAGAGGGGGCAAAGGGACAGGAGGCTCACCTTATGGTAAGTGATTACCGCCGCCCGTCTTGCAGATTGCAATTTGGATTTTTTTGCCCATAACTAGTTCTATATAGGAATATTACGTGGCAAAAAGTTCCTTGAGAATCGCACGGTTGTGAATATTCAGACATCAAGATGGTGCGGATGAAATTTTGAATTTTCTAAAGATGCAGAGTGATGTTACGTAATATAGCGTTACAAAATGTTTGGCATTCTACATACTCATTATGTATTAATATTAATATTTTTTCCTACATATGTAGTTATATGTTATTATTTGCGTATTATGTAAATATTTTTGTCTAACTAAAAAAGAAAATGCTTGGTTTAATAATGTTGAAGGTCAAAGAAGCGCTCAAGTGTATAGTGTAACAATACCTTTTTTTAACTATACTACTTAATTAAGCTTGTTTTATAATCAGATGTTTGATAACGCTATCCAGACGTGTCATGTGTTTGGCCACAGTACCTATCTAAATTAAAGGTGGTTAATATAACGCATAGCAGCACTATATTATAGCGCGCTATGTATCCTCAACGTAAAGCGTACGCTATTTAGATTCGCATTCGGCGCTATAACATAAACCACGCTGCGTAGACCGTACTGCGTAGACCGTACTGCGCCTAACAGCGGTCCTTCATTTAAATGAATTCAAGAACTAATGAAAACATAAATTCTCGCACATTGATTACAAAATGAAGTCCGATATTTTGTTACTGTTTAACTGTCATGGTACGTTAGACCGAGATAGGTGGTTTAGCGATGCAATCGTATTTAGCCCTATCAGGCTAGCATGGTGAAATCAGCAAAATTGCAAAAAAAAAATACATCAATTTGTAGCTAATTAGTTGCTAATTAGTTGCCAAAACGACGATTTTGTTGCTCGTGCCAATCCCTAGAAATCGTGAATTATGCTATCGTGATATCAAGGTAGCAAGGTAACTTAATGAATTATATTCTTTTCCGTTCATCTTTATAGAAGATTTAGTTACTATTTTGTTGCTATATCTTAGATATCGCAAAAATTTTTTTAATAATTGTTTTTTTTAATTTTTCTGTTCTTGCTATCTTGAAACTGGTTTTTCCTGGCATTAAAGAGTCTTTGAATTTTGTTGCTCATCAGGAGGCTACTCAAATACACTCAAACAACTAGCAACAAAATAGTTGAAACCGGTCAGCCGATTTTTGAATTTTTTTTTCATCTTCCTCATTCTTGCTATCTTGAAACTGATTTTTGTCGGCATAGAAAGTGTATTAAATTAGTTGCTCATCAGGAAAATACTCAAATACACTCCAAGTATCAGCAACAAAATAGTTGAAACCGGTCGACCGATTTTTGAATTTTTTTTTTCATCTTCCTCATTCTTGCTATCTTGAAAGTGGGTTTTCCTGGTAATAAAGAGTCTTTGAAATTTGTTGCTCATCAGGAGGCTACTCAAATACACTCAAACAACTAGCAACAAAATAGTTGAAACCGGTCAGCCGATTTTTGAAATTTTTTTCCATCCTCCTCATTCTTGCTATCTTGAAACTGATTTCTTTCGGCATAGAAAGTGTATTAAATTTGTTGCTCATCAGGAGACTACTTAAATACACTCTAAGAACCAGCAACAAAATAGTTGAAACCGGTCAGCCGATTTTTGAATTTTTTTTCCATCCTCCTCATTCTTGCTATCTTGAAACTGATTTCTTTCGGCATAGAAAGTGTATTAAATTTGTTGCTCATCAGGAGACTACTTAAATACACTCAAACAACTAGCAACAAAATAGTTGAAACCGGTCAGCCGATTTTTGAATTTTTTTTTCATCTTCCTCATTCTTCCTATCTTGAAAGTGGGTTTTCCTGGTAATAAAGAGTCTTTGAAATTTGTTGCTCATCAGGAGGCTACTCAAATACACTCAAACAACTAGCAACAAAATAGTTGAAACCGGTCAGCCGATTTTTGAATTTTTTTTCCATCCTCCTCATTCTTGCTATCTTGAAACTGATTTCTTTCGGCATAGAAAGTGTATTAAATTTGTTGCTCATCAGGAGACTACTTAAATACACTCTAAGAACCAGCAACAAAATAGTTGAAACCGGTCGGCCGATTTTTGAATTTTTTTTTCATCTTCCTCATTCTTGCTATCTTGAAAGTGGGTTTTCCTGGTAATAAAGAGTCTTTGAAATTTGTTGCTCATCAGAAGGCTACTCAAATACACTCAAACAACTAGCAACAAAATAGTTGAAACCGGTCAGCCGATTTTTGAATTTTTTTTTTGCATCTTCCTCATTCTTGCTATCTTGAAACTGATTTCTTTCGGCATAGAAAGTGTATTAAATTTGTTGCTCATCAGGAGACTACTTAAATACACTCTAAGAACCAGCAACAAAATAGTTGAAACCGGTCAGCCGATTTTTGAATTTTTTTTTCATCTTCCTCATTCTTGCTATCTTGAAAGTGGGTTTTCCTGGTAATAAAGAGTCTTTGAAATTTGTTGCTCATCAGGAGGCTACTCAAATACACTCAAACAACTAGCAACAAAATAGTTGAAACCGGTCAGCCGATTTTTGAATTTTTTTTCCATCCTCCTCATTCTTGCTATCTTTAAACTGATTTCTTTCGGCATAGAAAGTGTATTAAATTTGTTGCTCATCAGGAGACTACTTAAATACACTCTAAGAACCAGCAACAAAATAGTTGAAACCGGTCCGCCGATTTTTGAATTTTTTTTTCATCTTCCTCATTCTTGCTATCTTGAAAGTGGGTTTTCCTGGTAATAAAGAGACTTTGAAATTTGTTGCTCATCAGGAGGCTATTCAAATACACTCAAACAACTAGCAACAAAATAGTTGAAACCGGTCAGCCGATTTTTGAATTTTTTTTTTGCATCTTCCTCATTCTTGCTATCTTGAAACTTGTTTTCCCTGATAATGAAGAGTCTTTGAAATTTGTTGCTCATCAGGAGGCTACTCAAATACACTCAAACAACTGGCAACAAAAAACAAGTTTCAAGACAGCAAGAATGAGGAAGATAGAAAAAAAATTCAAAAATCGGCTGACCGGTTTCAACTATTTTGTTGCTAGTTATTTGAGTGTATTTAAGTAGCTTCCTGATGAGCAACAAATTTCAAAGACTCTTTTTTACCAGGAAAAACCAGTTTCAAGATAGCAAGAATGAGGAAGATGAAAAAAAAATTCAAAAATCGGCGGACCGGTTTCAACTATTTTGTTGCTGGTTCTTAGAGTGTATTTAAGTAGTCTCCTGATGAGCAACAAATTTAATACACTTTCTATGCCGAAAGAAATCAGTTTCAAGATAGCAAGAATGAGGAGGATGGAAAAAAAATTCAAAAATCGGCTGACCGGTTTCAACTATTTTGTTGCTAGTTGTTTGAGTGTATTTGAGTAGCCTCCTGATGAGCAACAAATTTCAAAGACTCTTTATTACCAGGAAAACCCACTTTCAAGATAGCAAGAATGAGGAAGATGAAAAAAAAATTCAAAAATCGGCCGACCGGTTTCAACTATTTTGTTGCTGATACTTGGAGTGTATTTGAGTATTTTCCTGATGAGCAACTAATTTAATACACTTTCTATGCCGACAAAAATCAGTTTCAAGATAGCAAGAATGAGGAAGATAGAAAAAAATTCAAAAATCGGCTGACCGGTTTCAACTATTTTGTTTCTAGTTGTTTGAGTGTATTTAAGTAGCTTCCTGATGAGCAACAAATTTCAAAGACTCTTTTTTACCAGGAAAAACCAGTTTCAAGATAGCAAGAATGAGGAAGATGAAAAAAAATTCAAAAATCGGCGGACCGGTTTCAACTATTTTGTTGCTGGTTCTTAGAGTGTATTTAAGTAGTCTCCTGATGAGCAACAAATTTCAAAGACTCTTTATTACCAGGAAAACCCACTTTCAAGATAGCAAGAATGAGGAAGATGAAAAAAAAATTCAAAAATCGGCTGACCGGTTTCAACTATTTTGTTGCTAGTTGTTTGAGTGTATTTGAGTAGCCTCCTGATGAGCAACAAATTTCAAAGACTCTTTATTACCAGGAAAACCCACTTTCAAGATAGCAAGAATGAGGAAGATGAAAAAAAAATTCAAAAATCGGCCGACCGGTTTCAAATATTTTGTTGCTGATACTTGGAGTGTATTTGAGTATTTTCCTGATGAGCAACTAATTTAATACACTTTCTATGCCGACAAAAATCAGTTTCAAGATAGCAAGAATGAGGAAGATGAAAAAAAAATTCAAAAATCGGCTGACCGGTTTCAACTATTTTGTTGCTAGTTGTTTGAGTGTATTTAAGTAGTCTCCTGATGAGCAACAAATTTCAAAGACTCTTTTTTACCAGGAAAAACCAGTTTCAAGATAGCAAGAATGAGGAAGATGAAAAAAAATTCAAAAATCGGCGGACCGGTTTCAACTATTTTGTTGCTGGTTCTTAGAGTGTATTTAAGTAGTCTCCTGATGAGCAACAAATTTCAAAGACTCTTTATTACCAGGAAAACCTACTTTCAAGATAGCAAGTATGAGGAAGATGAAAAAAAATTCAAAAATCGGCTGACCGGTTTCAACTATTTTGTTGCTAGTTGTTTGAGTGTATTTGAGTATTTTCCTGATGAGCAACTAATTTAATACACTTTATATGCCGACAAAAATCAGTTTCAAGATAGCAAGAATGAGGAAGATGAAAAAAAAAAATTCAAAAATCGGCGGACCGGTTTCAACTATTTTGTTGCTGATTCTTAGAGTGTATTTAAGTAGTCTCCTGATGAGCAACAAATTTCAAAGACTCTTTATTACCAGGAAAACCCACTTTCAAGATAGCAAGAATGAGGAAGATGAAAAAAAAATTCAAAAATCGGCTGACCGGTTTCAACTATTTTGTTGCTAGTTGTTTGAGTGTATTTGAGTAGCCTCCTGATGAGCAACAAATTTCAAAGACTCTTTATTACCAGGAAAACCCACTTTCAAGATAGCAAGAATGAGGAAGATGAAAAAAAAATTCAAAAATCGGCTGACCGGTTTCAACTATTTTGTTGCTAGTTGTTTGAGTGTATTTGAGTAGCCTCCTGATGAGCAACAAATTTCAAAGACTCTTTATTACCAGGAAAACCCACTTTCAAGATAGCAAGAATGAGGAAGATGAAAAAAAAGTTCAAAAATCGGCCGACCGGTTTCAACTATTTTGTTGCTGATACTTGGAGTGTATTTGAGTATTTTCCTGATGAGCAACTAATTTAATACACTTTCTATGCCGACAAAAATCAGTTTCAAGATAGCAAGAATGAGGAAGATGAAAAAAAAATTCAAAAATCGGCGGACCGGTTTCAACTATTTTGTTGCTGGTTCTTAGAGTGTATTTAAGTAGTCTCCTGATGAGCAACAAATTTCAAAGACTCTTTATTACCAGGAAAACCCACTTTCAAGATAGCAAGAATGAGGAAGATCAAAAAAAAATTCAAAAATCGGCTGACCGGTTTCAACTATTTTGTTGCTAGTTGTTTGAGTGTATTTGAGTAGCCTCCTGATGAGCAACAAATTTCAAAGACTCTTTATTACCAGGAAAACCCACTTTCAAGATAGCAAGAATGAGGAAGATGAAAAAAAAAATCAAAAATCGGCCGACTGGTTTCAACTATTTTCTTGCTGATACTTGGAGTGTATTTGAGTATTTTCCTGATGAGCAACTAATTTAATACACTTTCTATGCCGACAAAAATCAGTTTCAAGATAGCAAGAATGAGGAAGATGAAAAAAAAAAAATTCAAAAATCGGCGGACCGGTTTCAACTATTTTGTTGCTGGTTCTTAGAGTGTATTTAAGTAGTCTCCTGATGAGCAACAAATTTAATACACTTTCTATGCCGAAAGAAATCAGTTTCAAGATAGCAAGAATGAGGAAGATGCAAAAAAAATATTCAAAAATCGGCTGACCGGTTTCAACTATTTTGTTGCTAGTTGTTTGAGTGTATTTGAGTAGCCTCCTGATGAGCAACAAATTTCAAAGACTCTTTATTACCAGGAAAACCCACTTTCAAGATAGCAAGAATGAGGAAGATGAAAAAAAAATTAAAAAATCGGCCGACCGGTTTCAACTATTTTGTTGCTGGTTCTTAGAGTGTATTTAAGTAGTCTCCTGATGAGCAACAAATTTAATACACTTTCTATGCCGAAAGAAATCAGTTTCAAGATAGCAAAAATGAGGAGGATGGAAAAAAAAATTCAAAAATCGGCTGACCGGTTTCAACTATTTTGTTGCTAGTTGTTTGAGTGTATTTGAGTAGCCTCCTGATGAGCAACAAATTTCAAAGACTCTTTATTACCAGGAAAACCCACTTTCAAGATAGCAAGAATGAGGAAGATGAAAAAAAAATTCAAAAATCGGCCGACCGGTTTCAACTATTTTGTTGCTGATACTTGGAGTGTATTTGAGTATTTTCCTGATGAGCAACTAATTTAATACACTTTCTATGCCGACAAAAATCAGTTTCAAGATAGCAAGAATGAGGAAGATGAAAAAAAAATTCAAAAATTGGCTGACCGGTTTCAACTATTTTGTTGCTAGTTGTTTGAGTGTATTTAAGTAGCTTCCTGATGAGCAACAAATTTCAAAGACTCTTTTTTACCAGGAAAAACCAGTTTCAAGATAGCAAGAATGAGGAAGATGAAAAAAAATTCAAAAATCGGCGGACCGGTTTCAACTATTTTGTTGCTGGTTCTTAGAGTGTATTTAAGTAGTCTCCTGATGAGCAACAAATTTCAAAGACTCTTTATTACCAGGAAAACCTACTTTCAAGATAGCAAGAATGAGGAAGATGAAAAAAAATTCAAAAATCGGCTGACCGGTTTCAACTATTTTGTTGCTAGTTGTTTGAGTGTATTTGAGTATTTTCCTGATGAGCAACTAATTTAATACACTTTCTATGCCGACAAAAATCAGTTTCAAGATAGCAAGAATGAGGAAGATGAAAAAAAAAAATTCAAAAATCGGCGGACCGGTTTCAACTATTTTGTTGCTGATTCTTAGAGTGTAATTAAGTAGTCTCCTGATGAGCAACAAATTTCAAAGACTCTTTATTACCAGGAAAACCCACTTTCAAGATAGCAAGAATGAGGAAGATGAAAAAAAAATTCAAAAATCGGCTGACCGGTTTCAACTATTTTGTTGCTAGTTGTTTGAGTGTATTTGAGTAGCCTCCTGATGAGCAACAAATTTCAAAGACTCTTTATTACCAGGAAAACCCACTTTCAAGATAGCAAGAATGAGGAAGATGAAAAAAAAATTCAAAAATCGGCTGACCGGTTTCAACTATTTTGTTGCTAGTTGTTTGAGTGTATTTGAGTAGCCTCCTGATGAGCAACAAATTTCAAAGACTCTTTATTACCAGGAAAACCCACTTTCAAGATAGCAAGAATGAGGAAGATGAAAAAAAAATTCAAAAATCGGCCGACCGGTTTCAACTATTTTGTTGCTGATACTTGGAGTGTATTTGAGTATTTTCCTGATGAGCAACTAATTTAATACACTTTCTATGCCGACAAAAATCAGTTTCAAGATAGCAAGAATGAGGAAGATAGAAAAAAATTCAAAAATCGGCTGACCGGTTTCAACTATTTTGTTGCTAGTTGTTTGAGTGTATTTAAGTAGCTTCCTGATGAGCAACAAATTTCAAAGACTCTTTTTTACCAGGAAAAACCAGTTTCAAGATAGCAAGAATGAGGAAGATGAAAAAAAAATTCAAAAATCGGCTGACCGGTTTCAACTATTTTGTTGCTAGTTGTTTGAGTGTATTTGAGTAGCCTCCTGATGAGCAACAAATTTCAAAGACTCTTTATTACCAGGAAAACCCACTTTCAAGATAGCAAGAATGAGGAAGATGAAAAAAAAATTCAAAAATCGGCCGACCGGTTTCAACTATTTTGTTGCTGATACTTGGAGTGTATTTGAGTATTTTCCTGATGAGCAACTAATTTAATACACTTTCTATGCCGACAAAAATCAGTTTCAAGATAGCAAGAATGAGGAAGATGAAAAAAAAATTCAAAAATCGGCTGACCGGTTTCAACTATTTTGTTGCTGGTTCTTAGAGTGTATTTAAGTAGTCTCCTGATGAGCAACAAATTTAATACACTTTCTATGCCGAAAGAAATCAGTTTCAAGATAGCAAGAATGAGGAGGATGGAAAAAATATTCAAAAATCGGCTGACCGGTTTCAACTATTTTGTTGCTAGTTGTTTGAGTGTATTTGAGTAGCCTCCTGATGAGCAACAAATTTCAAAGACTCTTTATTACCAGGAAAACCCACTTTCAAGATAGCAAGAATGAGGAAGATGAAAAAAAAATTCAAAAATCGGCCGACCGGTTTCAACTATTTTGTTGCTGGTTCTTAGAGTGTATTTAAGTAGTCTCCTGATGAGCAACAAATTTAATACACTTTCTATGCCGAAAGAAATCAGTTTCAAGATAGCAAGAATGAGGAGGATGGAAAAAAAATTCAAAAATCGGCTGACCGGTTTCAACTATTTTGTTGCTAGTTGTTTGAGTGTATTTAAGTAGCTTCCTGATGAGCAACAAATTTCAAAGACTCTTTTTTACCAGGAAAAACCAGTTTCAAGATAGCAAGAATGAGGAAGATGAAAAAAAAATTCAAAAATCGGCCGACCGGTTTCAACTATTTTGTTGCTGGTTCTTAGAGTGTATTTAAGTAGTCTCCTGATGAGCAACAAATTTAATACACTTTCTATGCCGAAAGAAATCAGTTTCAAGATAGCAAAAATGAGGAGGATGGAAAAAAAAATTCAAAAATCGGCTGACCGGTTTCAACTATTTTGTTGCTAGTTGTTTGAGTGTATTTGAGTAGCCTCCTGATGAGCAACAAATTTCAAAGACTCTTTATTACCAGGAAAACCCACTTTCAAGATAGCAAGAATGAGGAAGATGAAAAAAAAATTCAAAAATCGGCCGACCGGTTTCAACTATTTTGTTGCTGATACTTGGAGTGTATTTGAGTATTTTCCTGATGAGCAACTAATTTAATACACTTTCTATGCCGACAAAAATCAGTTTCAAGATAGCAAGAATGAGGAAGATGAAAAAAAAATTCAAAAATTGGCTGACCGGTTTCAACTATTTTGTTGCTAGTTGTTTGAGTGTATTTAAGTAGCTTCCTGATGAGCAACAAATTTCAAAGACTCTTTTTTACCAGGAAAAACCAGTTTCAAGATAGCAAGAATGAGGAAGATGAAAAAAAATTCAAAAATCGGCGGACCGGTTTCAACTATTTTGTTGCTGGTTCTTAGAGTGTATTTAAGTAGTCTCCTGATGAGCAACAAATTTCAAAGACTCTTTATTACCAGGAAAACCTACTTTCAAGATAGCAAGAATGAGGAAGATGAAAAAAAATTCAAAAATCGGCTGACCGGTTTCAACTATTTTGTTGCTAGTTGTTTGAGTGTATTTGAGTATTTTCCTGATGAGCAACTAATTTAATACACTTTCTATGCCGACAAAAATCAGTTTCAAGATAGCAAGAATGAGGAAGATGAAAAAAAAAAATTCAAAAATCGGCGGACCGGTTTCAACTATTTTGTTGCTGATTCTTAGAGTGTAATTAAGTAGTCTCCTGATGAGCAACAAATTTCAAAGACTCTTTATTACCAGGAAAACCCACTTTCAAGATAGCAAGAATGAGGAAGATGAAAAAAAAATTCAAAAATCGGCTGACCGGTTTCAACTATTTTGTTGCTAGTTGTTTGAGTGTATTTGAGTAGCCTCCTGATGAGCAACAAATTTCAAAGACTCTTTATTACCAGGAAAACCCACTTTCAAGATAGCAAGAATGAGGAAGATGAAAAAAAAATTCAAAAATCGGCTGACCGGTTTCAACTATTTTGTTGCTAGTTGTTTGAGTGTATTTGAGTAGCCTCCTGATGAGCAACAAATTTCAAAGACTCTTTATTACCAGGAAAACCCACTTTCAAGATAGCAAGAATGAGGAAGATGAAAAAAAAATTCAAAAATCGGCCGACCGGTTTCAACTATTTTGTTGCTGATACTTGGAGTGTATTTGAGTATTTTCCTGATGAGCAACTAATTTAATACACTTTCTATGCCGACAAAAATCAGTTTCAAGATAGCAAGAATGAGGAAGATAGAAAAAAATTCAAAAATCGGCTGACCGGTTTCAACTATTTTGTTGCTAGTTGTTTGAGTGTATTTAAGTAGCTTCCTGATGAGCAACAAATTTCAAAGACTCTTTTTTACCAGGAAAAACCAGTTTCAAGATAGCAAGAATGAGGAAGATGAAAAAAAAATTCAAAAATCGGCTGACCGGTTTCAACTATTTTGTTGCTAGTTGTTTGAGTGTATTTGAGTAGCCTCCTGATGAGCAACAAATTTCAAAGACTCTTTATTACCAGGAAAACCCACTTTCAAGATAGCAAGAATGAGGAAGATGAAAAAAAAATTCAAAAATCGGCCGACCGGTTTCAACTATTTTGTTGCTGATACTTGGAGTGTATTTGAGTATTTTCCTGATGAGCAACTAATTTAATACACTTTCTATGCCGACAAAAATCAGTTTCAAGATAGCAAGAATGAGGAAGATGAAAAAAAAATTCAAAAATCGGCTGACCGGTTTCAACTATTTTGTTGCTGGTTCTTAGAGTGTATTTAAGTAGTCTCCTGATGAGCAACAAATTTAATACACTTTCTATGCCGAAAGAAATCAGTTTCAAGATAGCAAGAATGAGGAGGATGGAAAAAATATTCAAAAATCGGCTGACCGGTTTCAACTATTTTGTTGCTAGTTGTTTGAGTGTATTTGAGTAGCCTCCTGATGAGCAACAAATTTCAAAGACTCTTTATTACCAGGAAAACCCACTTTCAAGATAGCAAGAATGAGGAAGATGAAAAAAAAATTCAAAAATCGGCCGACCGGTTTCAACTATTTTGTTGCTGGTTCTTAGAGTGTATTTAAGTAGTCTCCTGATGAGCAACAAATTTAATACACTTTCTATGCCGAAAGAAATCAGTTTCAAGATAGCAAGAATGAGGAGGATGGAAAAAAAATTCAAAAATCGGCTGACCGGTTTCAACTATTTTGTTGCTAGTTGTTTGAGTGTATTTAAGTAGCTTCCTGATGAGCAACAAATTTCAAAGACTCTTTTTTACCAGGAAAAACCAGTTTCAAGATAGCAAGAATGAGGAAGATGAAAAAAAAATTCAAAAATCGGCTGACCGGTTTCAACTATTTTGTTGCTAGTTGTTTGAGTGTATTTGAGTAGCCTCCTGATGAGCAACAAATTTCAAAGACTCTTTATTACCAGGAAAACCCACTTTCAAGATAGCAAGAATGAGGAAGATGAAAAAAAAATTCAAAAATCGGCCGACCGGTTTCAACTATTTTGTTGCTGATACTTGGAGTGTATTTGAGTATTTTCCTGATGAGCAACTAATTTAATACACTTTCTATGCCGACAAAAATCAGTTTCAAGATAGCAAGAATGAGGAAGATGAAAAAAAAATTCAAAAATCGGCTGACCGGTTTCAACTATTTTGTTGCTAGTTGTTTGAGTGTATTTGAGTAGCCTCCTGATGAGCAACAAAATTGAAAGACTCTTTAATGCCAGGAAAAACCAGTTTCAAGATAGCAAGAACAGAAAAATTAAAAAAAACAATTATTAAAAAATTTTTTGCGATATCTAAGATATAGCAACAAAATAGTAACTAAATCTTCTATAAAGATGAACGGAAAAGAATATAATTCATTAAGTTACCTTGCTACCTTGATATCACGATAGCATAATTCACGATTTCTAGGGATTGGCACGAGCAACAAAATAGTCGTTTTGGCAACTAATTAGCAACTAATTAGCTACAAATTGATGTATTTTTTTTTGCAATTTTGCTGATTTCACCATGCTAGCCTGATAGGGCTATCGTATTTGCCGTCCGTATATATTGGACGACGCCAAAAGCAGATTGACGCCATTTTAAATACATTTAAGTCAATAATTGACGTCAAAATGGTTCCCGTGTATACATATACATACATATACGTGTGTATATATGTGTGTGTATATGTATATATAGATAGAGGGAAAGAAACATAGAGAGAGAGAGTATGTTTTCGCGGTAAATTTTTATTTCAATTTTAAGATGCGAAATTTCTATTATAAATATAGGTACGTTATTTAACAAAAATAAAAAGTTTTTTGGTTAATATACCTGCTTAATAAGCAAAATTATTCAAGTTTTTCAAATTTAGTCCACTTGCCTGTAGTCATTATAGCAGTGACGTGTTTGGCCTTTATTTGCCTTTTACGAAAATCTGAGGAAATCAGTGGCATTTAAAAAGACAATCCGGTTAAAGTCCGCGTCGCCAGAAGAAAATGAATATACCTAACAGAACAGGAATAAACAATACCAAACAATAAGTTATTTTCCACTAAATTTCCTGTTACTTTATCCTAACAAGTTCAACAGGATAACACATATTCTTTGTATTACTCGATGTTATCGAACACCACACAGGCTCAATGACGCGTTTAAAGGTTATCTCAGATCAGAGTTAGAATGGAGGCACACACGAGACGTGTTATTGATATTAGAAATTGTATATGAATCATAGTTGATTACCGACTTGAATTAAAATGCCCCTTAGCGTATTTCGAAGTGAAATTTTACAAAATTACTAGAATTTTCACAATTGACTGTCTCTCACACTCAACTGAAAACGGTATTCTTAAGAGGCTGACAAGATCTAATTTTGTTGAAATTGATGTTATTTAAGCAGTTTTTTAAGAAAAACTATTTGTTATAGCTCGTCACAAAAAATATATGTTAATATTCATCATATGTCAAAGACCGTGGCCGGACTCGATACATAATTGAACAAAATTGGGTCGATAGAAAATAATTGCGAAGATTAGTTTTAAAATCATCATTAACGGTTCTATATCTTTATTTTTTTGACGTATGGGTCTGCATTTAAAAACATGAAGTCATCATATTCATACCTTAACCGCTACCGAAACATACTTGACAAATAATTTGCCCTTTTTTTAAATATAAATATTTACTTAATAATAAGACCTAGCCGCCCAGTTACACTGATAAAGTGGGCTCTCGTTTACTCCAATAGAAATAGACAGAGTGCGCGATTTTGGTGTTGACAGCGTCTTAAATACCAAGTAAAGTCCTACCGTTTAGACATGCGCAAAACGGTACTTTGAAGTGTAATGCAACATCACACATCACCTTTGAAATAGTAATATCACCCGCAAACATCACTCATCACTCATTACTCATCACATCACCTTAAGGAAATATCACCTCGAGTATCGTCTAATGTCTTGCGTTGCATCCTTCATGTGATATATGCATCGGTTTTTTGTGCGAAATGCGAGTCATTATACTCTGACTATCTGTTTCTTTTCAAACAAGAGTACTAATTGAAAGTTTTATTATAACATTACGATTATATTAATCGTTTATCTACACGACCTACATGACAAATGAATTATGTGGAGTAAGCAGAATAAACCAACGATCTCGGTATTATTCGATTTATTTGAGTTATACTGCCAGTTGCATATCTCCCGCACGTTGCGAACCACTCTTTTCTCTTGGTAGTATAATATGTGATACGGCCAGAAACGACACTAACCGAACTGTACCGAGTGATGAATGAAATGAAGTAATGTGTGATGGTTGAAACGCTAGTGTGATGTGTGATGTTGCATTACCTTTCCGAGTGATATTACTTTTGTAATATTACGCGCATCATCTACCCATGTCTACTACCGTTGTTCTTTCGATAGTTTAACTTCTTATATGCTTGTACTGCTTGTACCTTATTTGAAAAAGGCAGTTATTTTTGATCGAAGCTTACAGAAGTTAACACTTTAACTGTCACAAGCATATTTCCGTTCCTATCACCATAATCTATAATATATTAATACGTGAAGAGAAAACTTTGGACTCCTTTTTAAGATAATTGCACGAACGGTGGAGTATGAAATTTGGCACAGTTAAAGTTTACAATATTGTAGAGGACTGCAGAAATTTAATATTTTTGAATATAATACATTAAAAATACAATAAATTATAAAAAATAGACATTACACACACTATACATCATATTATACATCATAATATTATACACACATGCCTATGCATGTGTTAGTTAGATACTATTAGGTTTAATTCCTCTGAGCTATTTTCTTTACAGCTGTCATTTGTCAAAACTAAAAGAAATTTTATTGGAACGAAGTTCCTTACGGCAGGCTTGGAGGGGATAGGGATTTTGCTGCGCGACCGAACTGAAAAAATGTGATAGTAAAACCGTAAGAAAAAACCGTAAGAAGTGCGCAGGCGCGACAGTCGCATACTTGTGTACGAGTAGTGCCGTTTAGCCGAAGGAACTTCGTTCCTACCTGGTGCCCCACGACACCACATCATTTTTATATAGTCAATAATCAATATGGGGTATTCCTCGAAGCGCAATCATTTTGAAGCGCACCTACTGAAGCGCAACTAAACTATTTCCCGAAGCGCACCTTTTAGTTGCGCTAAAGAAATAATTATAAAATATTAAAAATATTATAATTTTATTACTCGAAGCGCACCAATGATAAAAAACAGGGAAGAGCATAAAACAAGTACTTAGTGTGAATAATAAAAAATAAACAATTACCTATACAGGGTTACTTTTAAAGGTCCGGCCAAATTTTCAGAGGCTGTCTAGTACCTCTGCGATCTAGTAGTCCAGTGTGGGTTCGATTTCCGGGCAAATCAAAAATGTGTTTTTTCCGTTTTCTGAATAAAAACAACATTGCCCTGGATTGGATAAATGGCGATAAGCTTGCCACCAATCACATTGTGGGACCAAGTATCTTCGGCTACTCGTGGGCGCACTGGTTGTACCTCTGTCTACCTTTTCGGGAATTCGGACATGAAAATACTTTATAAATATTGAGATGATAATTATTTTTCTTATTATTTACACCAGTTTCTTTATGCTCTTCCCTATTTTTCATCATTGGTGCGCTTCGAGGAATAAAATTAAATATTTTTAATTTATTTCGTTAGTGCAACTAAAAGATGTGCTTTGAGGAATAGTTTAGTTGCGCTTCAAAATGGTTGCACTTCGAGGAATGCCCCGTCTATATTATACCTATTACATTTTATGTTAATACGACTCTCCCCGTGTTGGTCCCGGGCTCCTTTGAAGAAAAGGCCAACTGCCGTTCTGCCAGGCATGTCGTAAAAGGCGACCGATTGGCTTTACGAGTCACTACCATCGTGGATACTAGGTGGTAGAGTTCTGCATTGTCTCGCCCGGGTCTGGTACCACCGCCTTATCTATTCCTGCTGCAAAACGTCAGTGCTAGTCACTGTCATGTTCCGGTTTGGAGGGTAAGGTAGCCGGTAAACTTACGCATGTGGCATTAGATCTCGCCACAAGATAGCAACGCACCATTAACACCTTTGGTGTCTATAGACGATGGTTGACTCTTTCCATCAGGAGACCCATCTGCTTGTTTGCTATCTTCTGATATATAAAAAAATATATAATAATACGAGGTCACGTAATACATTTTATCCTTTTTATACACTTTATCATTTTATTCCCTATGTACGTTCTAATTCAGTTTCTTACTACATTTTTTTCCGGTGAGGTATTATTTACATTATACACGATGATAACTACACTAGAGCATTATATGTAATGCACGGACATATCAATCATGATCTTCAGTGCATTACATGTAATGCATGAGCAGTGAAAGTGTTAAAACTTAAATTATATCTAAAAGCACCGGTTTTCAACCGGTGCACACCAGCTGACAGGTGTGCTGCGTTTGTTTTTAAGTGTGTGTTGTGTGTGTTTTAGATTCGTAAGCCGCATTGAAACCACGAGTAAAAAGAAATATGAGGCATCGCGGGACGCCTGACACACTTTGACAAAATGGAAAGTGTTCTGGTTACATCAAAATGATGAAAACGCCTGCTTTAAAGCTTAAGTTACGCTATCTAAAACTACAAATAATATACGGAAATGCAATATACAGCCAGATTCATAATATCGTGAGTTGTTTGTGGTACAAAAAGTCTCGCGACGGTATGAATTGGGCTAACAATTAACATCACTAGCGTGACGGTTACCTGTTAGATTATACTAGCGAGTAGCGGACCCTGAGCGAAGATTTCATACGGCGCCATCTAGCGTTTTCAAAGTATAAAACTCTATTAAGATGTTTGATGTATCACACACAGATGGCGCTCCAGTCGTTTGTTGTGAAAATTATGTTTAATTAATATTTTTATTAACAAAAAGATTTTTTTCGAGCTTTCTCATATTTTTTGCCCAAAGTAGAAAATATAAGCTTTGACTGGATATTTTTGGCGAAGTAGTTATAGAGATCGAGCCACTCCAGGAAAAAACTCCTTTTATAAATATCTCTTCTCTATATATATAAAATTCTCGTGTCACAATGTTAGTCTCGATACTCCTCCGAAACGGCTTGACCGATTTTAATGAAATTTCGTATGCATATTCAGTGGGTCTGAGAATCGGCCAACATCTATTTTTCATACCCCTAAATGTTAAGGGTTGTCCACCCCTAAAATTTTTTTTTTATTTTATGGACAAAAATTTTTATTTTTATTTTTTTATGATTCAACATTGAAAAATATATACAACGCTTAATTTTCAACCCTCTACGATCAACCCCTATTTTTTAATTCAATAATTTATATGGCAAAACAACGTTTGCCGGGTCAGCTAGTATTATATATGATGATGATACCAAATAATCCTTTACTATCGACGTGGCGAAGAACTTCAAGGCAATTTTCTTGCCGCTACTATTTATGCATTTCGCAATGACAGCTACACTGATAGCCTGATATAGGGTTAACAGCGAAAACGGCTGGCGGTGATACCACAGAATACGACAGAAGTCAATCTTGTGTATGTACTTTACTTTTTATACCTAAACTCGGCGGTCGCGCTAGGGTTGTCACTTTGGCTTATGCACAAAAACACACTAGTATCTTACTCCAGTAAAGTAAAGTTTTAAATCAAAATATGTCACTCTTCCTTACATTTTGCATATAATGTAGTCTTAATGATATGAAAATGGTGTGTAAAGGTAATTTGGTCTTCAACCACCGCCAAGTGTTGAAAAAAAATTAAATCGTTTTTTGCTTTTCTGAAAAAGTTCTGAATAAAATGCGTAGAACTTATAATTTTACATCAAAAAGCTTATATGACTTTTCCTCCTCTGGTCAATATCAACCGAGTAAGAGAGGTTTTTAAGTTTAAGGTAAATGATTTTATAAATGATTAGCTGAGTCCGCGACTTCGTCCGCGTGAAAAATTTTGAAAATTAAAGTAGCCTAAGTTATTACTTATTACATCAGCTATCTGCCAGTGAAAGCCCTATCAAAATCGGTTCGGCCGTTCCAGAGATTAGCCGGAACAAACAGAGAGACAGACAAACATTGTAGAAAATATTATTTTGGTATATGTACCGTGTATACATCCATATGCATTTAGTAAAAATCGATTATTTTAATATTAGAAACAGACACTCCAATTTTATTTATTTGTATAGATGACTTAAATTTTAAATGTGACTATTAAGGCGAGGTCTTTAGACGCGCTTCAGTTCTATAGGAAATGGACGGCGCGGTATGTTCTGAAACCGCTGGGAAACGTGTTAATATTCGGATAAATAAATATAGGACTTCAGCTGAAAACCAAAATTTAGTACATTCTTTTTTGTAATTAAAACTTAATATCACCATATAAAAATCATGTCGAAGATTAGTAATATTATTAACAAATTATTTGTTTTAGAGATTTTTTTAGCCTGTTCTCGGAATTTTATATGATACATTCTATCATTTAATAAGTTAGCACATTCCTTAGATAATATCTTCAGGTATATCGTGTAATTTTTGTAAAATTGTTATTCAACAATCAATACAAAAAAACGTGATTTAGCGAACCACTTTTTTCCCGTTTGTCCCGATGCCTCGCCTTAATATTTTTAAAGCTGTATGTAAGTAAATATGTATAATGACATTAAATAATCAAATGTGAAATAATAATACGATATGAAGTTGATGTTCTTTTTCTTTTAAACTAGCTGAGCCCGCGACTTCGTCCGCGTGGAAAAATTTCGAAAAAAGTAGCCCAAGTTACTCCCTGTCACATCAGCTATCTGCCAGTAAAAGTCCCGTCAAAATCGGTCCAGCCGTTCCAGAGATTAGCCGGAGCAAAAAGACAGACCAGACAGACAAAAATTGTAAAAAATGCTGTTTTGGTATATGTATTGTGTATACATCCATATGCATTTAGTAAAAAACGGTTATTTTAATATTACAAACAGACACTCCAATTTTATTTATTTGTATGTATAGACTAGCTGTGCCCGCGACTTCGTTCGCGTGGAAAAAGTTCTAAAACAAAAGTAGCCTAAGTTACTCCTTACTTACATCAGCTATCTGCCGGTGAAAGTCCCGTCAAAATGGGTTCAGCCGTTACAGAGATTAGCTGGAACAAACAGACAGACAAAAATTGTGAACAATGGTATTTTATTTGTTGTTGAGTTGATGACATAAATGGCGTTCTAAATAAGTATATAATAATAATAAAATCGAAGTTCAAAATAAATAACCCACTTACAAACAAACCAAAAATAATTTAAACAATATGCCGCGGCCGCGGCAGTTTGTTAACGGCGGCGGAGAATATCATTAACATTATAAACTAGCTGCATCCGCTCTCGCATTGAACCGAAACTACCGAGATTTCGCGTCCGTGAGAGATGTCTATGTGTGCGTTGCTCGAAGACTAGTTGTATGGAGTTTGTCTCCTGTACCTAGTTATTCTGTGGTGATACGCTTGCAATAACGTTTGCAATCCGCCAACAACCAGCGATGACTTTTAAACGTAACGAAATAACCATCAAAAACGTCGCCAGTTGCTTGCTGATCATTAGATGCACTTTTTGCAATGTCACAGCACCAAAACTAATCAAGCGGCTACGACTGCCACTAATATACAAGGGTGTTACGTGTCTTGCAATAATTAAACAATTACGATAGTTTCGCATTGCCAGTTACGTGATAACCCCGCCGGATAGTTAGTGAGCAGATTGCTCTGCCAGTTAATTTATTAATAGAGTTGCTAATACCTTTTCTCGTAAGGCGAAAAAAATGGCATTGTATCACAAGTCCATTAATAATTATTCGTATTTATACGTGGTATTTATTCAAAACTCAAAGTGATACTGAAATGAAGGTTTTAAGGTAATTATTTTCCTTTTAATACTATAATTTAAATTATAAAACTTAAATCGTGTTATAATTTAATCATTTAATTGGCTGTGTTAATTTTCGATAAGTTAAGTCCATATAACGCTTTATAGTTTTGTAACGATAATGATAGAGTAAACAGTATAAATACAATTATAAAGGTCTGTGTTTGGGTTGCGTACGCATCAACAAAAGCAGTTAAATTATTTTTGTAATTATTAGCACGATATTTTTTTCTTCATATACATGTCGCAGTGAAATTGTCAATACCGTTAGATCATAATCTACCTGTGATATTATAATTTAACTGCTAACCTAACCTAACCAAATTATAAACTCCTATAATCTAACGGTATTGGCAATTTCACTGCGACATATATAAATTAAGTGTCTCGTTGTTTGTCCGCTATGGATTCCTAAACTACTGATCCGATTTCAATGAAATTTTGCAGACATCTACTGTTTCGTCCAACTTCAAGATAGGATAGTGTTTATCTCAAATAAACCCCCCGCGCCCTCAAGTACCTTACCAAAATATTCACTACAAGTAATTTGTATGGCAAAACAAAGTTTGCCGTATCAGCTAATTACATATAAACGTCTTAAGGAACGAATTTTATAAGCATTATGCATTGGTTCAGCAATACGAGTTAATATAATAAACAACGCAAATAAATTCGCTGGTATTGGCTAGTATGTAAATAAAAGTATTACTTTATAATACCATAAAACAAAGAAGTTATAAAAAACACTTTATTGCGGCTGATGGTCTACCTTCACATTTAATTAGTCTCAAATCAAACGTATCCCACTCTCACTTATAGTGTTTTAGTTGAGGGTCTCAGGGGCGATAACAACGGGCGCTGGGATAATAGGAGATGGTTCAGGGACAACTTCGGGCTCGGCAGGAGAAGGAGCAACAATAACTGGTTCAGGTTCTATCTCTGGTAATGGGACAGGGACGACAATGACTGGCTCAGGGACAACAGCGGGCTCTGGGACAGGCATTGGTACGACGATGACGGGGTCAGGGACAATACTGGGTCCAGGGACGGGCTTGGGGCTCTCTTCTACGACGACAGGGTTACCAGCGACAGCGAAATCAGATTGTACGTTCACGATGATTTGGACAAGAGGAGAGCTGGAGGGTCCAACTTGAGCGGGTTCTGGGACGATAGCACCATCGACAATAGCCGGGCCGACGCTGATGGGTTCATAGCCATCAACAATAGCGGGGCCGACGCTGATGGGTTCATAGCCATCAACAATAGCGGGGCCGACGCTGATTGGTTCATAGTTGTCTACAATGGCGGGTCCAACGCTGATTGGTTCATAACCGTCTACAATAGCGGGCCCTACGTCGATTAATTCGGGTTTTGATCCAGCAAGAATAGCCTCCAGTTGTTGTTCAAGAAGAGCAGCAGTAGCGGGGTCGGTGTTAGGGCTTTGGATGGCAGCAATAATAGCCTCTAACTCAGCGGCAGCTGAGTCTATTGGCTTGACGAATCTTGCAGCCGAAGCTACCGCGACGACGGTAAAGTATGCAATGAATAATTTCATTTTTGTTCTGCAACAAGAAAGAATATAAAATGTCAAAGTTTATCAAAAATGAGTAGAAAATAAGACATAGCGTATGATCGTTTTCTGGTTTTAACTTATTTTCTTTTCTTCTTCAACCTTCTAAAGTAAAGTAAGTATCTTCAAAGTATCTTCACGCCCGTATCCCCGAAGGGGTAGGCAGAGGTACAACAAGTACACCCACGATTAGCCAAAGATACTTGGTCCCACCAATGTGATAGGTGGCAAGCCTATCGCCAACCGGGCACTTTCCAATCCCGGGCAACATTGCTTTTGTCAGAACGCCAACATTGAACCATTAGACCACAGATTCGATCTTGTAAAATAAAATTTTAAGTTTAGTTTTCAATTACTTCTGAACTTTATAGTCTTTATAAATTGTCAAATTTTTGTTCCGATGTCACATGAGATCTTTGGTTCTAGTCTACAGATGTTTTTGTTATGTCATTTTCTACCAGTTTGTCTGCTATTTGTCATGAAGTATTAGATAAAGGTGGAGATAGCACTCGTATTCATCAATTGAAACAAATATTTACGTCATATCTCTGTCTATGAGGTCTCTTTATCTCTTTTTATGCAGCTGTGTTAGAAAGAGAGGGTAAGACCTCAGAAGATGACAGCAGTATTTAAAATTTGGTTTCAAGTAGGTATTAGAAGTGCTGCCTCCAGATATATTACACCTTCATGCTATTTCTAGCATTTTTTTGACAAATAAAGACAAAAACCTTGAGCCCGAAGTTTTTTAAACATAGTTGGTGCTACATATCTAATATTAGTTTTGCTTATATTAAGATTTATAAGTTAAGAAAATATGCTTTATC
The DNA here is from genome assembly GCA_036924255.1 of Apodemia mormo. Lineage (NCBI taxonomy): Eukaryota > Metazoa > Arthropoda > Insecta > Lepidoptera > Riodinidae > Apodemia > Apodemia mormo. The sequence goes on along the minus strand of JAUPFN010000019.1, from coordinate 26,107,626 downwards.
GTTTTTTAAATAAGGGGTAAATAATAAGGTTTTTAGTAACGGCGAACAATAAAATCAATAAAATATATTTTTTTATGTCATTAAAAAGCAAACAAGCATTAAACATTAAAGAGCCATAGCTCTCCTGATGGTAAAAGAAACCATCGCCAGTAGACACCATAGATTTTAATGGTGCGTTGCTGTCCGTGTTACAGAATAGTCATGCCACCTGCAAAAGTCTACCAGCTACCTTACCCTCAAAACCGAAACGCGACAATCAATAAATAGCATTGCTGCTATTGCGGCGGCAACAAATACTCGGACCAGACGTTACAGGACTCTACCACTTACTTGTGGCGGGTCTTAATATCATGCATAAGTTTATCGGCTATTCGTGTTCTGGTTTAAAGGCTTTTATGTCCCAAATCTGAACACGACAGTGACAAGCGCTGTCGTTATAGCGGCAGGAATAGGTAAGGCAGTGGTGCTAGACCCGGACGAGACGTTGCAGAACTCTATCACTATTAACTAAATCCGTCGAAACAACTTGTAAAGTATTTTTGATTTCGGATTTTTACTTTAAAATAATAAAGGCCAGGGCTTTATATTTTACTAGATGAAAACTCGGCTTCGCTCGGAAGTCTCATAATCTTATGTACTAACTCAAGTAATAGACATTAAAAAGTAGCAACACTGTAGTGACGACTTCTTTCAACTATTACGTTGCCGTTGGTTTAAAAAAGAAAACAATATAGTGTTGCTATTTTTTAATTTCTACTCTTTTATGAACGAAAAGGAAATAAGTTTCACGATAATCTGCGCTCCGTTCTATAATAAATGCTCACGTTATCTACACCACATACTTGTAACCTTTAAAGAAATATGGCCCATTTGTCTATCAGCACCGTTATAATTTTTATTCACTATTTTAACAAAATGCTCGACAATCCGAATTTTGCAGATATATGTTGTCGACTCAAAATTATTTTTTTACGCTTTATAATTTAGGTAAAGTTCCGATTGACGTCTACCGTAACCCTTGACGAATATTTTAATATATTCACGATGATAGTGACACGCACAGCCAATCGTTCGCTATTTACGAACTGTCTGGCAGAATGACAGGTGGTTGAATCTTCAAAAGGGGCCTGGACCAACCGGACCGACACGGAGAAGCCCGGCCCTATACGGGGATAATTTTAACGTATAAATCTAATTAACACTGGCACATCCTGGGGATAGAACCCAGATGCTCGTGTTATAAGCCGAATAGGCTAACCACTCGATCTCGCCGCAGACATAAATACTATAAAATAAATAGATTTAAAAAGATACTTACACTTTGCCTTCGTACGTGATCAGTGATAAAATTCTTAGAATGTCTGGCAATTTTATACTCCTGATTTATCAAAGCTGTAAAGTTTAATCTATATCTACACCACATATCTATTCTTTCTTTATTATAAAGCAAACGATTATATAGTTTATACTATCAAAATTCCCTCTAATAAACATTATAATAGATTAACAATAATACACAAGGCAACTGGTAAAAATCATTAGCAAACAGATGCGCTTTACTAAGCACCATCAGGAGTTAATAACTGGCCACCTGATGTCACTGGTAACTTATATTTTAGGAATAGTAAGAAGTTATATATACCTAACCAAAAATTAAGTATTTTTACAAAAAATGTGTATTGTATCTTTATTATTATATACTATCATATTCCTGATAGTCTTAAATCATTGCCTATAAATAAATTTCGCGAAAAGTTGTTTGATTTGGTGTTAGATAAAACTTATTATGATATTATAGAATTTTTAGCCGATAAAATTAAATGTTAATAGATAAAAATATAAGTTTGTAGATCTTGCCTTAAAAAATTCATTGTGGTAAAATATTATAAACTTCGTAAATTACAAAAATCTTAATCACACAAAAAATTAAACTAGTAATTATAAAAATAACTTTTGTAATATAAAATCATTCTTGTACCTACATTAGTAATAAGTACATAAAATAGAGAAAAAAAGACCAGCCTACTGAGTTTCTTCCGCCGGATCTGCTCAGTGTGTGGCCGCGTTCCGATCCGGTAGTAATTCTAAAATAGATACAATGTTTTAAATTTAATATTATATAATGATATTTTTTTAAATATTTGCACACCATAGAATGGTAGAATATGTTGGTAACTTAATTAATTTTTAACAACATGTAACAACCATATTCTTGCCAATAAATATTTTCTTTCTTTCTTTCTTTCAAATGAATTCCATTGTTTTATGCAATGAAATTTTAACTTATTTAACGCCAATGATGGATATATGTGCACTACAGCCTGTAAAAACCTCTACAAGTACATTTTATAAGTTGGTCGACTATCACTCGTAAACTTGTAAAGCCTGTCTTAGTCGTGATAGTTTTCCTTTGAAATTCTATATACTATTACTGTGAAACCAACCGTTAGCTGGCAAAGGGGGGGGGAACATTTGACTCTAAGAAAAATGAGTACTTTAAATCTTAATATTTCACTAATTGACACGTAGGTAGGTACATATGCGAGAAAAATACATTCCCACTCTACGTGTACCGAAGGTACTATACAAAATATTTTTCAAGATTTTATTTTACCACTTTCTCGGCGTGACTAATATCTATATTCGGACCAAATTGCAGTTTTCTAGTATGAATAATCTCTTAAAAATGCTTCGCAAGGATGGACGAATGGATGGACAGAGGGACATGTCGAAACTATAATGGTCTGCGCAGACGAGGGACTATCCTCGGGGACTATTTTGTCCATCAGATCCCTAATAAACTGTATCGAATAACGCACACAGAGGATTAAAAGTACCTCGTACCAAAAAGTCCTTCGAATAACAGAGAACGGTGAAAGATCGGAATGGTGAAAAGTAAGGGGAGGCAGGAGCAGCAACGCACACAGCGAACTTTTGTCTGCGTTGAGCACTCGAGAGCAGAGATGATATGGTGCCCCGTAACAGAAACCGAAATTAGGTATCGGATATCCGATATTGCTCAGCCGCACTCTTCGGAACCCTACATTGTGCGTAGCCCGACACGCACTTTACCAATTCATTTTATATCATAAGATAGCAAAAAGCAGGTGGATCTCCTGATGGAAAGAGAAACCATCGCCTACAGAAACCAAACATGTGTTGCGTTGCTATCCATGTGGCGAAATGGCAACGCTACATGCATAAATTTATCGGTTATCTAACCCACTAAACCGGAACACGACAATGACAAGCATTGACACTATTACGGCAGGAATGGCGGTGGTACCAAATACCTGGACGAGACATTGCGGAACCCTTCCACCTAGTCTAGCTAGCCAATCAGCGGCCTTTTGCGTTTTTGCCTGGCAGAATGGCAGTTCGTCTATTCTTCAAAGGGGGTCTGGATCAACACGGGGTAAAATCTATCTGTCGTTCTGCCAGGAAGGTCGTAAGAGGCGAACGATTGGCTGTCAGAGGCACTACCATCCTGCCTACTAGATGGTACAGTTCTTCATTGTATCGCTGGGGTACCACTGCCTTACCTATGCTTGCCGCAATAGCGTCAGTGCTTTTCACTGTCGTGTCACGGTTTGGAGGGTAAGGTAGTCGATAAATGTATACATGTGGCATCTCGCTACAAGGATAGCAACGCACTATTAACATCTTTGGTTTATAGGTGATTGTTTTCTTTTTCCATCATTAGACCTATCTGCTTATTTGCTATGATATGATATCAAAAAAAGTCAGAAGCTTAATTGAGTAAAGAACTTTAGATTTCTGATTTCTGATTACTAGATAAACCCCGTCTTCTGTATGACCCTAATTATATTCAATAGACCCTAATTCAATAGAATAGAATATTCAATAGACCCTAATTATTTATTAATAGAATAGTCAATAGACCCTAATTCACTTATCCATCGCAATCGATATTTTTTCTACTATCGGTGAGTGAACAACTGAAATAGTTAAAATAGTACGCGAGTCAGCGACAGATTTTCATGACCAAGTTCCTCCCGGGCAATAACTTCTAGAATAATTCAGATAGTTGTATCGTGAAGTTCTGTGAACGTCAGCTGCGGCTCGGGCGGTGGGTTAAGCAGCAGTTGTCTCCATGTTAAAAAAAAAAATTAGTCATTTCCTCCCGATTAAAAATTTATCAAATTATATCTTGAAGAAACTACAAAGTCAGCTGACTATATCGTGGTAGAAAATACGTCAGCTGGTCACATGAACATGTAAAAAATGTTTTTTTCAGTCATATCTTCTCAACTGAAAATTTGCCAGATATCAGTTATCATGATATAAATACATTATAAATAAAAATGCCATTTGCCAGACTTTAGCAAATAAGCATCGAGAAGCATGATGAAGCACTAGCTGTCACCCTTGATATCTCGCCTGATCTCTGCACCTGGATCTCAGATTTTCTGAGTGGCCGGTCGGTTAGAGTAGTCGTTGACGGCTGCTCATCTGACCAAATGGCTATAAATGCCGGAGTCCCTCAGGGATCAGTTTTCTCCCCAACTCTATTCCTGCTACATATTAACGGTCTGCTAAAGCCCGGTAGGTACCGGGTGCGCAGATGATAGCACTGTTGTGGAGGGTTACGTATCGAGCGCGAGAGCCAGTACGGCACAGATCCGGTCTCTCAGAGAGGCGATGGTCGATCGTATGAACCTGTCCTTACAGGCAGTCTCCATTGGGGTTATGGCAATCTGGTCAAGTTTAATACGACTAAGACTCAGGCGTGTCTATTCTTCGCTAAACGGAGTTCATTCCACCTGTCTCCGTCTTGTCAGGGTGTGTCCGTGCCGATAACTGATCACCTCGTGCTCCTTGGTATCACCTTAACGCCTACTTTCAACTTTGATTCATACGCCAAGTGGGGTTACGAAAGCTCAAGTTGCAAAATGTAAAACAGTATTTCAGCCCGGTTTAAATAATTCATTTTTTTATTAAATTGCAGGACGACGGAATTGCACGACTTAATTCCACTATCTCCGTTTTGTCCACCATATGGCGATGCCTAGTATCTGTGCGCCTCGATGATCGATAGACAAACGTGGATGGCGGAATTAAGTCGTGCAATTCCGCAGCGCACTCTCCAAAGTGTATCCGATAAAAGACTGATAGACTGATATACTCGACTTACATTACGTCTTACATTTTGCCAGAATACCAAGTTTTTTGAGGCAACTTGGGCTTTCTTAATCCCACTTGGCGTATGATCAAAGTTGAGAGTAGGCGCTAAGGTGATACCAAGGAGCACGAAGTGGTCAACTATCGGCACGGACACACCTTGACAAGACAGAGACAGGTGGAATTAACTCCGTTTAGCGGAGAATAGACACGCCTGAGTCTTAGTCGTAGTCGAGTGTGCGAAAGCTCTCTTCGAACTCGTTAGAACCTCACCATTCCTTTATCGGACTACTAGACGCAGGCAGAAGATCCATCCGTACGTTGTTGATTAATCAAAAACCGAACAAAACGGTATGACAACTCTATTTTGGTTCGAGTCGCTAAGGCTTGGAACGAACTGCCTGCGTCTATTTTTCCTGCCAATATAGTCCTGGAACCTTTAAGAGTAAAGTGAATAGGTTTCTTTTGGATGGGCATGTACCACCTTCGTCTTCATCGACACTTTCCACCAGTTGTGATCGAAGACAAACGCCTATTTCAATTAAATCTTAAAAAAACCCTGAAGTTTTACAGTTACTTCATGTCACATAATCCATGAAGTTTTGCAGTTAGTTCATGTCACATAGTATTACTTAATCCCTGTAGTTTTGAAGCTAGCTCATGTCGCATTGTATTATCAAATCCCTCAGGCTTTGCAATTAGCTCAGGTCGCGTAGTATTATCTTATCTCAAAGGCAATATGAGTCACTACCATCGTGACTACATGGTAGAGTTCTGCAACGTATCGACACCGGTACCACCACCTTACCAATTCTTACGATATTGCATATTTCAGATTCTTCCGATTTTGTGAGTAACATAGCCGGTAACCTTGTGGATGTGACTTTAACACTTCACATGGATAGCGATGGTCGTCTCTTTTTATCAGGAGTTGCTTGTTTGCTATTATATGCTATATAAAAAGTGTGTAAACGGTTGACCTTACGGGCCATCCCTGAAACTTTCCACTAAATTAAGGTATTTTAAGCTCAAAAGTGTAAAAAAATAACATAGATTTTTCAGTTCAAACATCTATGTTATTAAAAATGGCACTATACTAATTTTTGAAAAGCTGTTTATTTTGAAAACGATGATGGCATTCAACTCAATTTTTGAGATTTAAAATACTGCTCTAGCTAAATATTCGGTATGTTGAAAAATTTCCACGCAATGCCAAAAAACATTTTATTTTTAATTTTCTTCATTGATAAATCCCAAACAAATTAACCGATTTTGATTAAATAAACGGTTTTTGACGCAGTTTTTTAAGGAAAAAAGCTGATAAGATTTTTAAGTCAATCGGTGCATTAACTTGAAATTTATTTAAAAAAAAATTAAGTAAGTTTGCTAAAAACAATGTAATTTTAATATTTGAAAAGCTATAAGTTTTGAGAACTATATTCGATTTTGATTTTTGAAACGGCATTTGACGTAGTTTTTTTAGTACAAAAATATCATAGTATACCAAGAAAATTATTGGTTAAAAATTTCGAAGCTATGTCGAAAAAACCCTTTTTTCAAAATTTTTCGTCAACGATTACTCCCAATTGGATGTACCGATTTTGTAGCATTTTATGTATTAGACGTAGTTTTTATATGAATAGAGCTGAATAGGTTTTGTACTCAATCGGTACATAAATCTGGAAGTTATATTAAAAAAATACTGTTTCGCCAAAATTGTTTTTGGTGTTTTTTCAAAATTTCTCAAAATCTCCTAGACCGAATCGGTTTAAATTTTCAGGAAGTCTAATTTGAGCTGAATCCAACCGAATGCCATCAACTGCGTTTCAATCGATCTAGCCGTTCAAAAGTTATGAGATGTTTACATACACACATACACACACACGCATACATACATACAGACATACTGACGTCATCGTGAAAATAGTCGGAAAATGTTCCTAAGCCTTCAAAACGTGGACATCTGGTGAAAACTCGATTTTCGAAAATCGGGGTAAAATCAGTAACTTCCTTATCTACATACGTACATAGAATAATAACGCATAGAAACCGAGTCGACCCGCGCAATATTAAGCCATTTCAAAGAAGCCTGAAAAGGCTTCTTACGTTCGCCGGCCCCTCAGGCATGCGACACGTGCCACGCGGAGTACAGATCTCGCAATTTCAAAAAATGTGGGTTACTGTGTGGTGAAATGCTGTCACCGTGATTCACAAAAGCGTATTTAGGACTTGAAAACATTTCACCGATAAAAATTACTTGGCATCGGATATTTTTGTATAAAATCCAAACAAATAAATCATAAATATCTAAGTAGAACGATATTCAAAATGTTGCCAGCCAAAGGGAAAAATATTCTACCACGTATTTGTTTTTACCTATTTTCATTAATGTGTATTCCTATTTTATGTGCGATATTACATAGCCTGGACTTTGCTTTTGCATAAAAAATAGTTTTTAAGTGTTGAGACTCACCCATTATACTGGCACAAATATTACAAATCCGTTTGTCAGACCAATATTTTAAAGCATTTATTCGTATATAATGAGGACTTTTAGAAGACAAAAAAAATGTTCCAACTAGCATTCTAGATGCCACAGTGACCATCAGAAAAAAACTCTGTCACTACCAAAGTCATTTTTTTTTTAATTTTCTTATTAAATAATATGCCATCGTACTGCATTATTTCGTATTGCTTAGTGTCAAGTAGTTTTATTAGCGATATTTTCGACTTTTATCCACGAAAACATGTAGGGTAACGTGCTCTAAAATCGGTCTGCGCCTAATGTCGACCTCCTAATATGTTTATACTGATAATTAAGCTAATATTCCATTTAACTTTTAAGAACGCGGGCAAGATTTCATACATCGTTTTTTAATTATTATCTTAAAGTTTAATGTGTTTCTTAAGATTCTATATCAACTGCTTAATTTATCCGCATTTAATAAATATTTTTTTAACTTAGGGAACAGTAGTTAAATAAAGTTGGAATTTAGGTAAGGTTAACGTAAGCAATCAGTTCTCTCCTTAGTAGTCTGTGGTTAGATATTTATCTTGTCATTGGGTGTCTTCAGTACAACAGCTGTTAATCTCAGAAATCTAAGCTAGGTTGACAGAATTCTGAGCTAAGTTTTTGCGAAGACAATTTATAGGTACTTAAAAGAACAAAAAATAAATTAGCTTTTAATATTCTTTAATACAAAAACAGGGGTATTTGATACTTATAATGAAAATTATAATATATAAACTTATTGCAGTTTTAATGAAAATGTAAATTAAGTTTTATACAATGATAACACTTAAATTTGATGATAGAATTAAATCAAATTAAAGTCTCAATATTTTTTATATAATTGTTCCTAGCGATATATTTTATTTAATTGATTTAACAATCGTAGAAAATTATTCTAGTTTTATTCTAGTAGTGAAAAATAAAACTTTGAACATCAAGTGCCTTTAAATTGTTTCCTTTCTTTGACTACAACTTTATAAAAATAAGTACCCTAAAATAGTTATATTGAAGATTATTTGATATAGACAAAAAATAATTTATATAAATCGTTTTATTTAAAAAAATATCACAATATTGAATATTTAATGCTCATTTCTCTTAATTTTGAGGACCAGCAAGTAACGATCTAATGTAAGTTTTACATATCAAATTTTTGCTGCGTAGTTTTAAAGAGACTAAAATATCAATTTATTTCATTTTATGTCTCAAAGAAAGAGACTCAATCATTAAAATTGGTGACCATTTAGATTTTTCCTTTGCAGTTTTTATCAAATTAAAAAGATCATTTAAATGCATACCATAAAAAATTGAGGGCATGTTATGTTTACAAAAGTTATTTAATAAAATTAAAGTAAATTTTAATGCAAAGTCAATACCTTAATTCAATTTCAAACATCCTTTACTGGCTAACATTAGAGAAAAATGGGGCTGAAATTAGGGAAACATTGACCGACAATAGAAAAGAAACCAGGATCAACCAGGGTCAACCATTTAAAACTTAACACGTTTACATATTTTTATTTCGTTGTTGAAATCAATTCGAAACATCAATAGTGTAAAATTTAAATATTGATTAACACGAAAAAGAAAATTAATATTTTCTTCCCGAAAACGGTTTAAGCCTAACAGGGTCCGAAAGTTACGTATTTGGTTAGGCGGCCGAAATTTGGCTATTTTACCCTATAAATTTCTACATCACTGAGATTAATTTTAATTTTAAAATTTTAAATAAATAATTTGATTATTAAGTATACATATTTTCGTGTCACAATTTGCACAAAAACGATAAAATCCAAGGTGAAATAACTTTGGAACGTAGAATTATAACACGTAGAAACCGAGTGGGCCGCGATGTTTTAATCCATTTCAAAGTAGCCTTAAAAGGCTACGCATGCGCTTGCCGTCCGCTCAGAATCGCGATACATGTCATACGGAGTGCAGGTCTCGCAATTCGAAAAAAATATGACTTACTGTGTTGTTAAAGGCAAAAGAAGACAAATAAAATAAATGCTGAATTATCAAACAGTACCCTCGAGCTAAATTATTTTCATAAGACTTAGTATAAATAACAGTTAAAGCAAATACAATAATTAATTTTCTTAACATTAAGGTCTAACTAAAAATATTGTGCTCAATTTTTTTTCCACAACTAGCAACTGTATAGTGATAAGTTATGTGTTTCAAATTATCTATTTTTAGTCGATTTACATAACAGAAAAATTATAAATTGTAAGTACTTACCTGTGAAATGTTCACTTCTTTGTTTTTCGAAGGTGTTAGAACACTTCTTTATAATGCAATAAGTCATTTCGAATTATTTTTCGTGAACTGTGTCCGATATAACCTGATCTTATTAAGCATTGACAACTTGCAAAACGAATTGAGCCGTTTCTGGCTCAGTTTTATTTTCTCGTTTTTTTTTGGTTTCTAGGCGTTAATATTCTAAGATCAGAACCAAAACAGTTGCGGACGCTAGGTGGTGCTCAAGTCGTGCACAGGGCCAATAGTAGCCAATATAGTACGTTTAGCTTAAAACATTTTAATTTTTTAAGTTGATTTAAATAAATACTTGATTAATTAGTACCTTATTAATTTTTACCTTAAATCGTTCGTCTATAACGTAAGTGTTGTTTCTGCTTGCCCACCCATTTGCTAATTTTCAAGCTAGTTTAAGGTTTAGAATCATGGCAAGATTTGTATGAAAGTTAAAATAAAAAAGATTCCAAGGTAATAGCTTTGAACAAACATACATACACATACACGCACACAGACATACACATAATAACACACAAGTATTTGCCAAGCAATGTATTTCAAACATTTGTATGATATAGGATAATATATTAGTAGATACATATCAATAAAGTTTTTTTTTGTAAGAATTACTTCAATCACTGTTTTTATAACTTAAATAACGTAAATTCGTATTGACCATATTTTTTATTTACGCTCGGTGTCGGTTGGTCACCGCTGTTTAATTACTGAAATTTTAAAAAAAATTCTTGAGAACCTCTAAAACACTTTCCTGTAATTCTACTCATTTTACCTCACCAGAATAAAAATTGTAAGTTCTAAATTTTCTATATGACTAATAATACTATTGGAAAGACAGACAATCTTTATTTCAGTGAGGTAAAAATATTTTAAATCACAAATAAAAGCACAAAAACTAAAAAAATATAAGGTTAAATAGCTTTGGAATCATCTTGAGAACATCTAGAATATTTCCCGGCATTTAACATATTTTACCTAACCGAATAAAAAGTGCAAGTTTCAAGTTTATACTAAATGATTAATAATGTTATAGTATGAAAGATTATTTGTATACCGGTCAGGTAGATATATTTTAAATACCGTCTTGGGAAAATATTTATTTACTTGCAACACTATTCGAGTCTTTGGAGTCTTTGTGTGCGTGACGACGCAAGTGATTACACGAAGCTTACACGACATTGACACGGTTTTGGCCTAAAATATGAACGAAACGTTGAATGCAATTATCACTCTAAGCGTTATTACTCTATGCATACGTAGTGGGAAGTTGAAAATAAATAATCGGCTTGATAACGTCTATAACTTGTTTCTTGTGATGACTAAAACCGACAATTTTATTAGAGGCACGCGAGAGAGTTACGCACCACCACCAGACTCCGGGTTGCTTCAAAGGTTTCGGTTTCGAGGATAATCCTGCAAAACCTCAATAATACCTCTGCCCAACCGCGGAGTTAAGCTCGTGACCTCAAGAATTAAGTCGAAATCCGAATAGGCTAGCCACTACACCACTAACTAATGAGGACGATAATTGAAAGAATATGTTGAAAAATACTGTTTATTACTGTCGGATATTAATTATTTAATAACAATATTGTTATTTATAATCACAATTGAATTAAAGTGTTGCTAAAACATATTTCAGATTTTAAAGACACTGTTTCCAATATGGCGGAAATAAATCTCCAAATTAATTATACTTTATTTTTGCTTTGGTAATTAGATATCATAACTAATCTATTTCGTTATTATAAATAAATTACAAGTTAAATGCTTTTAGTTGATGATTTCGGGAGCAACAACCGCTGGAATGGGGAAGATTGGGTTGATGACGACGGGTTCGGGCACTAGTTCTGGCTCTGCTGGAATGGGAGAAACGACTTCGGGTTGAGGAACGATAGCTGGGTCTGGGACTGGTACTGGGACGACGATGACTGGCTCAGGGACCACAGCGGGTTCTGGGACGGGCATTGGGGCAACGATGACGGGGTCAGGGACTATAGCGGGTCCAGGGATGAGTATGGGGCTCTCTTCTACGACGACAGGGCTACCAGCGACAGTGGAGTCAGATTGTACGTTCACGATGATCTGGACAAGAGGAGAATTGGCGGGTCCAACTTGAGCGGGTTCAGGGACGATAGCGCCATCAACAATAGCGGGGCCGACACTGATGGGTTCATAGCCATCAACAATAGCGGGGCCGACGCTGATGGGTTCATAGCCATCAACAATAGCGGGTCCGACGCTGATGGGTGACTCATCAATAATAGCGGGTCCAATGCTGATTGGTTCATAGCCGTCCACAATAGCTGGGCCGACAACAGCTGGGCCAACAATGACTGGTTGTGGGATCAGGTCGCCATCACGTTTTGTTGGGCCAGCTACGGCCAAGGCGAGCACGGCAGAGGCAATGAGTAGGAATTTCATTCTGTTAACATAAAAAAAAAATATCAATTCAAAGTTCAACAATACAAATTACCACTGACGCTATGAACCCGTTTAATTTATACATACGGGTTTTAACAGTTTATTTATATGAACTGGCAAACCTCATGAGACCATTAAAATACTTCGTAATAAAAAAAAAATATTGTATTTATTTGAATTAAAAAAAAAATTATACAAACTAATTTTTCAGTCATATAATTTATAAAGCTTGCAACAACTTTTGTAATTTTTGTTTACTAACACAAAGCAAAGTTCAGGTGTCGTTACGCATAATTTTTTATCGTTTACGACAATATTGCCTATGAAAGCGTAGTACTTACTAGATTATAAGTGGCTAGATTACAATTTCATTGGCTGGCCAGTCATAGTGGTAATCATTTAATTCACAACGCATTTTACAATTTAACGGAGTACAAAGCGTGTGTAAAAATAATGAAAAAAAAGTATCGTCACGCCTTTATCCCCGAAGAGGTACAATCAGTGCGCCCACGATTAGCCGAAGATACTTACGGCCGGTTTCCGAAACGAACGAATTTTAACAAGCAATTAATCCGTGTTTAACAGATTATTTGCTTGTAAAAATTATATTAAATACAGATTTTGTTAAAATTAATATATGTTTTTCTAATCCCGCGCAAAGTTGTTTTTATGAGAAAACTGAAAAAATACGTTTTGAATTGCCACGAAACGCACCCATCTCGGGTTAGATTCCTGGCAATGTGCTCTTGTGGTCAACGCCGAGACCGAGCCACAAACGCGATTAATAAATATCCATTCTAAAAAATTCTACGCCTAAGCTATTGAGTTTTTTGGGATATTTTTGGGTTAGGGCAAAAAAAGGTATTCGCAAGACATTGTCAATGTCAGTGTGAAATGACGAGGCATTCCACAATGTGGACATTTCTCGGATGAATAATATTTGGTAATTTGACATTTATAGCTACAGTTCTACAGATCGCTTGGCTTTACATGTATGTCACTATTATCATGACTACTAAAGTGGTAGAGTTCCGCAACACCTAGTCCGGGTATTTGGTACCGTCGTCGCCTTACTATTCTTGTCGCAATAGCGTCAATGCTTGCTAATGTCGTGTTCCGTTTTGTAGGGTATGGTAGCCGGTAGACTTAAACATGTGGCATTGCCATTTCGTCACACGGATAGCAACACATCATTAACATCTTTGGTGTCTATAGGCGTGGTATTTCTTTTCGTCAAGAGAGCCATCTTCTTGTTTGCTATCGATATAAACAAAAAAAATATGCACTGTTTTTATATCTGTAAAACGACTCGTTTTAGTTATGAGTAGTAAAATTCTTACGAGGCGTAAGCTTAATTGTTGCTATAAATGTCAAATAACCAAACGTTCAAACAACTTTTGGAACGCCTCTTTCTTATTTAATTGGTAGCTAATATTTAACTACGAATGACGGATCGTTGATTATAGGAACCCCGCACTAATGTCACAGAAAAGTGAAAAGGAATAAATAGATTTTATAAGTTCTTGAACTAAATAAAATATATTGCAATAGGTACTCACATAATATTTGTGTTTCTGGTTACAAAATTATGATATGATTGCCAAAATATTGCAATATATACTATTTATTATCAATTTTTATAACGTCTGTTTTATATATCACTTTATTGCACATTACCAATAAAACACCTACTCACTACGTATCACGTAACTCGTATCTAAATAGCGGAAGGATTAATAACTTTATGGATATCGTCATTCATTTGGAGATAAATGTTTAAAAATTATTTGCTTAATATCAAAATAAATGTTTATTTTATAATGTGAGTGACTTTTTTTGCTGATGTGTTAAAAATGTTTATCTCAGTACCTAATATCAAAAAAATTTAACTTCACGTTATAGACCAGGGCTGATTCCTCTAAAAATAATCAAGAACAAAAGAAAATTATAGTAGGATGAAACCCATTGCCAATGGAAGAAAATAAAGCCAAAATAAGAGGAAAAATAAATTACGGGCGATTTGAGTTCGGGAAGTGTGTGTGTGTGTGTGGGTGGGGGGGGGGGGGGGGACTTAAAGGGGAAAAACGGTTTATCACGAATCGAAAAAAGTTGAATGGCAAAGTTATCGGCAATAAGAAGACTACTACAACTACTACTACTACAACTTTTGTATTTGCACTTTTTTCATATAACCTCAAACTTGTGCGAAAAATTTGAAAAACTGACTTTTTGGTTTTATATTTTTGTCTCCTACAAAAATAGATTTTTTTAACGAAACTTGGTAAAAAGTTGCTTTTTTATATTCCAAATACACTATATTTTTTTTTAATTTAAAATATTAATTTTTTTCTCCTTATTTCGACTCAATATTAAGAAAACATCATCATTTTCAATCGAAAATTCACACGTCAAAATATCTGATGTTTTTAAAAATTCGGTATTAGTTTTTTTCTTTGAAATCTCTATTTTCTGATGGTATCAATAAAATATACAATACTAAAGAAAATTTTCGCAGAAAATGGAAAGTAAGGAAAAAATACGGATTTGAACATTGTTTTTTCATCACAATGTAAATTTTTAAGCTATTTATTAAAACTTACACTTTAATTACTCAAAAATTGTAAGTTCCCTTGTTACATTGATGAATTTAAAAAAAAAAATAACAATGTTATTTTTGTCACAAAACTGAATAAAACACATTTAATTCTTATAACGTATATGTCATAGAAAATTTACTTTATTTGAAATATACTTTGTTCATTTTAATAAAACACATTACCTTTTTATTTATCAATGTATTCGTCAATAATTATACATGGGGCACACTAAAAGTTTTTCATTTCTAGCTAATCGGAACTATTTGAATTTCGAATGTTATATTTTTAAAACGTTGCAAGGATTTTACAAATTTTCTTTCTAAGCAAGAATATGCCGCTCGTCTTCAAAATGCTTTTGGGAGAGAAGCACCATGTTTGAGCACCGTGAGGCGATGGTTTGCTGAATTGAGAGAGGTCGAGTTTCTTACATGACGAATTTAGTGAAGAGCGGCCTTCAACTGCCGTCAACGAAAATAATGTGGCTACTGTTACGCGGTTAATTGAAGAAAACCCCCGGGTTACCTATGAGACAATTCGAGAACTATTGGGGATTGGTATGAGCTAAATTCAGAAAATTTTACACGAAGAATTGAAAATTTGGAAACTTTGTTGTCGTTGGGTCCCTCATGAACTGACAACGGAGCAGAAGCGGGCTCGCGTGGAATGGTGCTCACAGATACTACTGAAGTACGACCACGGACATTCTAATGCTGTTTATGATATTGTCACAGGAGACGAAACGTGGATTTATAGTTTTGAACCCGAAAAAAAAACAGCAATCTTGTGAATGAGTGTGAAAAATGATCGCGAATTTTTTCTTAGCTACGGGTCCTATCTGTACAATTCTACCATTCGTTTACCCAGGGTGGTATTTACCATTTGTTTACCCAGGGTCTTAGAAAAACTTCGCGAAGGATGACCCAAAAGCCGCATTCTCCTACACCATGATAACGCTTCTTCACACACGGCCAACAATACAGTCATTTTTAACTTCCGAGAAAGTACATCTCGTCACTCATCCCGCATATAGCCCCGACCCAGCACCCTGTGATTTCTGTATTTTCCCCAAAAATTAAAGATTTGTTGAGAGGTTTTACTTTTACCAACTCCGAAGCACGTAGAAAACATGCCTTCAGATCTGTGGTCCTATACTGTTTTAAAAAATGGTTCGATCGCATGAAAAAATGTTTAAAGTGTGAAGGAGGTTATTTTGAAAAGCAATAAACATAATATTTTGGTTGTAACTTGTTTTTTTAAGTTACGCAAAACTTATAGTGTGACCTACGTAATCATATCCAATACTTATTCATTAGTTTTGCCTCTTTGATAGCATTCCTTCATCTTTAGATTCAACTGTTGTTTTTTTGTAGTAGATCTTCGAAATCTACTAGACTATCGCCTTCGTCTCCAATATTTTTTTCTGTCTGTCTACAGTTTCGTCTGAATCATTAAGTTCATCGTAGGTTTTTTCTTCCACGTTAGCGTATTTTTCAGAACAATTTGAACATAGATTTGTGCATTTTAAGCCATGTTTCCAGCAGTCACAATTATACTGTTACATTTAGTTTTAAAGTTACATTAAATACTTTTCAGCAATGTTTCCAGAATCAATTATGTTCTAGCAAATGCCCAAATTAATAATGTCACGTTTATTTTATATTTTATATTTATGCACAAACAAAAAGTACATAGATTTAACTTAACGCTTAAGGTCATTCTATACTAGCCAACCTCATGTGTTGATGTTAATGTTGTTTCCAGCCCCAACCTATTGCTGTTAGTGTTTTTCTGCTGTGCTTGCGAAAGGTGGAAGATTTGCAATATAAAAAATGATTTCTTTCTTGCTGACTGATATTTTTAAAATCTTAATTGATTTATTTATTTATTATTTGTTTATTTCAACTTTATTGTGCACCACAAAATATATCTATATTTTCGTACCAAAACTAAACTAAATTTAATATTATATTTTGTTCTTACAGAAGAAAGTTTACCTCAAATGGACAAGAGGATCACCTGATGGTAAGCGATTATCATCTGCCGTAGACCACTATCTTGGGGTCTTGCAGTTGAGTTGCCGGCCTCTTAAAAATAAGTAGGCTCTTTTCTAGAAGGTAATTTAATAAAATCCCCTTAAAATCTTATGTTTGATACTTTAAAAAATTAACTATTTTCGCATTTATTTCGCGATTCTATGTTTCATGGATTTCATTTTGTTTGATTTTGTCAATATTATATAAATAATATAAATAACTGATATAATAACTGATATAAATAATATAAATAACTGAAACCCGGAAATACAAACATTTATGCTCGTCACACAAATGCTTGTCCCCGTCGGGGATCGAACCCGAGCTCCGTCGATCGCGTAGTCAAAGTCGCCAACCACTCGACCAACGGGGCGGTGAAACAAACAAAACAATTTGACATAAGCAGTTCGAATCATCACATTGTTGTAAGTACACAAGGTGTTTAAAATATCTAAGTAATTGTTTTTTTTAAAACATTTATATACATAAACAGTCAGGGTTTTCAAAATTATCTTAGTAAATAAAGCTTTTTTCTTTTGACTAACATATTATTGGAAAGGAAAGAAAAGACTTGACTAATATTTTTTGTCTTTATTTATTTTTATTAATAGGCGCGAAAAATTACTATTAATCAAAGTTTTCAATAAAAATATTATTTACAGACTCCCTTTGAGGAACAGACTATGTTTTGTTATATATATGAGTCACTCAGCATTCTCACTGCAATCGCGACTGCTAAGTTTTTTTAATTTTGTGAACTTTCCTTGAAGAATTTAGTGAAGCTTCTACATCTTACTCGGACTTTGTACCACCGCCTTACCTATTTTTACCCTAATAGCGGCAGTGCTTGTTGCTGTCGTATTTCTGCTTTGAGGGTAAGGTAGGCGATAATCTTATGTATCTAACATTACCACTGTACGCATAGCAATGCATCGTAAACAGCACGTATCAATGAACAAATGACATCTCTATATTGTGTACAAAATTAAAATTAATAAAGTTAACGCACAGTACTACGAGTTTCGTGATTGCTTGTACTAAGCAATCACGAAACTCGTAGTACTGTGCGTTTTAAATAAGAATAGGACTGTCCAAATAAGAATATTGCTCTGCATTTTGTAAAAACTTCGTAAGTGATGAGTAAGGTGCGCAAAAAAATTCTAACAAAGAAATACTTAAACAAAATTAATTTCATTCTAATTGGTATATTTTTTATTTAGATTCCCATCAGATTATGTAACCATGTATTAAAATAAGGTGTAAGATAACTAACACCACTTTTATATATTCGTATATTTAGATGAATGGCTAGACTGATATATTTTACTGTTTTCTAATGATGAATATTATATTTTAATACTTTTTAGCCTATTCTGGACAAAGACAACCCAAACCCACCAAAATCGTAACAAAATTGGCCCCGTCGTTTTTGAGTTGTAAGTGGTGTAATCTTTATATAATTTATAGATGAACAGCTAGACTGATGCTTTTTACTAATTTTTTATTGATGAAAATAGTATTATTAAAACTTTATTTGTTTTTCAATAAATCAGCAATATTTTTTGAACAAATATTTTTTTGCTGACATTACTAATTTCACACGTGTGGTATGAAGTTGATAACAAGCGCGATCCTATTCTTGGTTGGAACGCATAGTACCTACACAAAGGCGGTCCTATCGCCATAAAGCGATCTCTACCAGACACACTTTGTTGATAAGGATGCGATTTTAAATTAGAGTAGAATATCCATAACACTGGTAACTACTAATCACTACATAGTATAAAACAAAGTCGCTTTCTCTGACGTCCCTATGTCCCTATGTATGCTTAAATCTTTAAAACTACGCAACGGATTTAGATGCGGTTTTTTTAATAGATAGATTGATTTTTGAGAAAGGTTTTAGTATGTAAACCATTCCAATATTCCCACGGGAACAAAAGCTACGCGGGTAAAACCGCGGGCAGGCCGCTAGTAAAATATAACTGTCTAATTTTACAATACTTGTCTATATTAATTGTAAATTATCCATAAAAATTATGCATTCGCACATAAATGAAATGGAAATTACAATATAAACATGGATACACTCATAAAAAAAAAACTCAAAATAAATGCGCAAACGGAACAGTAAAAGACAACATTTAAAAATATTTAACAATAGTATTAACTAGCTGCCCGCGACTTCGCCTCCATGGAAAACTTTCTAAAATAAGTCTCGAAGTTTTACCCGCACAGTTTCCGTTCCCGTGGGATTTCCGGGATAAAAACTATCCTATGTCCTTTCTCGGGCCACAAACTATATTTATATCAAATTTTATCCAAATCGGTTCCGTAGTTTAGGCGTGAAGAAGAGACAGACAGACAGACAGACATAGTTACTTTCGCACTAATAATATTAATAAAGAAGTATGGATTTGTAAAGAGTGAATTCAAATAATGCGTTTTGATTAAATTGGTGTAAAAGTTGTACAGGAGAAGATGTGCTAATTCCTCGGAGACTTCTAATGCCTTCGAAATTACCATTCTAAATTAAATGCCTACAAATTCCGGTAAGACTTCAATCTTCAATTTTTTTGCAATGATCGTTAATAAGTCATAGGGTCAAATATAAATAAATAAATATTCACGGGACAAATTACACTTACTGATCTAACCCCAAAGTAATCAAATTATTTGCTTGTATTATGGGTCTTAGTCAACGATATTAATATATATGTAGAAATACATATATAAGTAACTTTTACATACAAAATAAACACCCAAACCCCAAACGAAATGCTTGTCCCCGTCGGGAATCGAACCCGAGCCCGTCGATTGCGTAGTCAGGGTCGCTATCCCATCGACCAACGGGGCGATCAGAAATATTTCACGTTGCAAGCAAGGACGTAGTGTGCGTTAGACAGGCCCCGTATCTAATTTATTGAGGGGTCCAAATGAATGGTTAAGATTTTCTACAAAAGAAAAAAAAAGATACATAAGGCGACTGATTGGCTACGCGAGTCACTACGATCGAGGCTACTAGGTGGTAGAGTTCTGCATTGTCTCGCCCGCGTTTGGTACCATCGCCTTATCTATTCCTGTCGCAATAGCGTCAGTGCTTGTCACTGTCGTGTTCCGTTTTGGAGGGTAAGGTCGCCGGTTAACTTATACATGTGGTATGTGGTATTAGACCTAACAAAAAGATACATAAGGTGACTGACTGGCTACGTGAGTCACTACGATCGTGGCTACTAGGTGGTTCTGCATTGTCTCGCCCGCGTTTGGTACCATCGCCTTATCTATTCCTTTTGCAATAGCGTCAGTGCTTGTCACTGTCGTGTTCCGTTTTGGAGGGTAAGGTTGCCGGTTAACTTATACATGTGGTATTAGACCTCGCCACAAGATAACAACGCACCATTAACTTTTTTTTGTCTATAGGCGATGGTTGAATCTTTACATCAGGAAAACCATCTGCTTGTTTGCTATCTTATGATATATAAAAAAAATACATGTCGTCACATAACATCTCTTACGCACAGGTACAGAGAATTAAGTAACATAATTATATTATAAATACTGCCCGCTGCATTATAAAGTTTTTGGCAAATCCCGCGGGATCACCTAATTTATCCGGGATAAAAAGTAACCTATGTGCTATTCCATCTACCCGTGTGCCAAATTTCATTCAAATCCGTTCTGTAGTTTTTGTGTGATTGAGTAACAAACATCCATCCAAACATCCAGACTTTCGCATTTATAATATTATATTAATTAATATAGATTACAATCCTTGCAGATTTGTCCTGCTTTCTCCACATTACTTTCTTATCTTGTCATATAAACACGTCGGATGAGAAGAGTCTTGACACTATATTCGGACAACCCATGGTATGTCAGTCTTGATCTTCCCTGATACCTAATCCTACTATACTCGTGGATTCGGGAGTTATCATTGACGAAACATTTTGAAAAAAGTATTTTTCGCCATAACTTCGAGATTATTAAACTAGTCGAATTTGAAACTAGGACACCATAATTAATATTTTGGTAACTGTATTGAATGCCGTTCAATATATCAAAATCGATCATCGCGTTTCAAGTTAAAGCAAATAACATTCGGACTAATAAACAAATTGATCCTGTCAGACATAATTAATTTCGAAGTCTGTTCGATATGACAATACAGCTCTAATGTTTTAAAATTGCGTCAAATGCTGTAAATCAGATCAAAATCGGTTTGGTTGTTCGGGAGTTATCGTTGACGAAACATTTTGATAAAAGTATTTTTCGCCATAACATCGATATTTTTCAACTAATCGACTTTAGAAAGGACAACATCATAATTAGAATTAGATAACTGCATTGAATTTCATTCAAAATATCAAAATCGATCATCGCGTTCAAAGTTTAAAATGCAAAAATGATATAGCGGAAATTTTAGCCAAATAATTAAGTTTTAATGTGTTTAAACACAGTTTATAAATATCTACACGTTTCTCGTGTTTGCCCAATTACTACAAGGTAATACAAAATCAACAATACCTATGTATATATTATATTATGTAATATTTATAAATATGAGTATACATATAATTTAGCGCTGCTCCTTGCTGGTTTTACTTTGATTACCAAGGCTTACTAGTTCACCGACTGGCGAAATGAATATAGATCTCGTAACATTTTCTAAGTGTTTAGTCCGCGAGATAAGGCTCTTATTCTCAACCGACTTTCTAAAAGGATTAGGAAAGGTTATCAATTCAGTTGTATTTTTAACTTCCCGCACGTATGTAGATAAGACACTGATTTTGCCCCGATGTTTGAAAATCAAGTTTTCACCAAATCTGCACGATATTTTAGTACTAAAAATCAACGTCGAATGCCGTTTCAAACATTAAAATCGAATCTTATTTTCAAAAGTTACAGCTTTTCAAATATTTAAATTACGTTGTTTTTAGCATACTTACATAATATTTTTGTTTTTGAAATGACTTTCAGGTTAATACACCGATCGACTTAAAAATCTTATCAGCTTTTTTCCTTATAAAACTGCGTCAAATAATATTATTTCGATTAAAATCGTCATTTTGTTTGGGATTTATCAATGATGAAAATTTAAAAAAATGTATATGTTTTTTAACGTTGCTTCGTTACCTAATCGATAGGTTGAAAAATTTTCAACCCATCGATTAGATATGTAGCGAAAGCAATATTTAAGATCTGAAAAATTGAGTTTAATTCCATTCGAAAGATCAAAATCGATTATCATTTCCAAAATATACAGCTTGTTAAAAAAATAATATACTACCATTTTTAACAAAATTGATGTTTGAACTGAAAAAAATCTATGCTAATAGTTTTTATTCCTTTGAACTTAAAATACCTTAACTTAGCGGGAAGTTTTAGAGATGATCTGCGGGGTCAACCTTTTACAATTTTTTTACTAACAAACATTTATTTTATTCTATTTTTATATTTATTATCCCAGAACACAGTCATTTGTAAACCGATTTTCTTTTTTGTTTAGGAGTATATCCTTCTCGTGTGATCCCAATTTAATTTGATGAAGATCTGATCCTGTGTCCTGGGTTTGATTCCCGGGTCGGGAAATTAAAAAATATTGTAGCGGTTCAAGCAATATACAAATGTTACCAGAAAAAATAATGAAAATAGAAAAAAATAATGAAATTCTAAAATAAAATCCTGAATCGCGATGTCACAATTTTTTATCTAAAACACACTATATACAAGTTTCAATGCTTCTTAAATGGACTGCGGTCCCCAGGCAGGCAGGTTGCCTGATTGGGAACGGGGAAGATCTTCGTTTTCCCTTTCATGTACTTCCGTGATGTCACCAACCTACGCAGTGATGACGTAATCTTGATAATAGTTATTCCACTTGTTCCACCACTATGGCCATTCAGCAATACGGATTTGCGCCGCTACAATGTGTTTTTTCAGTTTTTTAACAAAATTAACGTTGCCCGAGATTGGAGAAAGTCCCCGGTTGGCGATAGGCTGGCCACCTATCACATTGTGGAACTAAGTACCTTCAGCTAACCGTTGGTGCACTTCTGCCCTGCTAATTTAGTCGATCGCAAGTTCATATAGTAAGTGCAATTTAGGTAGATCAACATTTTTTCCATGTCTTTTATAGTTTTTTTTTGTAGCGTCAAAAATAAAGGTGCAAATTTTTGAGCGCGATTTTCTCTATTGCACCTAACATGCACTTACGGTCGACTAAACTAGCATGGCGGACTTGTTGTACCTCTTCGAGGATACGGGCGTGAAGATATTTTTTTTAAGACTAGACGTAGGGTTACGGATATATATAAGAAATCGAAAGTTGGTTGCTGCAGTTTTATTGTGTTCAAAATTATTAATGATCAATTCAGAATTAAAACTGTGAGTTGCTTTCACAGATCTCGACAACCTCTCTACATGGGGAGTAGCGCTCTCAAACCAAAACGAATTGGCAAAATCGGTTCATGTCCGAGTTCTGAGTTGACAAACACAAAAAGATTTTCTCTCGTGTTGATCCGGGCTCCTTTGAAGAATAGACCAACTGCCGTTCTGCCAGACAGGTCGTAAAAGGTGACCGATTGGCTATGCGAGTCACTACCATCATGGCTACAAGGTGGTAGTGTTCTGCATTGTCTCACCCGGATCTGGAAAGCCGCCTTACCTGTACCTGCTGCAGTAG
This sequence comes from Apodemia mormo, assembly GCA_036924255.1. NCBI lineage: Eukaryota > Metazoa > Arthropoda > Insecta > Lepidoptera > Riodinidae > Apodemia > Apodemia mormo. The sequence goes on along the minus strand of JAUPFN010000019.1, from coordinate 26,083,962 downwards.
CGTCAGTGCTTGTCACTGTCGTGTTCCAGTTTGGAGGGTAAGGTAGTCGGTAAACTTATGCATTTGACATTAGACCTCGCTACAGGATGGCAACGCACCATTAACATCTTTCGTGTCTAGGCGATAGTTGACTCTTTCCCTCAGGAGACTCATCTGCTTGTTTCCTATCTTATAATATAAAAAAAGAAATACATGCAGCCGAATAGACGTGGAAAGATTGAATCGGATAAAAATGATTAATTATGACATTATATAGATAACAAAACACTCAAATATTTATTTTATATGATGAGAATCCATACTAATATTATAAATGCCAAAATAACTCTGTCTGTTTGTCTATCTCTTTTTCACGCCTAAACCATTGAACCGATTTGGATGAAATTTGAGAAAGGACATTTTTTTTTATCCTGGAAATCTCACGGATATGAGAACTAAACCCCTAAGGGGTTAAACCCCGGGACTTTTATTTTAGAAATTTTTCCACGCGGACGAAGTTGCTGGCATAGCTAATTAATAATATTTTTAGGATATAATTTCGGCAAAAATAAACGTTAAGTCACGTGAAACTAAATAAGAAGCAACCACAGAGATCAATAGAGAGATTGTCGAAATCTGTGTACTTTCCTCATTAATGACAAACTCAAAGTGGCAATCAGAGACTAATAAGGAGAACTATTTATTTATTTATTTATTTTCGATGGAACACCAACAGCAAATACACAAAAGATACAAATTATAAATACGATTTAAGACATAAGTTTAGTGTATACGCCAATTATAGGTGAACACTTAGTTCATACAACAACAATAGTGAAACAGTTTGACAAAGTCTATAGTCAAAATGAATATACATTAAAACTAAAATAACTAGTACTCGTCATTATAAAAAACAACAACAAACAACTAACAATACAAAATTACTTTTAAAAAATTTATAACAAACAAATAAAAGAAAATAAAGTGTATTTTTAGTAATAACTTTATAATACTTCAGGTTGAGTTAAATCTAAATTTTTTTGTCTAAATTTAACGAGAGAATCATTAAATATATCCAGATCTGGTATTTTTGAACTAAAACATTGAATTCAGATAAGGCTCGACTCAAGAGTGAATGCTTACCAATACTAGTGCGACATAGCGGCAGACTAAAACTTTAGTAAGAGGATAACGAGGTACTATGTTGGGGTAATCAAAAACTTCATGTATTCTTTTTATGTTTTTCGCCGTGTTGGTCCCGGCCTCCTTTGTAGAATAGGCCAACTGCCGTTCTGCCAGGCAGGTCGTAAAAGGCGACCGATTGGCTATCGAGTCACTACCATCGTGGCTACTAGGTGGTAGAGTTCTGCATTGTCTCGCCCGGGTCTGGTACCACCGCCTTACCTATTCCTGCCGCAATAGCGTCAGTGCTTGTTGCTGTCGTGTTCCGGTTTGGAGGGTAAGGTAGCCGGTAAACTTATGCATGTGGCATTATACCTCGCCACAAGATAGCAACGCACCATTAACATCTTTGGTGTCTATAGGCGATGGTTGACTCTTTCCATCAGGAGACCCATCTGCTTGTTTGCTATCTTATGACATAAAAAAAAAAAAAAAAAAAAATGTAATTAAAGAGTATAATATAATCACTACGTTTTATATGTAATGGCAAATGTAAACCAGGTGTTGCTGTCGATGCTGTTTACGATCACATTCAGCTTGGGGTGAAATGTTGGCTGTTGTTATATTTGTTAACCTTTTTTTTTACGAATTGGTCGATTTTAAATGAGTTCGAAAGTGATTGTTTCTACGAGAAAGGTTAATAAGTATTGTAACAAACAAATATTAGTTTATTATTTTATTTGCCAAAAGTTCTGCGTTATACAATAAACTTATATACTAATAAAAAAATAGTTAGCCTAATTTTGATGATCACCAGTGAGTAAGTGAAGAAATCGGGATTTTTTAGGAATTAATAAAATGTAAAGTATAAGAGATACATACAATTACAATTACATACAATTACAATACATACAATTACAATTGAAACTTTATATGTTTAATAAGTCTACTATCCAAATTCAAGTGATGAGGGTTCAAAAAAAAAACGACGAAGCGCTTCGTGAAAAGGTAGTGGCTTTGCGCTTCGCTTGACTTTCTTGGCGGGGGCACTACTGTGCCTCCAGATAAAATGCGAATAAAGGAAAATATAAAGAAATAATAAATAGCAACATTTTGAAAAAGTAATTTTATTTTAGTTAAAGTTGTGTTCTTTTTTATATGTCTCACTTTAAAAAGCGGCCGTTTTTAAGTAAATAGTTTCCTTACATCCAATTAATTATAAGTTTAGTTAAGGGTGTCAGGGGGGATGACAACGGGCTCTGGGATAATAGGGGAGGGCTCAGGAACAACTTCGGGCTCAACGGGAGAAGGAACTGGAGGTAATGGGACTGGGGCGACGATAACAGGCTCAGGGACAATGGCGGGGTCTGGGACAGCCTCTGGGACAACAATGACGGGATCAGGGACGATAGCGGGTCCAGGGATGAGTATGGGGCTCTCTTCCACGACGACTGGGTTACCGGCAACAGCGGAGTTAGATTGCACGTTCACGATGATCTGGACGAGAGGCGAGCTGGAGGGTCCAACTTGAGCGGGTTCAGGGACGATAGCACCATCAACAATAGCGGGGCCGACGCTGATGGGTTCATAGCCATCAACAATAGCGGGGCCGACGCTGATGGGTTCATAACCGTCAACAAGAGCGGGTCCAACGCTGATAGGTGACTCATCAATTATGGCGGGTCCAATGCTGATTGGTTCATAGCCGTCTACAATAGCTGGGCCTACAACAGCTGGGCCAACAATGACTGGCTGTGGGATAATTTCGCCATCGCGTTTTGTTGGACTGGCTACTGCCAAGGCGAGCACGGCGGAGGCGATGAGTAGGAATTTCATTCTGTTAACAGACAATTAAAAAATATACTTATAAATGTCATAAAGGCAATATCAGACAGACAACAAACAAAGGACAAACAAATGACAACAAAAGACAAAATTTTATATTTTTTTAAATATCTTAAGATCGCAAACAAGCAAGGCTCCCCTGATGGCAAGAGATAACTATCGCCTACAGACACAAAAGATGGTGAGTTGCTATCCGTAGTAATGACACATGCATATCGACAGGTCCTACGTAAATTGTCTTAACTTAAAAAATGCGATTTTTGTTTTTTTTTTTTAATGAAAATGACTCCACTTTTATAGATATTTTAATGACACGAAGAATAAAAATTAAATTTCTATTAGAATTTGAATTTTTCTAATAGATAAACTCAAAGAGTACTGCATGGATTTACTTCAAATTTTGCATGAATATTAACTAACAGGTCGGGTCAACATATAGGCTACATATTATCACGTTATCACCTACGGGGGAGGAGCTGTGCGGAGTAAACGAAGTCCGCGCGGACGAAGTCGTGGGTAACAGCTAGTCTAAGAATAAAAAAGAAATTTCTATTTATTATAAAAAGATCTATAAAAGTGGAGTTATTTTCATATATAAAACAAAAATCGTATTTTTTAAGTTAAGACAACTTACGTAGGGGTCCTATATCGATATGTTTATCAGTTACCTTACCCTCTAAACTGGAACACGTCAGTGACAAGCATTGGCGTTATTGTGACAGAAATATGTTAGGCGGTTGCTACGAGTAAAACCCGAGCAAGATGTTGTGAAACTCTACCACGTAGTAGCCACAATGGTAGTGACGTACGAGTATTTTGGTTAATCGTTGCTTTTCACGAATTAGCAGAATGGCTTTTTTTTACTATAGGGTAACAAACAAACATATAGCTATCCTGAGTTAAGAAACAATCGTTGCCTTTTACGAACGAAGATGTTGAAGATGTTCAAGATCATTCGATACGTCTCACCGAAGATATCCAGTTAAAAACGAACGTCATTCAAGGGCTTAAAACTTTTTGATTTGTATGAAATTTTATTTCTACACGAATTTTTATTCGTAAAAATCAAAAAGTTTTACACCCTTGAATGACATCTGTTTTTAGCTGGATATCTTTGATTAGACGTACCGAATGCTGGGTTAAAATATTTTCACCTATAATGGAATGACCTTATATAGTAAAGAAATTCGAAATTGTAAAAACCCCGAAAACAATATTACTGTTATGTTTTAGTATGACGTTTTACAATGCTGATTAATCAAATCATTGTAAGTATTGAAAAATGATTGCACTTATGTGTTTTGTACTTAATATTATTTACCTGTTTTTTTTTCTCTTCACAAAATGATGATTTCCTTGCCAAAATATTGCATTATATACTATGTATTATCATTCTTTTTTATGACGTTTGATTTATATCTCATTTTATTTTTATTCTATATAGTCTTTCTTGTCTTTATTATAAAGATAGCGGAAAGATTAAAGACTGATTAGTTTATAAAATTATTATATACGGACAAAGACTAATCACATTAAAAGTATCGGTGACAAGCTAGCTAAGTTCCTTGTAGCAGTCGCAAATTTTGGTCAATTGCCAAAGCAGATTAGGGTAACTTTTGTGAATCATTATTTCCACCATTGCGTACATCCAATAATAGCCTGGCACAGACCGCAAAGGAAAAAGCGCACTTACTAAGAGAAATCTGCGCGTAATTCGACTGTTGACGATAAAGATGCTATCCCACTATCCCACGTTGTGATAGCAATGATGTCTGAAATAAAGTTTTCACAAAATAATGTAAGATGGGTTCTCTTATCACTTGATACCAACAAGTCGAACGGACCGGACTGTGACCCTGCAGTCGTGCTTAAGTCTTGCACACCGGAGCTAACTCTAGTACTGACGCACCGTTTTTCAGTTGTCTTACTCACATGGCAAAGTACCGCTATCCTGGACGGTTGGTCTAATTCACCCTATTCCCAAAAAATGTGACATATCGGACCCTTCCAATTACACGCCCATTGCAATAACTTCCTTGCTCTCGAAAGTTATGGAGTACGTCATCACCTCTAAGCTTTTAAGTTATCTGGAGGATCACGAGCTACTTAATGACAAGCAATCTTAAGCTCGAGTGAAGGATTGCAGGAAAGTGTTGTGTCTGAGGTAAAAGCCACCTTGGAGCGAATCTCCAAATGGGCTAAAGTTAATCTTGTAGAGTTTAATCTGTCAAAGACACAAGTTTGCGCGTTTAGTCCCAAAAAGAACCCTTTTGATTTGACGCCCCAGTTTCAGAACACTTTCCTAACTGTCGGCCAGGGCATTAGAATTCTTAGAATAAATATTTTCGCAGTTGTTTAGTTTCGCAGTCATCTGGAAGATAAAGCTAAATTAGCGTCTAAAAACCTCGGGGTGATTAACCGGGCGAAACAAAACTGGTCAAAGACTTTTACTTTATAAAGCTCAGGTCTGAATTTCGAGTACTGTTCACACTTATGGGCTGGTGCACCCAATTATCAAACTCTGCCATTTGATCGCGTTCAGAAACGAGCTTCCCGCATTATACACGATTCCAATCTGAGCAAACATCTGATTCCTCTTGATTTTAGAAGAAATGTTGGTGCTCTGAGTTTGCTTTGCCGGCTATATAATGGGGATTCGGCGGCCTCCAGTTATGTCTTATCTGCAACTTACTAATCTTTGAACTACATAAAATTTTGATTAAATCTGGGGAATTCTCTGAACAGCAATGTTTACAAAATTCGCCAAAACGATGATTATGGTGTTATCGTAACTTCTTAGTAGTGCTACTACAATTTCTTGTACAAAATATTTAAAAAAATACTGACTTCCATCAATATATATCTATAACAATACAGATGTTCGAAAAATTCAATAAAATATGCTAAAAAGGTATTAAAATTCTGAATTTGGTCACACTGCAATCTATTTTTACAACGTCTGTCTCATATCTCATTTTATCGTTATTCAAATTGTTCATTCAATAAGTCTTGTAATATTCTGTAATAAAAGTAGCGGAATGATTAAGGACTTAGGTTATCAGGACTTAAGAAAACTTAATTTTATTTATGTTTAAATTTATAGCTTAGTATGTATTTCTTAGGGACATTTAAACTTCTGAATTAATTTATTTATTTCTATAAATTCTTGTAACTAAAATAATTGTTTCGATAAGCCTTTTTAAACAAGATTTCTATAAACTTTTATCATTAATATTGAATTTATGATGTAAATCGTCGATAGAATCAATAATTTAGAATTAAATTTATTTACATAAAAACTTGGTTAGGTAAGATCTTACAAAAAAATTGAGATATTTTAAGTTCAAAAAAGCATGAATTTTTGAAATCAAAAATCTCAAGTTTATAAAAATAATAGTATTTTAATGTTCGAAAGATGTATATCATATAAGCATTTTTGAGCTCTAAGTTGTTTTATTTAGCTACGAAATAAATAGTTTAAACTATTTTTTACACTTTTATTTAGCTACAAAATAAATAGTTTAAACTATTTATGTTGTAGCTAAATAAAAAAATGACAAAAAATGTCAAAAAACTATTTTCAAAAATTTGCGTCATTGATAGTTACATCCCGAACAAATCAAACGATTTTAATCCGACACCATAAATCATAATTTAACGCAGTGTTTTTTAATTAAAAAAGCTGACTAGATTTTTAAATAAATCTGTATATTAGCCTTAAATTATTTTTAAAATATGAAGTAAGTTTATTGTAAACATAGTAATTTTAATAATGGAAAACTGTAACTTTTGAAAATTTAATGTGATATTAATTTTTGAAACGGCATTCAACGTAGTTTTTAGGGCTCCGTACCTAAAAGGTAAAAGGTTCCGTACCGCTGTCTGTCTGTCCGTTTGTCTGTCTGTCACCAGGGTGTATCTCATAGACCGTGAAAATTTCAGCTTTCTAGCTGAAAGCTGAAAATTTCACAAATTATGTATTTCCGTTGCCGCTATAACAACAAATACTAAAAATAAAAAAATGAAAATATTAAGTATATATACAATATCACCTCTGTGGTCTAGTGGTGTGGACCACGTGAGGTCCCGGGTTCGATTCCCGGGTCGGGCATTTAAAAACTGAAGTGTTTTTTCAGTTTTCTGATAAAACACAACGTTACCCGGGATTAGAAAGTGCCCGGTTGGTGATAGGCTTGCCACCTATCACATTTGTGGGACCAAGTATCTTCGACTAATCGTGGGTGTACTTGTACCTCTACCTACCTCTTCGGAGATACGGGCGTGAAGACACTGCTATACATACAACAAACATATTTTTTTTCATATATTTGGGGAATAAATATAAACATTTAAGTATACATACAACAAACGTGATTTTCTTTTATAGATGATGGTACGGAACCCTTCGTGCGCGAGTCCGACTCGCACGCGGTCTGTTTTTTTAGGTACAGTTAGTTTATATCTAAAACTAAGTACCATTAATATGTGTACAATGTATATAGGGTGTTTCAGACCACCTCCAGGCTGATTACTGAGGAGTTTTAAAAAAAATCTAAACAAAAAAACACGTGTTAAATATTTTTTGAAACTCTATCCAACAATGCCAAAATTATTGATTTTTAGTAGATGGAGAAATTTCCAACTCAGGAATCGAAATCTGCAATGAAAAATAGGGGTTTTCGTTTGATTTTTTAAAGTTGCACCCCCTACTCCTAAAAGGGGTTAGGGATGGGGGTTGTTTCTAGCATGGTTGGATAGAGTTCCAAAGTTTTTTTGTTTTTTTTACGACAAAATGAATTCTGTTGTCCATATTTTACATAAACGTATGTAAAATGAGCACATATAACCATCAAATTCTCAATTGTTGTGTCAAAAAGCTTCATTTAATAATTATTTTAATAATAAGTAAGTAAAATATTGACAAACAATTCTTCTTTCTAAAGAATGTGCAATAATTAATATTAGCGCTCGCCTGCGGCCGAAATTTGACTATAGAAATCTCTTTTATTTTTGACAAATAACGTTAGCCCCATTGATATATTTTATATCAATGTTTAGCCCTAAAGAGAAAAGTATGTCACATGACATATTATGACATATTATGTATTAAGGTTCGTAGGTTTAACAGAGTAAGAAAGAAAATATTCCATGCCCTCCTGCACCACGTTGGCTATAAGCTCAACGCAGACATTTGACCTGATAACCATCGAAGTGCGTAGTCGGCGAAAAGTCTAGCAGAGATAGAGAAGAAAAGAGAGAGAGGGGGAAAGAATAAGTTTAACAAGTTTGCCACTTCGGTGCTTTAATATACTAGCGATCGCCTGTGGCCGAAATTCAACCATAGACCAAACAGTAAAATCTCTTTTAAATTCGCCAACTGATTTTAACCGTAAAGAAAATAGTATACTTGTGTGTAATGTTTATTTTTATTAGTTTTATGTGTTTCTAATGTATTTTATGTAAAAATATAAGGTTTCTGCATTCCGCTGCAATGTAAACTTAACTGCGCAAAATTTCGTACTCCACTGTTCGCGCAATTATCTTAAAAAGGGGTCAAAAATTATTCCTTCACGGATTAAAATCAAGATACAAACATAGATTTGTTTTTGTTATCCTAGTAAATATTAAAATATCAGTAGATATTTAGAGTGAAACCAACTTCTGTACTATTTATTATTAATTATATCCACAGAATACTGAAGTAGTATAGAAGGGGTTTGGGGGTTTGGAACAAATTATTCAAACCATTCTGAGATATCAAGTCCGTGAGTGGTGTCTATGTGTGCGTTGCTCGAATATTACTTGTTTGTACATTGACTTCTTTTAGTCTTGTAGTTTAGTATTCTGGGCTATATCATTGTTAGGAACAGCAGGTGAATGACCACTCGCTGGGAACAGTATCTGTAATTGCAGCAACGTATGTTTTTTTTTAATGTTTACGGATTACTCTCTAAATCTCTGTCATTTTAATATAAACTCTTTCTGTATTGTTATGCAATGCGTTTGCTTATCCACAATCTGCAAAAGCATATTATATTGTGATCGATCAACCAAAAACCTTACTTTATTACTTTATTGTTATTGGAATCGATAAAGGAACACGTCACACACATTCACCCATATACTCAAGCACACAAGTACTTCATGTACGCACGCACGCTTGTACTCACGTACGCACGCACGCAATTACATTTTTTAGGCCATTTTATTTCCGCACTTAGCCACTGGGGCCTTTGTACGCAGTTGGCTAAATCTATTCCAGCCATCCTAATTCCTCCCAGAAGTTTATAAGGCGACTGACGTTTTTACAAGCTTCATTTGGAGTTTTTGGGTTTTTCAAGACCCAAAAACTCCAAATGAAGCTTTTTTTTGGCCCGTTGTTCGGCCACGCTCCTGCACTCAAGGAGAACGTGAGCAGTTGTTTCTTGTTCCTCCATGCCGCGACATAAAGGGCTGTCTGTTACACCTATGTTGAATAGATGTCGGTTAAGGTGGCAATGCGCTGTTATAGTTTCCACAACTTTTCTCAGGTTACTACTGTTGAGTTTCTTGATCCGTTGCGTTAGGTGTATTGAGAGTTCCTTTGTTTGCCTGCAATCATTTGTAACCATCCGCAATGCAATATGTTGTTGGCATATTCTCTCAGTTATCCATGTGGTTAGTTGGTAGTAGAGTTGTTATGACCTTTTATCCATTGTAGGATTATTTGGTTGGTTTCTGATGCTGGTTCTAAAAATTTCTAAAAGTCAAGCAATATGCTTGAATTTAAAGTTTAAAGCTGCAAGGACCCATACGCTACCATCCATCCGTTTTTTATATCATAAGATAGCAAACAAGCAGACGGGTCTCCTGATGGTAAGAGTCAACCATCGCCTATATAGACTCCAAAGGTGTTAATGATGCGTTGCTACCTTGTGGCGAGGTCTAATGCCACATGCATAAGTTCACCGGCTACTTTGCCCTCCAAACTGGAACACAACATTGACAAGCACTGACGCTAATGCGTCAGGAATAGGTAAGGCAGTGGTACCTGACCCGTGCGAGACAACGTAGAACTCTACCATCTAGTAGTCACGATGTTAGAATGATGTTAGTGACTCGTATAGCCAATTGGACGATTACGGATGTATAATAATTATCTATTGGCTTCGGTGGGGGTTGGAAAGGGTTTACAATATATTTAAATGCAAAAATATTCTTTAATTCGATTTGGCTAGTGGGAATTTAGATATATTTCATCGTAAATAAAAATTAAGTAGGTAGGTAGTAGGTAGGTAAAATGAGTAAGTAATTATTAGCGAAAGTTAATCACTTATTTTCGCTAATTCCTGTCTCCATTATCTGCCATTTTTCTGAGACAGCGGGACAGGAAAGAAAGCTGGCCACAATGGCCTTTGCCTTGTTTGAGGTTGTAATATATCTTAAAAAATAGGTAGTTTTTTAATATAAACTAGCAATATATAAATTTTCGAAAGATGTATTAGAAAAATGTAATTACAATTTTTGTAAGTCTCCATAGTAAGCAGTTCGACGTAATTACAAAAAAAAAGCAATTCCTCCATGTTGAATATTCTTGTGTTACACATGGAGTAAAGAGAAAGGAAAACCACCTCTGTGAATATAAGTGTCCATCAAAAAGCATCAAACAGTGATCTCGTCACCACTGTAAAATAATTTTTAGAAAGTAGTAAAAGTAATTATATATTGCTATTTAATTTTATTTATCAAAATATAGAATATTTTAGCTCACTTGTCCAGTAAGATACTATTATTATAAATCTAAATACGACAAAACTGACAACTCGTATTGCAAAATGTCAGTAATTTATAAAGTCAAAATATTATTTTATTAATACTTCTTTAGAGACCTTTATAAATGAAGCTTATTTTTAAATAATAAAACAACAATTCTGACACGAATTTCGTTATAAGACATGATATTCTATTTACGAGTCCAAGCGATGTCTGAAGCGTGGCCAGTGTTCTTTGGAAATGGGACAATCCTCCTAAAAGCAGGACGAATGGCACCCTATGTACTTTACTCTTCAGCCGCACCTGCTTGTATCGTCCCGGAGACGATCCCGACGACGCGCGCTAAAACCCCTTTGACGTACTGCCAACCGCGCGATAACGCACACGCAATTCGAATGTTTGCGACGATAGCCGACAATAGCCGGTCACATCTGCATGTATCGCGTCATTGTGCGAAGCTTTGTGACGATAGACACATGTGTGGCCACAGCATTAGAAATAACTCATAGATTTTTGTACATAATCATATTGTTTTTTGCACGGATTAAACTGGATATGCCTTGCAAGGCAATTTCTTAGGTTATCAACGTCGCTTGGATTTACACAGAGAAATATAGAGTTATAATAGGTACTTAGCGATGAAATAAAATCACAGATGTATTCTTTAAGCCTTAGCTTTTTATTTGATAAGATAAAATAGCACAATATGGCATACGTCATATATTTACTTTTTTCGGTAAAATTAATGAAAATAAACATTACTCACACACACATATCTATATATATAAAAGGCAAAAGTGACTGACTTATGTGTCAATGCACAGGTCCAAACCCTTAGGGTTAGAAACTGGAAATTTCGCACACGTATTTATCTTATGACGTAGACATCCACTAAGGTCGAAATTCAATCCCGAAGGGGTGAAATAGGGAATAAAAGTTTGTATGAAACTTGTTATACCTTGGACATATTTGCATGAAATTTCGTATGAATAGAGTACGAGAAAAATTAATAAATTGCGAATTTAAGCGTTTTTAAAAATTCGATCTCAAAAAGGATAAAATAAGGGAAGTAGCTTATAAAGAAAGGTTAAATATACTAAAGTAAATATGCGCGAGCTGTTAGGGTATCCCGCGTTGTAGTCTTAAAAAAAACTATTTTACGAGACAACCACTTTTATTCGACTTTACTTTTTACACGTCACTTTTATTAAGCACTCAGATCGCACTATTGTTTGTGCACGCGGTTATAGGGGGTTACGACGCGGATGCTACTATCCCTAGTCTCCTCACTGAAGGCCAGCCGGCGGGCAGAAACCAGGTCCGTTGCTGGGCAGCGATTTGACTAGTTCAAGTACTGACTGGCCGTGCATTGGAAATGCACGGCTTATATAGTAAAATAAAAGTTTGACTCAGCGATTTAGTTTAACAAGGAATTAAGGGTTGTAACACCTCCCCCCTTAAAAACGAAACATCCAGAAATGAAGGATGTGAGTATCATTATGAGATCTGAGAGCTTTAACAATACACAACAGATATAGAACACAAAAGATCTGGAATTTAAATGACATAGTATCAAAACATTAAAATTAGTTGTGTATATTATACAGAATTAAAATTGAATTTAGAAAACAAAAGTTTAATAATTGATTCAAAATTATTTATTATTATTATTATTTATTAATCAAATTATATTGAAAATAAGAAAATTTAAAAACATTTATTATAAAACAATAGAAATTCAAATTCAATTAAAAATAACTTTTAGCATTTATATATTATGTACAACATAGCTATCTCTTATGTAACACAAACTTTTAAAAAACAAAATTAATCGTAACAAATTATTTAGACTCTTTATCATATTTAGAGTTTGATAGAAATAGTAGATTTAGTATATTATTACAAATTAAGAATTAGTATATATAGTATATTTTTAGAAATAGTAGACTTAGTACATCTCTTTACATAGTAGATATAGTAGAACAATAGTAAAATGTTATAATTAGTAGGTATAGAACATTTATTAAGTAATTAAGAAATAGTAGGTAAATTAAAACAATAGTACAAAATCTTATAAATAATTCCTAACTAATCATCGTATATATCTTTGCAAAAAATAGTATATAGAGTATTTATATATTATCGACATCAAATTGTCTAAAAATTAATCTAATTATACAACACAGAAATACGTTTTCAAATTAAATAATATGTATTTAGTTATAAAAATATTACGATAAATGTATATATTAATTCTGTTTAGATTTAGAAACATGATCTTACATTATAAATTTTACAAATCAAGCTGTCTCCTTGGGCTAGTCGGAGAGCTATTGGTGCTATTAGTGTCACTATTTATTTCTTTTAGTTCAAAGTCTGTCCTAGTGCGGACAGTAGTTCTAGGAGTATTATAACATGAATTATAGATTTGGACACAACAGTTCCTACGAGGACACAAACATTTATATAACTTATATATTACAAAACATAAAACAGAGACAGATACTATAGTTGTAAAGATACTGAAATAATAATTATATTTAATATGGTAAGGTTGGTTTTCGATTTTAGTTAATTCGTCGTTAAATTGATTCAATTTATGCGAAGCATATTGCAATTGATCTAAATTTATATGAGATAATTTAATTGGTGATAAATGAGAATATGAGTTATTGAATTTTTTCTTTGTACAACAATCATCATCAATAATATTAAAAGTAGGGCTTGGAATATATATTTGAGTTATGACATCAGAGGATGGAATAAATTGTAGAAGTTTGTGATAAGCTTTGCAATTCTTGGGTAACGTTAAAATTCCCGTTCCTGTGATATCATAATCCTGAATTTCATTATTACAATTAATTGTTAGCTTAGTGATATCGGATTGTACATAAATCCATCTATTATTGATTAGTTTTTCCAGATGTCAACATCACCGATGACAATTTTATAATTACATGATTTAGGGATGTTATTGACATGTTCACTTAAAATAATAGTTTCACAAATAGGATTAGATGCACTGGAATGAATGTTTTCTACTTTGCACAAATGTATATCACTTTTTAACACTTTGCACTCACTTAAGTCATCTAGTACTGAATATGTTAATTTGTCCTCCGTTATAGATAGGTATTTGGCCGTAGGATGTATCATAGCAAATGACTTTAAATTTGAAGTATCATGAAATGTAGGTAGAGCATATACGTGATATAAATTATATTCAGTTAAAAGAGCTAGAGGAATTCTTATAACAGAGATTAGTTTAGAATCAACAAAGTAAGAGGATATTTCCGATATATCTAAAAGTAAATGAGCATTATCTAAAGTTACGGGTATAGGAAAGTTTTTTACAATATTATTGGACATAAATTCTTTATATAGCTGTCTAGGACTTAGAATAGAAGGGTGTACAATATTGAGTTTACCAAATAAAATAGCGTCAATAAGATTATTTAAATTAGTACTAAGAATCGTTAGGGAACTTTCTAAGGCACTGAAAGTCATAGCAAGATGTGAACTTACTTCTAACTTATTATTATTTTCTGAAATAGCATCTAATATTATATTTAACTTATTCATATTATTATTTAAAGTTTGCTCATTATCATTAAGTTTTGAGATAGAATTATTAAATGTAGAAATAGTAGAAGTAATAATGTGAATGTTATTTTTCATTAAAGATGCCAAGTGTCTTTGGTCATCTTGAACAGCATTTATAGCGTCAGTAAATGTCTTAGCATCATCTTCGTCTAGAGAACCGAATAATTGCTTAAGAATTGGGCCACCAATGCCAAACCAAGCTGATCTTTTGGATCTAGTTTTGTTATTAGTTATATGCGAAAGAGACATTAGCTGATTCTCAATGCTTATAAACATGTTATCTAGCGGATTTAAAATGTTAAAACAATCAGTTTGTAATTTTGTAGATTTATGTTTACTGCAAATCTCTTTTGATGAATCTAGTATCTTCTTCAAGTTTGTTAAATGAGGTTCTATGTAAGAGGTTTCTGAAAAGGTTAAAACATTCCAGTAAGTATTGTAATACTTGATAATACCTAAAGGGTCAAAGTAAAGACCGGGACTATTTATGATTGGAGTGATCATAATGGCTGCAATTCCTGGCGCAATCGCCCTGGAATAGAAATATCAGAACATGTTTTATAAAATAAAGACACTATAAAAATATCAACATAAATTAAAACATTATGAAAATGGTAATATCGGTAAATAGTAAATTGTTAAAATTAGTTAATTAGATATAATCGACTTTAGTATTAGTATTAGTAGTAGTATTTATCGTATGATTTAAGAAAATAGTAAACTATATCCTAATTATAGAGGTAAGTAGAATTAAATGATTAAAATTATGTAACAATAATTATTAGAAATGGTAGAGTTGGCAAATTTGATTAGGGTAAGATTAGTAGTATAAAGTAGACTATTTTCATTAGTCCAAGATTGGCATATCTAGAGGAGTTGTACTAACAGTAGGCATATCTACATTAGGCAAATCTGTACTAGATGGTCCGAGACTAGAGATATCGTGAGCTAGTTTTATTTCGTCAAAATGATAACGAATCTTTTTCCGTTTAATGAGGACCGTGACGTTATTGTTATTATGAACCTGAACTATGCGATAAGGTCCCTTCCAGACAGGTGACAAAGCTTTACGTAATCTATGATGACATTTAACGAATACCAAATCATCGACTTTGTATTCTACAGTTTTGGTATGTTTATCGTAGTACATTTTCGATTTTTCCTTACTCCTAATAATATTTTCTCTGGCGAGATTTCTAGTGTGAATTAACTTATGTTTGAGTTTTTTAATATAATCGGGATAGGTAACATTAGGATTGTTTTCGTATATAGAACTAGGAATATAGGGTTTGCATCCAAAAAGCAATTCGTGGGGAGCAAAGTTAGTAGTGGAATGAGGACATGAATTATAGGAGATTAGAGCAGTAGGTAAGTATTTGTGCCAATCATTTTGATTTTCATTGACGTAAGATTTTAAATATTCTTTAAGGGTCGCGTGAGACCTTTCAATCGCTCCGTTAGTTTGCGGATGATACGAGGAAGAAAATAAATGCTTAATTTTAAACAAGTTAGTTGTTTGTTTGAACACTTCGGCGATAAAATGCACGCCTTGGTCCGATAGAATGGTTTTCGGGATACCAAAGTGGCTTATAAATTTAATCAAACATTCCGAGGTTTTTTCAGCAGTTGACTGGGTAATCGGGTAACCCATAGAATATTTGGTTAGATCGTCCTGGAATGTTACAACATATCTAAATTTTTCTTCGCCAGATTCTGGCAATGGACCAACAATATCCAAAGCGATACGTTGTAGAGGCTCATGCGATGTGGAAGTTATTTCCATAGGGGATTTATTTATTGCCCTTAATGCTTTATTTTGTTGGCACTTTTGGCAAGATTTAACAAATGATTCTATTTCACTCTTCATTCCCTTCCAATAATACAAATCTTTCAGTTTATTATACATACGGGATGAACCAATATGACCTCCAACAGGAGAGTTGTGATTATCTTTTAGGATTTTAGGAACTTCGTTTGGAGTAGGATAGGTTAGTTTGTTATGATAGATATTAATTTTTATACCAGTATTGTGAAAAATAAATATAATGATATCATAAATTAAAACAAATTTAAGGTTATCAAACGGGTTATAAAGATCAGAAATAGCAATCTCCGTTACGTCGGGATGAAAAATTATGAGGTTGTTTCTTAAGTCTTTTAAAACTTTAAACATTTCCTTATAAGAAGTAGATTCGAAGTGATGAACTTTAGTGAACATATGGAAATACAATTTATCGTTAACAATAGAAGTTTTGACGGTATAGAGTTCTTTTTCAGATGATATAAACAGTTCTTTATTATCTAATAAATTAAGGATGTCTTCACAATAAGGGTTAGAATTATCCAAATCGATAGAGGTAGGATAGGCAATGGCTTTGCATGTTGATTTTAAAAGATTTTGATTAAACTCCGAGACTTGAGTATCATAAACTGTAGGACTAGATCTATTTTTCATAAAAGTTTCATAAGAGACAGTATCTACGTCATCAATGGCATAAATAGGAGGGCGAGACAAAGCATCTGCGTTGCTATTCATTTTTCCTGCTTTAGAAGATACAGTAGAGTTGATAGGCGTAGTAGATTTGGTAGATGTAGTAGGGTTGGTAGATATGGTAGATTTGGTAAAATTGCTAGGCGTAGTAGGTTTGGTAGAATTAGTAGGATTGGTAGATTTGGTAAATAAAGTAGATTTGGTAGAATTGGTAGACATAATAGATTTGGTAGATTTGGTAGACTTGGTAGATTTAGTAGATTTTGTAGATATAGTAGATTTAGTAGAATTTGTAGGATTAGTAGACGTAGTAGATTTGGTAAAATTAGTAGATGTAGTAGGGGTGGTAGATATGGTAGATTTGGTAAAATTAGTAGGTGTAGTAGATTTGGTAAAATTAGTAGGATTAGTAGACATAGTAGATTTGGAAGATTTAGTAGATTTGGTAGATATAGTAGATTTAGTAGAATTTGTAGGATTAGGTGATTTGGTAGAATTGGTAGATATAGTATAATTATTCGATGTGGTAGATTTAGTATTATTAGTAGAACTAGTAGAAATGGTAGATTTAGTAGAATTAGTAGATTTGTTATGAAATATAGGTTTGACAGGTATCGTAGGATAAATTCGATCCTGTGGAGTGCATGATTTAGTAGGAATATTATTTTTTTTAAAACAAGATTTATTGGAAGAAATGGTAGGCATAGTATCACTATTTGTTTTGGCGCCGTTACCATTTACTGATTCCGTTAGGCACCGAAACGGAATCATTCCTCGTTTAAATTATTATTAGGACTAAAAGACTGACTGTTTATATTATAAGTATTTTTACAGTCGCCTTGCTCTTGGTCTATGAAATTGATATTTCGATGTTGCGAGTTCGTGGAATTTGATTGTAGGTGCTTCATATTATTATATTCCCTTTTACGACAGTTAAATATATCATGACCAATATTCTTACAATAATTACATATTTTAGTGTTAGAGTTTACGTTGTTGGAAAAAGGAGGTAATGTTTTGCGATGTATGTTATATATAGGCCGCTGATTCATGAAACATTTGTGTGTAGGGTGACCAACTTTGCCGCACTTGTTACAACTAATCACGGGTTTTTGGTCCCCTTGCTTTGAGATTTTCATGTAATTTTGAAGTTTTTCCTCCTGGGTGGCTAAATCTATAGCCTCATATAATGTTTGAGGATTTCGACATCTAACTAT
Source organism: Apodemia mormo (assembly GCA_036924255.1). Lineage (NCBI taxonomy): Eukaryota > Metazoa > Arthropoda > Insecta > Lepidoptera > Riodinidae > Apodemia > Apodemia mormo. The sequence continues at coordinate 26,065,953 of JAUPFN010000019.1, read as the reverse complement.
GGTTGAGATATTTGTAGGTAATCCTAATAAAAATGTGTGTAAAGCTAGGTCTTCTGTGCTGGCTATTCGCCCTTCTAGTTCAGATTTCCTAGTAGTAGAATGTGTAATGTCTGTCTGTAGTCGCGTCAGGCAGGATTCTAAGCGGAGACTAAATTGGCTAACATCCTCATTACTTTTCATTTTACAGGTTTGAAGATCAAGCAATAGGTGATCCCTGTGCTTAACTTCACCAAAGGTAGTTTTTAGAAAAGATTTTAATTCTGGCCAATCTCTGAAGCATTTAAGGGAGCAGACAGCTTCGGCTTTCCCTTCTAACTGAGATAGGATGAATTTAAAAAGAATATCCTGCTGCTCGGGCCTTGCCAATTGCATCGCATTGTTGCAGTTGGTAAGGAATGGCGCCAGCCTACTCCGGTCGCCATCATAAGGTTTAATGAATTTTGTCAACATATTAAAGTCAATGCACATAGATACGGCGGATACCTCTGATTTCAACATTTTTTAGATAATAAGAAAATAGATATAGACAGAGTCACGATATAGTACTAGATGCGTGAAATAAATTATTTATGCACTCACAGTAAATAGAGAATCGGCGTCATATGTCGTTTGAGTCAGGCCACGTCGTCGTCGGATTGCGTTGCGGTATGCGCGGTGATGCAACTCCGTTTGTCCCTGGTTTTTTCCACGTGCTGGGCAGAGAACCCTCGGGCACTATGGTACCTTGTGCTTTGTGCTAGTGCTGGTGCTAATGATGCGTGATGTATACTCGTATGACACTCAACAGACCCTTGTGGTTTCTTCTTTTGCTGGGCAGAGAACCTCAGCGCAGAACTCAGTGATGCTGCTGTTGTCTTCTTGAGTTGGCAGCTCAATGCCGCCTTTAGGTTGCTACGTCAGGATGAGGGCAACCAACGAGAATTGAAAATCCCGCTTTTCTTCTGACACCAGAATGTTAGGGTGTCCCGCGTTGTAGTCTTAAAAAAAACTATTTTACGAGACAACCACTTTTATTCGACTTTACTTTTTACACGTCACTTTTATTAAGCACTCAGATCGCACTATTATTTGTGCACGCGGTTATAGGGGGTTACGACGCGGATGCTACTATCCCTAGTCTCCTCACTGAAGGCCAGCCGGCGGGCAGAAACCAGGTCCGTTGCTGGGCAGCGATTTGACTAGTTCAAGTACTGACTGGCCGTGCATTGGAAATGCACGGCTTATATAGTAAAATAAAAGTTTGACTCAGCGATTTAGTTTAACAAGGAATTAAGGGTTGTAACAGAGCGAAGCCACGGGTAACAGATAGTATGATATATACTATTTCGTTTATGGTTATTTTTTTAGAGATTTTATTATTTAGTCATGTCAAACAGAGTCATAAATGTATGGTCGAATTTCGAGAGGGCAATCGCTAGTATAAATTAAATATACAAAATTAAGTACGTTTTGCGTTTTTGTGTATTTTACAACTACGAAAACATATTAAAAAATATCTATATACTTATTTGGAAAAAATAATTTATCTAAAGTTGTGTCGTTTCTTGCAGTAGGTCTTTTTCTACATCTTATTTATAAGTTTAGTTGAGGATTTCTGGGGGAATGACAGCAGGTTCTGGGACAATGGCGGGTTCAGGTACAAATACTGACTCAACCTCAATGGGAGAAGGTACAACGATAACTGCTTCGGGCTCAATTTCAGGTAATGGGACAGGGACGACAATCACGGGCTCAGGAACTACAGCGGGTTCTGGGACAGGCTCTGGGACGACGATGACGGGCTCAGGGACGATAGTGGGTCCGGGGACGGGCTTGGGGCTCTCTTCTACGACGACTGGATTACCAGCGATAGTGGAGCCAGATTGTACATTGACGATGATCTGGACGAGAGGAGAGCTGGCAGATCCAACTTGAGCGGGTTCAGGGACGATAGCACCGTCGACGATAGCAGGGCCGACGCTAATGGGTTCATAGCCATCAACAATAGCGGGGCCGACGCTGATTGGTTCATTTCCCTCAACAATAGCGGGTCCAACGCTGATGGGTGATTCATCAATAATAGCGGGTCCAACGCTAATTGGTTCATAGCCGTCTACAATAGCTGGACCGACAACAATTGGTTGGTCAATGATAGCTGGGTCAACAGCGATTGGCTCATAAGCGTGAACAGAGTCGATGTCAACGACGGGAGCAGATCCTGCTCCTCCAGGTTGAACGAAACGTTGAGTTGGGCCAGCAACGGCTACGGCGAGCATAGCAGCAGCAGTCAGTAGGAATTTCATTTCTTCTGGAACAATTTCAAATATTAAGGAATTACTCTTTAATGTTACTTTCTGTATCATAAGATAGCAAACAAGCTGATAGCTCTCCTGATTGAAAGAGATAACCATCGCTTATAGACATCCAAGCGTTCCATGATGCTTTTCTATCAATATGGCAAGGTTATCGCCTCTGTGGTCTAGTGGTCCAGGGTTGGCGTTGACCAGATAAGGTCACGGGTTCGATTCCCGGGTCGGGCACATTAAAAAAAAGTGTTTTTTCAGTTTTCTGAAAAACACAAAGTTGCCCGGGATTGGAAAGTGTCCGGTTGGCGATAGGCTTGCCACCTATCACATTTGTGGGACCAAATGTCTTCGGCTAATCGTGGGTGCACTTGTTGTACCTCTGCCTACCCCTTCGGGGATACGGACGTGAAGATACTTGTGGCAAGGTGGTTATGTCACATGTATAAGTTTTCCATCTATCTTACTCTCCAAACCGGAACCATAACAAGCACCGACGCTATTACGGTAGGAATAGGTAAAACGGTGGGACCAGGCCCGGACGAGACGTAGAACTCTACCACCTAGTAGTGACGACAGCAGTGACTTGTATAGCTAATCGATCGCCTTTTACGACCTGTCTGACAGAATGGCAGATTGTCTATTCAATGGGGGCTCGAACCAATTCGGTCCGTCCAGTCCGGTCCAGTCGAGAAAAAGTCCGGAGAATCATGAAAATAAAAAGTTTAAAAGATTTAAGCGAACATATTTTTTACAGCAGAAGCGACTTTGTTTTTAATATGTAAAGATAAAGTATGGATTAACGTAAATTATCAGCGTTGGACCGGCCAATGGTCATATAGTTGAGGTGGCGTTTATTAGCTGTGTCTCAGCCTACGAAAGCCCGCAGGTCTGGCTTGCCATGCTATTAAAGACAGATGAAGTAAAAAGACTCTTTTATATCATAAGATAGCAAACAAGCAAATGACTCTGCTGATGGAAAGAGACAATCATTGCCTACAGACACCAAAGGTGTTAATGATGCGTTGCTATCCGAGTGGCGATGTGTTATTACCACATACATAAGTTTACCGGTTACCTTACCCTCCAAATCGAAACAAGACAGTGACGAGCACTGACGATATTGCGGCAGGAATATGTAAGGCGGTGGTACCAGACCCGGACGAAACAATGCAGAACTCTACCACCTAGTAGCCACGATGGTAGTGACTCGCATAGCTAATCGTTCGCCTCTTACGAAATGCCTGGCGGATAGCAGATGGTCTGTTCTTCAAAGAAGCCGGGAGATACATCGGGGAAATAGTATCCAATCTGTTATGAGTATGGCACGTCACTAGTGTCGACACACATCCCTAGCGAGAGACCAAGCGCGTCCCTCAAGATGGCGTCCTCACGGTAGTTAAAATGTATCTCGTTATCTTTAACGAGATACATTTTAACTACTATCTACCAGTTAAATATAATAAAAGTAATAAATTTCAAGACAATAGTGTTATTATTCATACGATGCACCGACCAATACACAATCTACTATTATCTAGTCTTAGGCCCTAGAGGAGCCACCTAGGCCTTTCTGGCTCTGTCCGACCTTGATTACTATGCCTAATACGTTAGTATAAGGTAAAGTAATAAAAAACCTACTGGATTTTGTAGATTAGGTAATAAGAAAAAAAAAAAGGTTATATAATGTTTTTCATTTCAATTGTAGGGAAATTGTCTACAGATTATAAAAAGTGTAAAAGAAACAGGGTTATGGAATGACGAAAGCGCATTAGATTATAAGCTATGGTAGGCTTATTGCAAACTTAAAAGTGTACATATATTTATCATAAATTAAAAATCTGAAGTACTTTATTCAATAAAAATTTTTACAAGTTATTTTGACGCGTCAACATTTTTTTAAATTACTACCGAATCGGAAACACGGCCATACACTGAGAGGATTCGGCGGAAGAAACTCAGCGGGCTTGTTTTTTCACAACATTTCACCGCGGGTAGGTTAAATTGAATGCGTTTTCGTGTTTTCTAAAATTAATAATCTGAATTCAGATTGTGAATTCACAGAGGCATTCTTAATATATGTGGCCGCTCTTAATATAGTGAATATTGGCATAACTAGCAAGATATAAGCCGCTGTCCTAACTCTACAAATAGACCGTGGTCCCAAGAACATTTTTATTTTTTATTTATATCAAGCCGATTTTTTGAAAACAGCTTCATTTTGACGAAACGCCCATCTTTTCTCTCTTCGAAAAATCTCGAATCGGGTAACAAATAAAGGGGTCTTCAAACAAGTTAATTTGATAAAGGAAAAATAATGATTAAAAATAATTATAAGCTTTTTACTTTAATCACTTGATTATTTTATGAAAAACTTTTGTCCTACACATGCGATTTTTTTCTGACGAGTCCTGCACTCTAAAGATATCGAAATTATGAAATTTGAAAATTTATATTAATCAATTTGAAAACAACCTTATTTTGTCACGACAGCTTATTAATTATTATTATAATTAAAGGGTAACTTTGTCCTATAACGTAAAGTGAAATGTTTTCTTAGTCCGACACTATAAAGTTTTCTTTTTTACCTACCTTTATTAGTTACCCGATTCGAGAAATTTCGAAGATAGAAAAGATGGGCGTCTCGTTAAAACGAGGCAGTTCACAGAAATTCGATTTGCTATTAATCAAAAATAAAAATGTTCGTAGGACTACGGTCTAAAACACACCATAATATACTTTTTGTTAATTCGACGCATGTCACTATCACTACACATAGTATAAAACAAAGTCGCTTGCTCTGTCTTGTCCCTATGTCCCTATGTATGTTTAAATCTTTAAAACTACGCAACGGATTTTGATGCGGTTTTTTTAATAGATAGATTGATTCTTAGGGAAGGTTTTAGTATATAATCCTTTCCGATATTCCCACTGGAACAAAAGCTACGCGGGTGAAACCGCGGGCAGGTCGCTAGTTTTAGATATATCAGAAGAACCATCTGTTTCATATCATATGCCATAGCAATAATAGTTTGTTTAAAATTTTGCGTCTTATCTATCCAACATTTTTATAATTTGTTTGGTTGGTCAGAAATAAAAGGAAGTGTTAACTGTATGGCAGAATAGAAAAATCTTTGCTTGAATTAGAAATAAAAAAAAGCGTACAAGTTTTATTAGTTTCATAACTTTCCGACTAAAATCCTTTTAAAATTAATTTGCTATTAAAATGTGTCCGTTGAATTCTAATATTGACTTATTGTGAATAAAATTAATTTAATAATTTCGGCTGACGCTATATTCTTGTAGTCCATTTAGGCCGATCTCATCACTCTCCTTTGTTCAAAGGTCACTTTTTATTGTAACAATTTATTGTAATAATTATTATATTATAGGTATAAGTTGTAAAATCTATATATTGTTGAAGTCCAGGGAAGGTTTGAAAGGTGAGAAAGTATAGAAAAAAATAAGAGTAGTTAAAAAGGCAGAAAAACGTTTGCCGGGTCAGCTAGTTACTTATAATTTTATTATTACCACAGGAGTTAACGTGCATAATATCGGAAATTTACAATTTACAATATGAAATAAAACAATTTAGCTATCATAATTTTAACTCTTTTATTGTTCCTTATCTATAAGTAGTAGTTTGCGATTAGATTCTGTACGTAGTTTCAGTCGGATCATGGAAGCGAAAAATGTTACGTAGTTTCAAGGAAATATTTTGCAACATGTTATTTCATGCAGTATTTGTGATATTAATAGGACGGCACAGTGGCGTAGCCTGCTTTAGACGGGCCCCATATACAAATTTATTGCGGGGCCCATAAAGGGTTTTTTCACAAAAGGAAAGAAAATGCTTAGGTACCTACATTTAATCAAAATCTATCATTTGAAAACCTTGCCTCACGGTGTTTGTGGTCGCAATCGTCTGAAACGGGTCGACCGATTTTTATGTTTTTTTTATAATATGATAAGTTCAAGTATCTATATTAATATTATAAATGCGAAAATTTGGATGTTTGGATGGATGGACGTTTGGATGGATGGATATTTGGATGGATGGATGTTTGAATGGATGGATGTTTGGATGGATATTTGTAACTCAATCATGCAAAAACTACTGAACGTATTTGTATGAAATTTGGCACACAGGTAGATGATGACCTTGAATAGTAGACTACTTTTGACCCTGGAAAAATCAAAATCAGATGATCCCGCGGGATTTGCCAAAAACTCTAGTAATGCAGCGGGCTGCACGCTGTAGCTAGTATTACGTATCTCTAATTGATCAGGGCGCGGCGCACTAATCCACAATTTTTTTTAACGAACAGTTTTTGTATTTTTAAAGTTCCGAGCGGTGTGAATCAACACAATACAATAAGAGATTGGGCGATTCGCACCGTTTCACCATTGCGATCCGAAATGTCCCATGCCAAAAGAGCTTTTGGGCAATTCACACCGTCCGCGGCCGCGGTCCGAACCGCTCGTAGTGCGAAATGACTAAAGACCCAACAAGTGCATCCATGATCTAAGATAGTCCCATAATGTGATAGTTGGCATGTCTATCGCTAATCGGGCACATTTCCAATTCCGGGCAAAGTTATTTTTACCAGAAAACTATACGGGCAAATGACGAAAATCCATACATTTAGCTGTTTTTACCTTAAAGTTTAATAATATTTTCCTTAAGATTCTATATTACCTACTTGACTTGTCCACATCTATACATATAATAAAATCGTAGGAAAGTCAAAACTGTGCATTGAATACTTTTTTAAAAGAATGGGGCGTGATCTACAATCGACATATAAGCCAAAAATTTGTGTTTTTTCAGTTTACTGCTAAAAACAATGTTGCCCGGGAGTGGATAATGTCCCGGTTGGCGATAGGCATGCTACCTATTACGTTGTGGGGCTAAGTACATTCGGCTAGTCGTGGGTGCACTGGTTATATCTCTGTCAGAGATGCGGGCGTTAAGTTACTTATACCTCTCAATAGTACAGTAAAGAAAAATGAGTATTTCATTTTTACATTGCAGTAATCAAAATGAAATTCGTCGTAGTCTTCACTCTCATCGCAGCAACAGCGAACGCTGGAGTAGCCAGAGATAAAAAGCAATGTCGGTTTGTACTGAGCATCGTCGTCGGTACCATCCTCAACCATCTCAAACCAGTTGATGTTGGCCAGTTTTTGTGAACAGTGTTCCAGTCCCCACGCCTGTGATAGCTGAGGAGGGTGATTTCCAACCCATTGACCCTGCTCATGTTATCGCGGAAGAGCCCCAACCTGAACCAGCAGTTGTTGCAGAGCCTATATTTCCCAGCCCTGTTATATAACTCTTCCTGAAATTCTTAACTAAGCGAATTGCACAAATGATTATACCCGCAATTTCTTTTTAAAATTCAAGCACTTACTATGCAGATCACTACCTATTTTACATATTCATATTTTGTAGTTTCCTTTAAACAAAACCTTAAACATGCATTCAAAAGATCAAAAAAAAAAATATCTGGAAAAATATATGTCTTTTTACTAAACAATAACAATTAGAATTTAAAAAAGCACTAGAATATCCTACCACCTTGCACAAACCACTGGTTTTATTGCACAAGAAAGTGCTCATTACATTTTTACTGGTGACAATAATTGGTGAGAATTATTCTCTTGATGGAAAATACTAAAACAAACTGTCTTTTTTTTATATCATAAGATAGCAAACAAGCGGATGGGTCTTCTGATGGAAAGAGTCAAACATCGCCTATTGACACCAAAGATGTAAATGGTGCGTTGCTATCTTGTGGCAAGTTTTAATGCCACATGCATAAGTTTACTGGCTACCTTACCCTCCAAACCGGGACACGATAGCGACAAGCACTGACGCTATTGTGGCAGGAATAGGTAAGACGAAGGTACCAGATCAGGGCGAGACAACACAGAATACCACCTATTAGCCACGATGATAGTGACTCGTATAGCCAATCGTCCGCCTCTTACGAACTGCCTGGTAAAACGGCAGATAGTCTATTCTTCAAAAGGAGCCGAAACAATATGGAGTAAATACTAGGTACTTCTGAAGTGTACAAAGAGAAGACGTGTCATAATATATCGTGCTGCAGGTAGACTGTCCTTACTTCCACTATGCTATGCATCTCTTAAAAAGCGAGTGGGTGACCATCTTTACGTGATTACTAAATAATAAGAATTGTGCAACGTCTTGTCTGGGTTTGCATTGATTACCATGAATATACGCGAAATCATAGTTCAACTATGCTGTAGTTATTGCCATCACGGTTATGAGATCTCGTGGACAGCTGATATCTAATTGACATACATGCCACAGGAAATGAATTAGTAAAGATATGATTCATCTTCAATATGATGTGAGGCACTCACTTAGTAGATCAGAGACAGCTTCATTAAAATCGGTTAAGCCTTTTTTTTGGAAATTATCAGGAACAAACAAATAGACGTAGACTGACGGACCTAGGCAGACGGACATATTATTATATTATTTTTAATACCTATGTTTTTGGTATCAGTAACGTGCAAACATTCATATATGTATGAGTAAAAAGTATCTTGATATTACAAATATACACTTTAATACTATTTATAGGTATAAATGTTGCGCGGTTTCATCCGCGTTAATTTGTGGAAAAACCTAAAATATAATCTAACTAGCTGACCCGCGCAGCTTCGCCCGCGAGTACATTAATAAGTTGTCCAAATAGCTTTTAATAAAAATTTCATCCCCTATTTTAGCCCTCCGGGGACTGATTTTTGAAAAAAAATTAGTCTATGTTTGACCCCGGATCTTCATCTATATTCATGCCAAATTTAATGAAAATCGGTCCAGCGGTTTAGCCGTGAAAGCGTAACAGACAGACAGACAGACTTTGACATTTATAATATTAATATGGAAGTATGGATTACTTGAACTATAGTAATATTTAATGCATTACTTGAAGCTTATAGGTACATCACAATATGATCAGTAAGAGCTAAACTATAGTAAAAAATTGTAAACCAGTTGACCCTGCAGTTCATTCCAGAACCTTTCCGCAAAATTGAGGTATTCTGACCTTAAAGCATTAAACAATGACCTAAGCTTGAAGTTTTGAACTTGAAGAGATAAAAAAGCTGTGTTTGTTGGAAAAGGTAACATTTTAATTTTTGAAAAGCTGTAAGTATTTAACGCGATTTTGATTTTGATTATTCGATTGGCATTCAAAGCATTTTTTTAACTTTCAATAATATGTCGCCACGTTTACCAAATCGATTGGTTGATAAATTTCAAAGTAATGTTACGTACTTCGGGTTCGTAATTGTAAGAAAACACCACTTATATTAAATCCGTATATTTACAATACTAATACACAAAACAACACAATGTAATACAACGTACTCTAATTAACACTAGTCACTCACTGTACTATCACCAAACTTAACCGATTACATAATAGAACCACAGTATACTTGAAGACTCAGTAGTCAATCTACATACATGTGATATTCGAGCAACGCACACATAGACACCTTTCACGGACGCGATATCTCGGAATGGTTCGGTACAGTTTGTACCGCACCAGTCGAAGATATCGCGTCCGTGAGAGGTATTTATGTGTGCTATGCTCGAATAATACTTGTATGTAACATTGACTTCTGGTAGTCTCTAAGTATTCTGTGATAGAACACTCGCTTCGCACTGGTCACTTTCAAGTATCGCTCTCGATCGCTTTATAAAAACTGCCCTGTATTTGTCAACACATCTCTATTTATACCCAGGGTAAAGTTCTAAAACAATCGCGAATGTTCTGCAAATTTTTTTACACGATTTTTGGCATTACAGAAAATTAGATATTTTCAACAATCGGTATATCAGTCATAGTTTATTTTGATATTCTGAAGTAAGTTGGTTGAAAACAACTCTATTTTAATGCTCGAAAAATTGTAACTTTTAAATACTTAATTAATTTTGATATTGCAGTCGGCATTCTATTTTTATTTTAAATTTTAAGTTTTTAAGCACTAAAAATGCAAAAGGTGGAAACTTGATTACTTAAAAATATCCAAGCTCTGCCGAAAAACGCTTAATTCAATCGTCAACGATAATTCTCGAACAAATTATAAGATTTTGATTCAATTTGCGGTATTTAACACAAGTTCTTAAGAAAAAGAGTTGATTAGATTTAATCAGTCGGAGCATGCGTTGGACTGATAGTTATTTAAGAAACTGAATGTTTCAGAAACTTGAATGTTTCGGCGACTTATTTGTTTTCTTTAATCAGTTGAAATTTTCAGAACGTCTAAGTTTGCTAAAACCAAATCAACTGCCGCCAACCGCGTTTTAATTGGTCAAGCCGTTCAAACGTTATGAGAGTTTTACACACAGATATAAAAATAACTACGTTAAAACAACCGACTTCAAAACCACACAAGATGGCAACGCACCATTAACACCGTTGGTTGACTTTTTCCATCAGGAGACCCATTTGCTTGTTTGCTATCTTATGATATAAAAAATACACACACACACACACACACATACATACATACATACAGACATACTGGCGTCATCGTGATAATAGTCAGAAAAGGTTCCTAGGACCTCAAAACGTGGAGATCTGGTGAAAACTCGATTTTCCAAAATCGGGGCAAAATCAGTAACTTATCCACATATGTAGCGGGAAGTTAAAAAACGAGACAGTCAAACCTATTCTTCAAAAGGACCCAGATATGAAGAACTGCAACGAATCCAGTGGCAACCCGTGATGGTCCTCGCCCTCTTCGAAGAATAGACCACTTGCCATTCTGTTCAGTTTACGACTGGCTATACGTGTCACTACCATCGTAACTTCTACGTGGTAGGGGCAAGGTCTCGCCCGGATATATGGCACTGTCGTCATTGTCATGGTCCGGTTTGGAAGGTAAGGTCGACTTGTGCATGTGGCATTGACACCCCGCCACGCGGATAGCAAAGTACCATTAGCACCTTTGATGCTGGTAGGCGATGTTTTCTCTTTCCATCAGGAGAGCTTTCTTAGCTATCGAATGATATAAAAAAAATATATGTTACTAACACTTTGATGCTATTTTAGCTGTAGTCAGGAAAATCGGGTGCAGTTAGGTAAAAATATCGGTGACAAGAAAAAATGAAAAAAAATACGTTGGTAGTAATAAGTTCATTTATTAGTCTATTGCAGTTATTTTCATAGTTTGATGTTCGTAACTATGAAATCGATTTTAATTGAGGGTTTCAGGAACGTTAATGACGGGGGTTGGCAGGATTGGGGTACCTACTACGACGGCCTCAGGCTGGGGCTCCTCAACGATCACAGGGGAGGGGTCAATTGGCACGGAATCAACAACAATGACAGGGCTGGGATCAATTGGGCTGGGTACGAAGGCAGGTTGTTCAACGATAACTGGGGAGGGGTTGTTAGCTTGACCTTGACTTTTTACGTTCACGATGATTTGGACGAGAGGAGAACTGGCAGCAGGAGAGGCGACTTCAGCTGGGATTTCCCCATCAACAAGAGCGGGTCCGACGGAGATTGGCTCGTATGAGTCAACAATAGCGGGGCCGACGGAGATTGGCTCGTATGAGTCAACAATAGCGGGTCCGACAGAGATAGGTTCGTATTCGTCAACAAGGGCTGGTCCAACTTCGATTTCTTCAGGTTTGTTGTTGAGGCCGAGTAAGTCGAAAAGCATTTGTTCGAGAACGGCAGCGGTAGCAGGGTCGGTGCTGGGGTGATTGATGGCCGCGACGATCTCCATGATCTGTGCCTGTTCTGGACCCGTAATGACGGGAACGACGGGCAACATGAGGTCAGCCGCAGCTACGGCGACGACAACGGCGAATACTGCTAAGAATTTCATGTTTTCTGTAAAATAAAATTAACTATTGAACCAAAGATTATTAAAGCTTCGTATTGGTAAATATTGACTAGCTGTGTCCGCGACTTCGTCCGCGTGGAAAAATTTTTAAAAGGAAAACCCGTTCCAGTTCCCGTTCTCGTGGGATTTCTGGGATAAAAACTATTCTATGTCCTTTCTCGGGTCTCAAACTATCTTTGTACCTAATTTCATTCAAATTGGTGGTTTCATCAATGGTGGTTTTATCAACATTCCGTGGTTTAGGCGTGAAGAAGAGACAGGCAGACAATCAGAGTTATTTTCGCATTTATAATATTAGTATGGGTAGCAAAATGTTTAATTGCATCGAGATGGATGGATCAAATGTAAGAAACTATCACCCTGGATTTTCTGATATGGATTACTAGCTTGAAGAACGACAGTATGATGTATGATTACTATTGGAAACTTGTAAATACTGAATTTTTAAGACCAATAGAAGTTTTTTAACACAATACGAATAAACGAGACTAAATATTATTTCACAAATGAGATGTTACAAATATTAACTTCTAAATAGATTGTTCATCATGTGAAACTTCTAGTTCCTCCTTCCTCGGAAAACTATGTAAAAGTTTAACTTCCAGAGTTAAACCTCATGCACTTTTGCTCTCTATTCTATTATTAAGCCCTAAGCTTTCTAGATATATATACATATATAGTATTTACATATGCATGTGAATCGATAAAGCTAAATTGTGGGTATATAACGAGGGGGGAGGGGGGTACAAAAGCTTAATTTAAATTACCAAGATTTCTTATGTGCATTGTCCGCAATGTTGGAAAAAGTTTAAATTCAGTTTTTTACAATAACTCGGTTCTCAGTTGAGATACGAACATTTTGATACAATACTTTTTTGTGGCTTTTTTACGATCTACAATTAATGTCCTTTACATTTTTCACCTATTATTCATCGTTGTTCAGATATCGATCGAAAGCTTAGATCGCTTTAGATCGAAGTATTGGATTATGTTAACTCACCTGATTACTCTTCAAGAACTTATGACAGATTCTTCAATTTAAAACATATTTATAGCAAGTTATTATCTTATTTTGGCACTATCGTGGGCAGTTTTATGACATCTAATACCTAGTAGTATTTTTTTACAATGCGCTAATTTATTATCTGAAGATAATATTGTATTTCAAGTGATCCTGTTGTTTACGAAAGCTACGGTGTTTAAAGTTGGTATCATATGCAAATTATTTTCGGCGTGCAAACTGAGGCAAAGAAAGCAAAAGTTGAGCATCTTAGAACTAAGTGAGGAATGCCACTGCACCAGCTGCTGAAGGCTGAAGGATACTTTATAACAAAGACTTAAGATGTGGCAAGGGTGATCCCTCCTTAAAATATCAATAGTTATAATACAAAAAAGAATTATAATGGCCTGCACTGTTCTACTATTGTGCTGTTACCTTATTATACTGTACGCTATTAGGGGGCGTTCATAAATTACGTGAGGTATTTTTTTAAATTTTTTGTCCCTTTAGTTAAGACTAGTAATCAATATTGCTGAGAGTTATAAGTGTAATAAAAATTTAACAATAGAATACTTAACTCGTAACTACTGCGGTTAAAAAAAGAATATGTATACTAACTCTGACAGTGGCGCGAAAAAGATTAAATTGAGCTATTGGTATTGAAGTGGAGCTAAACAAGTATGGTGGTTTGACAGTCAGTAGTAATGTATAACGTCGAAGTATGAATGAAATTATAAATATTAATTATATAATCATTATTCGTTCAAAAGATATATTATCAATATATCTTTCGAACGAATTAATGAATTATGATCTTAATCGTATTACGATTACGCTTAAGTTTAAATCTTAGGAATGTACAATCTGGATAATTGACCAAAATAGTATATTTTTTTGCGAAAAAGATTAAATTGAGCTATTGGTAGTGGAGCTAAACAAGTATGGTGGTTTGAGAGTCAGTAGTAATGTATAACGTCGAAGTATGAATGAAATTATAAATATTAATTATATAATAATTATTATATAATTAATATTTATAATATTCGTTCGAAAGATATATTATTAATATATCTTTCGACCGAATTAGCGAATTATGATCTTAATCGTATTACGATTACGCTTAAGCTTAAATCTTAAGAATGTACAATCTGGATAATCCAAAATAGTATATTTTTTTGTTTCAATCAGAAGAAAATTCCGTGATATTTCCCGAGACCCCTCTCTCTCCAACGTACGATTAGATGAGATTTGACTCGACCCTCTCCCTCCCATAAACATCTCACGCAATTTGTGGACGCCTCCTTACTGTTGGTATACTATTGCCTATTGTACTGTTAAGTACTGTTAAAAATCGTTGTTACCGCTACGCATACGGGTTCTAGGTGCTTGCCGCTGTCGTGTTCCGGTTTGGAGGGTAAGGTAGCCGGTAAACTTATGCATGTGGCATTAGACCTCGCCACAAGTTAGCATCGCACCATTAACATCTTTGGTGTCTATAGGCGATGTTTGACTCTTTCCAACAGGAGACCCATCTGCCTGTTTGCTATCTTATGATATAAAAAAAAATTAAATTTAGTATTTATGCTTTTTATTACAAATTAAGAAATGCGTATTTTAGGATTTTTGATTTTCATCCCTTAAGGGTGTGAAAAGATCTGTTAAATTATTAGAATTTGATTTCAATAATATAATTGTAGGCCTCTGAATTAAGTTCTGCATCAGATGACTGGTATAATTTTTTGCAAATAGCTTAGAACTAAAATAGATATTTCAGCTATTAACTAGTTAACATAAATGGTTTTCATGAAATTTTGCATACTCAATATCCGGGGCACAGAAAAGAGCACAGGTTACCGTTTATGCCTGTTCTCGAGAGAACCGCTATATTGCGAACTCCACGCGGCAAAAGCTAGTGATAAATAAACGAACGACGGCCGGTTACGCAAGCATGCAGCAGGCATAGGTAAAACGGTGCAGTGATAGTTGGTACTAAATCCGTGTACGACGATCCCGTACTCTACCACCTAGTAGTACAGATTATATAACAGTTACTATCGTAACTAGTAGTCACGATCATAGAAAAACGTTTAGTTTAACCGTTCGCCTTTTACAAACATTTTTTATCGATGTTATCCACTACGTTCAATTATTTTCTTCGGAACATAAACCGGTGCCAATAGCAAACAAGACATGACTGAAGTTAGTCGTGAACTTTACTTCCTAGTTGCTTGCCTTATTATGAAGGGTGCGTAATTTTATCGCCCGTGCAATTTATATCACCCTACCCCATCGGTAAAATTAATTTAGAGTACGGCGAAGTTAAGAGTTAAGACGTTCTATATAAATTCTTCGCTACGCTCACGATCCTAGAACCCGTTTGCGTAGCGGTAACAACGATTTTTAACAGTACTTAACAGTACAATAGACAATAGTATACCAACAGTAAGGAGGCGTCCACAAATTGCGTGAGATGTTTATGGGAGAGAGGGGGTCTAGTCAAATCTCATCTAATCGTATGTTGGAATTTCTTCTGATTGAAACAAAAAATATACTATTTTGGTCAATTATCCAGATTGTACATTCTTAAGATTTAAGCTTAAGCGTAATCGTAATACGATTAAGATCATAATTCACTAATTCGTTCGAAAGATATATTAATAATATATCTTTTGAACGAATAATTATTATATAATTAATATTTATAATTTCATTCATACTTCGACGTTATACATTACTACTGACTGTCAAACCACCATACTTGTTTAGCTCCACTTCAATACCAATAGCTCAATTTAATCTTTTTCGCGCCACTGTCAGAGTTAGAGTACATACTCTTTTTTTGTTAACTTTTGCAAATGCTAGTTACCAAGTTTCATTCGTTAAAACTCAAAAATGACAGTTTCATATAAACTTTCATCCCCTATTTCACTATCTTAGGGGATGAAGTTCAAAAAATCCTTTCTTATTTCTTGTCTATATCATAAGAACAACCCCTGTAAAAAATTTAGCTTTCTCGTTCTAGCGGTTTAAGCTGTGCGTTGACATGTCAGTCAGTCAGTCAGGTATTATCTTTTTTGTATGTACAGATATTCCCATATATATATATATATATATATATATATATATATATATATATATATGTAGGAAGTGGGTCAGATATGATAAATAAAATGCGGATGTGGTGATATAACAGCTCTTTATATTTTGATCAACTTTCCATTATTAATTACTAGTTCTCATTAACAATGTAAACCATAATTATTCCTCACTAATTACTACAAATAAGTCATAATTTAAGCAATAGATAGTCAATTATAAATTGTACTGCGACTAATTTTATTTATAGTTGACAATAATAATTAACTTGTTTGCACAAATTAATTATCCAAGAGTCAAGGATAAGCTACTAGCAAGATACAACAAGTGTACCGAGCCACGCCAGAGCCTAGACCATGCTATAGTAATTTAGTACTATAAAATATTTGATAATTGTATTGAAAATAGCGTCATCTAGGACACGAATTGAAAAAGATTTTATTTCTAAAGACTTAAGATCTGGATTCAAGGTTTTTGCCACTACATACGAATGTTAAAAATAACCTTTTAATGTCTTAAATATATATTTTTAAATAAGATATTACATTACATTATATTTTTTAACTATTTGAACTATAAACATATATTGTTTTGTGGTAAATACGCTTATTTTTCAAAATAACAAAGTTTGGCCAATCTATCAAACAAAAAACAACACAATTACAAATGGCGTCGTCATGGTGTTAAATGTTGATACTCGTGCGCATTTTATTATTGAAATTCAGTTTGTTTTGTGTGTTTTAGTGTTATTTTCGTTGAGTTTGAACTTTTATTCTCCGGATTGCTTAATCGTGACACAAAATTAATATATTGTGCTATTTATTGTGAGTTAATAAAATCTTAAATTATAATATGAATGTTTTAATTCTGAATATATAACATTATACAGCGTGGCAATCAAACGAAGTTGCAAAAGGACTTGTCAGAGTTACATTTTGTTTGAATGGCACGCTGTATAGTGTTTAATAAATTCCTATTTACTATTAAAATTTCAATAAAAAAGTAGGTACCTATATTAAGCTGCCGAAACAAAATAGTTCTCATGCTATAAGATAGATGACGCCAGTAGTACGCCATTATAGATTTAGAAAGTTGGCTATCTATACCTATAGTAATACACATATTTATCTATGGCCTAGACTGCCTTATCGGCGGGCGCTCAGAGCCTTTTATACAGGTAGCAAAACAAGTTGAGTAGTAGGGATAACGAACGATGCGCTTGCCGGCCCAGGCCGTGCATTTGTTGTTTACACTTTACAATATTCTTGCATTTGACGACGCGTACGCCGTCACGGCCATACTGACATGCACACGTCCTCGTGTGCGCATCTTTATACATCTGAGGACAAGGAACGCCTCGTTCATCCTGACATATCTTTTAGAAAACTAAACATAATCTTTTTTTTTTTACAACTCTATAATTAGCGTAATCTTTTAGCGAAATGTTACAATAGTGTGCTGGTCCGGTAACCCCTTCAGCAACTACAACTATTAAACCTTTCTCGTCAGTTTTGAAACCGGAGACTGGATCCTACTAAGCTAGGAATCCCTCATCAATTAAAAAAACCGGAGACTGGATTGTACTAAGCTCCCTCTCATCAGTTAAAAACCGGAGACTGGAGTGTATAAAGCTCCCTCTCATCAGTTAAAAACCGGAGACTGGAGTGCACTAAGCTCCCTCTCATCAGTTAAAACCGGAGACTGGAGTGTACTAAGCTCCCTCTCATCAGTTTAAAACCGGAGACTGGAGTGTGCTAGGCCGGAAATCCCTTTAGCTAAAGTGCTAGACCGGAAATCCCTTTAGCTGAGAGTGCTAGACCGGAAATCCCTTTAGCTAACAGTACTAGACCGGAAATCCCTTTAGCTAACAGTACTAGACCGGAAATCCCTTTAGCTAACAGTGCTAGACCGGAAATCCCTGTAGCTAATGCTAGACTGGGTTGTAATTCCTGTAGCCAAAAGGCTAGACCGAAATGAACCCCTTTAGCTGAGTCATACTCCCTTCAATGACTCTAACCTTCCTCCATTTTTTGTCAATCCTACATCTTTTGTCAATCCTACATGTTTTGTTACATTACTTTTACTTTTTTTTATTTTTTTATTTTACGTTGATTTCTTTCATAGTTTTATAAGACTCCCATTTCCTTTAATTATTATTTTTTTGCTTTTTTGTTTACTTACATTTTTAGGGATATTTTTTTTATCATCATTTTACTACATTTTTTTTTGTTTACTTTATATCGTATTTTTTTGCTGATGATGCAGCCTCATGAACAGTGGCATTAGTTATTACAAGATTAGAGAATTTCCTTCGCAGGTAGTTCGAAGATATTGAAAACTGTGACTGTTATAACTATCTACAATATACAATGCATTTCTATCAATATTGTTTTTACCAGTTTTATGAACAAGATCATTATCATGAGTGTACGCCGTCACGTCATCCTTGTTATAATTTTCATTTAGGTACCTCAAGAAACCTTATAGGAATGTGGGGAACTTCGCAGAGGCTATGATGGGCGCACTTATATGTCCTATTATATCCATTGATATGTCTTAATTCGTACCTATTGTTTTCTAAAATTGCGGTAACTTTAAGGAGCCCTTATATTTTGAATCAAATTTCTTTTAGTGTCGTTCTTCATTCCTAACAAAGACAAAGTCACCTACACTAAAAGGTTTTAACATCTCTTTTACCTCTACTCAACCGTAAAATGTCCGATTGGGCTGATTTTGTGATTCTGCTGGATACACTGGATCTTCAAAGCTTACGTAGATACTTTTGCGAGTTTTAGTTACTTGCCTTGAATACCGAATGTCAAATCAATCGAGGTAAATCCAGATACACTATACCTAATGTTGTTGAGCGCGTGTTGAATATTACCTAACCGCTCTTGCCATGGTTTGTCAGAGTTATACTCCGCTATCATTATTCAACCCTACAGATTATTCAGATTCGCATCACATTTTCGGACCGAGTATTAGCTCTATATGTGCCTGTCGCAAGAAGATGTAAATTTGTATTGTTTTTTTTTTTTAAATATTAATTTGAGTTCAGTTGGTAACAAACTTTAAAATCGTTATTAGCGGTCTTCAAAGGGTCAAATAAATCAATTTAAGCTCGCCGGAATTAATTCAATTGGTTGTCAATTGTTTTTTTTTAAATATCTACCAAGCGATCTCTATCTTTACCTACAAGGTCAGTGTTTATCACACCCTTGCTAACAGATTTTGAAATTGAGCAGGATTAAGTGTTTAAGTATTGCTAAGCATTAACCTGTTGTTGCTTAGTTCCTATTCTACCTTGCTCCAAAATTTTGCGACCTAACGAAACATTTTTATTAACACTCATCAGCTCAAACGTGAAATATAACCTCCAAATTTAAATTTTGCCCTGTGGTTAAACATTTGATCTGTTGAGTTCCACTCAACAGATACTACTACGTCAGGACAAGCTACTACTTAGATTCTTGTTCATAAAACCGTTCTCCTACAAAGGAATCACAAGAGATTTGTTTGATATGGCATTCTGAACCAGAGTCAAATATAAAAGGTAATTAAATTTCACTTAGTGTAATACACCATGTGACGCTCTGGAACAGATGTTGACTGGTTTTCTGTTTTCGGAACTCGAAGTGGCAACTTCTTTCTTCTTGTAGCGCATCGGACGAATGGAAGCTATGTGGCTGGGCCGGGGTCACAACATACATAGCAGACCACTGGTGGTCGGCCACTGGACACGCCACCAGAGATAGTGGTAGATGACCTGCTTTCGCTGCAAGCAAAAATTATTTGAGATAAGTTTCTGTTTATCACGGCAATAGTTGTTACGATGTTCGATTCTACCACAAAAATTGTAACTTCCTCGAAATACAGTGGTGGTGCTCTTAAATCGGTTCATATCTACGTCTAAAAGGAAGAGATCTTCAAGTCATAATATAGCTTGCCAAGACAGCAGCTTGTGAAGGTGACGGCATGACTCTTAAGTGAGTGAGTAGCTACAATGATCAGATCAACCCCGTCAAATTTTTTCTTTTCTATATTTATTTTACTTGAGGTACACCAGCTAGTAAGTTACACGACAAAAATCCTACGAGTCAGATGAAGGGTCTTTGGAACGACAGAAGCATCTCATTAAAAACAAAGCAGAGGCTGGTTTGTACGCTGGTGTTCTCCATATTTACGTACGGCGCAGAGTCATAGACACTAAGAGCTGCAGACAGACGTCGCATTGATGCGTTTGAAATGTGGTGCTGGAGGAAAATGTTACGTATCCCTTGGACAGCACACAGGACCAACGCCTTCATACTAAAACAACTTGGAGTAAAGACCAGACTTTCTGCTACGTGCCTTCAAAGAATTCTTTAATACTTCGGCCACATCTCTAGAAAGCAAGGAGACAATCTCGAAAAGCTAATAGTGACCGGAAAAGTAGAAGACAAAAGACCACGTGGTCGTACTCCTATGCGATGGTTAGACCAGGTTTGCACCAATCTTATGTCTAAAATGTTTTATGATGCTCTGCACGCCGCTGAAGATAGAGTCCAATGGCATAATATTGTGCTATCAAGAACAATCTAATGAGGAGGTTACGATCCTCAGTAATGAAGAATACGAAGCTAGGAGGAGGACACCAGTTAGTCATATTGTCTGCTTCATCAGAATCAAAGTATATCAACTTAAGGGGAGTAGATGCATTTACAGAACGTGAATTAATATTTTCTGCTATTTTTCAAAGAATAGTTTCCATACCACAAGTGAAAAGAGACATTTACTGCTCTACATAATTAACCGAAATAGTTTGATGCTGAAGTGGGAGTGAATCCGATCCCACTT
Source organism: Apodemia mormo (assembly GCA_036924255.1). Lineage (NCBI taxonomy): Eukaryota > Metazoa > Arthropoda > Insecta > Lepidoptera > Riodinidae > Apodemia > Apodemia mormo. Next base: position 26,044,842 of record JAUPFN010000019.1, on the reverse strand, counting down.
CTGATGTAGGAAGTGGGTCAGATATGATAAATAAAATGCGGATGTGGTGATATAACAGCTCTTTATATTTTGATCAACTTTCCATTATTAATTACTAGTTCTCATTAACAATGTAAACTATAATTATTCCTCACTAATTACTACAAATAAGTCATAATTTAAGCAATAGATAGTCAATTATAAATTGTACTGCGACTAATTTATAGTTGACAATAATAATTAACTTGTTTGCACAAATTAATTATCCAAGAGTCAAGGATAAGCTACTAGCAAGATACAACAAGTGTACCGAGCCACGCCAGAGCCTAGACTGCCTTATCGGCGGGCGCTCAGAGCCTTTTATACAGGTAGCAAAACAAGTTGAGTAGTAGGGATATCGAACGATGCGCTTGCCGGCCCAGGCCGTGCATTTGTTGTTTACACTTTACAATATTCTTGCATTTGACGACGCGGACGCCGTCATATATATATATATATATATATATATATATATATATATATATATATATATATATATACACGTACACACACACACACACTTACATACAGACGTAATCGTGAAAATAGTCAGAAAAGGTTCCTAGGACCTCAAAACGTGAAGATCTGGTGAAAACTCGATTTTTGAAAATCGGGGCAACATCAGTAACTTACTTATCTGTATACGTAGCGGGAAGTTAAAAATAACAATTGGCTTTGTAGTTTGTCATTAATAAAACAGAAAATAGCCTTACATTAAAAAGCTTATCTTGTTCATTGAAAAAGATTTACAATAAAAATATTTCCTGTTGTACTTTTCTAAATTGTCTAAAATTTCTAAAAATTAGACGCATGTTTTATTTTCTTATAAATAAAATGTTCTTGGCCTTATTAGAGGTCAAGATTTTAGGCTTACGTTGTACACATATTTTACGTATTTTTAAGATAGTAAAATTGCGGTTATAACATTTACTAAAAACGGGTAAGTATATTCTAAATCTGAGTCTCCCGGATTATAGTTCTTTAAAAATACCATGGAATGCACACGCTAACTTATAATGAACCGTACGTTCAAAGGTTTCTATACAATCCCGGTGTCACGTTTTATGATGTCTGTAACTTCTGAATTACAAAATTGATAACTTTGAAATTTTTAAAGACAATCTTTTTAGTATTTCCTTTCGAACAAAAAAACGGGTTGTGGCTGTGTCATGGACACAGCCGTGCATCTTTTACGTGAATACGTCTACGTCATGGGTATTATCTTACGATGATAATATTTTTAATACGAAGAAGAGCGTAGGGCGTTGCTACTACCAGGGGGTGACCCGCTATTACTCACCGATACCGAAGAAGTAGGTAAAATGATTAAAAACCTACACAATAAAAAGACTCGGGGGCCTGATAAAATCATAAATAAGGTAGTTAAATAATTCCCTCTCTCCCTTATATACCTACTAGTGCGCATCTTCAATGCACTCCTAGCCGGTTGTACGTTTCCAAACGAGTGTAAAGAAGCTACCGTCATAAGAATACTCAATCCGGGAAAACTCCAAAATAATGTCCGTAGACACCGTCCCATTATCCTTATCAATACGTTAGGTAAAATCTACCAAAAATTAATACTATCTCGCCTTAAGGTATTTGTTCAGGAGAAAGGTCTCATAAACAATGAACAGTTCGGTTTCCGAGCAGCTCTCTCTTGCACTCATTAAGTGCACTGACTCACATACTACATTTTTAAAAATGCAGCCCCGGTTCTGCGAATTCCCACCAGTGCTCTATTTTTCAACGTCGCGAAGGCGTTCGATAAGTTCTGGCACAGTGGTCTAATATACAAGCTATACGAAATGGGAGTGCCCGACAGACTCCTACTCATCATACGAGAGTACCTAACCAACCGCAGATCTCAATTCCGTGTAGAGGGTTCATTCTCCACTCATAGGTCGATCACAGCAGATGTCCTGCACTCGTGTCACTTAAACAAGATTTGCGTAGCGTAGGGTTTGCCCATATCCCTTGTACAGCTTTGCATCATGCAATTTTTGCATGCACCGTGATATATGCGCAACGTTGAACTTCATAAAGCTCTTGAATTGCCGAGCTTAGCTAGGCATTTCAAAGATATTTCAATCGTACCAACTCACACCCTAACCCACTGGTAGTAGCCGCAGCAGACTACATCCCAGATTCTAAGCCCGATCTTTAATTACGTAGGCCCCGTCACGTTCTCACTAATCCCGACGATTCGATAACTTTGGCCAACAAAACACACCAAAACACTACACACCTACACACGGGACATCGTCTCCACCGGCGGTGACGAGGACCCCTGTTTCGCCTATCTGCGCACCGAACCCTAGGGCAAGGATCAGCCTATGGACAAAACAATGCCACTAACCCTCCAATCGAAAGTCACGATCCCACCCCTAAGCTGAGGATCGAGCTCACAGAAGACACCCTTAGGGCGGAGGACGTACAATCCCAAATCCCACTTTAAGCTCTGGCTGAGCACTCTGCTCACCTCCACTATCGGTGAAGCCGTAAAAGCTCTTAAGGCCAGTAGTGATTCAAATATTCAGAAAAAAAATAATTCATCGTACAGGCTGTGGATCGTACAACCGATCTACGATGGCACCTGTACGGTGCCATCGTAGATCGGTTCGGACGCCTTTATCTTTTCGCATTCTCGACACTTCTACACTCTTTCACATGGAGGTTCATGGGTATCATTAGATTGCTATTTAAAATCCCTTTCAAACGCTATAAGTTCCTTGTATTTTGACATGGCTTTTTAAAGATTTTTTTGGCTGATTACAATGTTTCTCTGAATTTTTCACTATAAGCATTGAAAATTATTTTTTGAGATTATACAATCAATAAATCTTTAGAAGACTTTTCGAATAAAACTCAATCGACTTTTATAGTTGCTCTGAGTCAAAAGATATACCATATACAAAGTATGTAACGCAGTTAAATTACCTAATAATGGCGGCACTTCCTACTTCACTACCCGCGAAGAATTGTAATCCGCGTTTAGCTTATTAAATTCTTTGATTTTTTTAGCTATCCAGTGGTATAATTACATTTTGGACGTTGGTGACAGTTGTGTAGCTATAACACCAAACTGTATCCCCCAATTTTCTTATCATCCGTTTTTTGAACTGTCCCCCCTATGAAGGCAAATTTAAAGACGTATTCAAGTCAAAAAATAATAAAGGGTTTCGGACTACAGGTTAATGAATTAAATCTAAATATGTGTTTTCACTTTCATCCCCTATCCCACGGGAACGGTGCCGAATTTCGGGAAAAAAGTATCCTATGTGTTGTTCCAGGCTCTCAGCTATCACCGTGAAAAATTTCATTATTTTCTGTTCAGTAGTTTTTGCGTGATTGACGCACAAATTAACAGACAGACAGACAGACAAAAATTCTAATAATTAGTTTTTTCGCTTCTGTTATCGATATTTTAACCGACCCCATAAATATTTTTCAAAAAACTTCTATGTACATAACTTACTTTTCTACTCTTTATTTTTCTTTTATTTCATTTTATTGATTGTAGTCTGGTTAAAACTGATTAAAATATTTATGCACATATAACCGTAAATTATGTATTAACCATAAAACCATGTCGCTGAATTCATGCAATTCATGCCACTGAATTCCACTATAAGACAACGCAACAAAATTCAAAATTTCATAACTACCATCTCGAGGTCTAGAAAATCCCAACAGTACCATTCTCAAGACATTTTTGCCTCGCACTACTCCTCAGTGAAACCAATTGCTGGCAGGGATTTTTCCGAATGGATACGACTCAGGGTCCTTCAAGAAAAGAGCTTACTCGTTCTTAAAAGACAGGCAACGGAACTGCAAGACATCTGATTGTGTAGGTGTGCATGAGCGGCGGTGATCACTTACCATCAGATAAGCCTAGTGTCCGTTTGCACTTTTTCTGTTATGTTTAATTCCTTGAAGCCGTTTTAGCTCTTGTCATAAGTACGTAAGAAAAACATTTCTCGATTTCAGGTGCTTAACAAATCGGTAATAAGATAAGAAGAAAATATACAAAGTACATTTATTAGTCTCTTTATTTTAATGTTATTTTCTTAGTTTAATGTTCGTATCTATTAAATCGATTTTAGTTGAGGGTTTCGGGAACGTTAATGACGGGGCTTGGCAAGATTGGGGTGCCAATTATGACGGCTTCTGGCTGGGACTCCTCAACAATGACAGGGGTGGGATCAATTGGCACGGAATCAACAACAATGACAGGGCTGGGATCAATTGGGCTGGGTACGAAGGCAGGTTGTTCAACGATAACTGGAGAGGGGTTGTTAGCTTGACCTTGACTTTTTACGTTCACGATGATTTGGACGAGAGGAGATTCACGATGATTTCGACTTATGCATGTGGCATTGACACCCCGGCACACGGATAGCAAAGTACTATTAGCACTTTTCTCTTTCCATCAGGAGAGCCATTTGCTTCTTAGCTATCGAATGATATAAAAAAATATATGTTACTAACACTTTGATGTTATTTTAGCTGTAGTCAGGAAAATCAGGTGCAGTTAGGTAAAAATATCGGTGACAAGAAAAAATGAAAAAATACGTTAGTAGTAATAAGTTCATTTATTAGTCTATTGCAAAGTTATTTTCATAGTCTGATGTTTGTAACTATGAAATCGATTTTAGTTGAGGGTTTCAGGAACGTTAATGACGGGGGTTGGCAGGATTGGGGTACCTACTACGACGGCCTCAGGCTGGGGCTCCTCAACGATCACAGGGGAGGGGTCAATTGGCACGGAATCAACAACAATGACAGGGCTGGGATCAATTGGGCTGGGTACGAAGGCAGGTTGTTCAACGATAACTGGGGAGGGGTTGTTAGCTTGACCTTGACTTTTTACGTTCACGATGATTTGGACGAGAGGAGAACTGGCAGCAGGAGAGGCCACTTCAGCTGGGATTTCTCCATCAACAATAGCGGGTCCGACGGAGATTGGCTCGTATGAGTCAACAATAGCGGGGCCGACGGAGATTGGCTCGTATGAGTCAACAATAGCGGGTCCGACAGAGATAGGTTCGTATTCGTCAACGAGGGCTGGTCCAACTTCGATTTCTTCAGGTTTGTTGTTGAGGCCGAGTAAGTCGAAAAGCATTTGTTCGAGAGCAGCAGCGGTAGCAGGGTCGGTGCTGGGGTGATTGATGGCCGCGACGATCTCCATGATCTGTGCCTGTTCTGGACTTGTAATGCCGGGAACGACGGGCAACAAGAGGTCAGCCGCAGCTACGGCGACGACAACGGCGAATACTGCTAAGAATTTCATGTTTTCTGTAAAATAAAATTAACTATTAAACCAAAGCTTATTAAAGCTTCGTATTGGTAAATATTGACTAGCTGTGCCCGCGACTTCGTCCGCGTGGAAAAAATTTTAAAAGGAAAACCCGCATAGTTCCCGTTCTCGTGGGATTTCTGGGATAAAAACTATTCTATGTCCTTTCTCGGGTCTCAAACTATCTTTGTACCTAATTTCATTCAAATTGGTGGTTTCATCAATGGTGGTTTTATCAAAATTCAGTGGTTTAGGCGTGAAGAAGAGACAGGCAGACAATCAGACAGAGTTAGTTTCGCATTTATAATATTAGTATGGGTAGCAAAATGTTTAATTGCATCGAGATGGGTGGATCAAGTGTAAGAAACTATCGTCATGGATTTTCTGATATGGATTACTAGCTTGAAGAACAACAGTATGATGTATGATTACTATTGGAAACTTGTAAATACTGGATTTTTAAGACCAATAGAAGTTTTTTAACACAATACGAATAAACGAGACTAAATATTATTCTACAAATGAGATGTTACAAAAATTAACTTCTAAATAAATTGTTCATCATGTGATTCCTCGGAAAACTATGTAAAAGTTTAACTTCCAGAGTTAGACCTCATTCACTTTTGCTCTCTATTCTATTATTAAGCCCTAAGCTTTCTAGATATATATATACATATATAATATTTATATATGCATATTCGGGGAGGGGGGTAGAAAAGCTTAATTTAAATTACCAAGATTTCTTATGTGCATTGTCCGCAATGTTGGAAAAAGTTTAAATTCAGTTTTTTACAATAACTCGGTTCTCAGTTGAGATACGAACATTTTGATACAATACTTTTTTGTGGCTTTTTTACGATCTACAATTAATGTCCTTTACATTTTTCACCTATTATTCATCGTTGTTCAGATATCGATCGAAAGCTTAGATCGCTTTAGATCGAAGTATTGGATTATGTTAACTCACCTGATTACTCTTCAAGAACTTATGACAGATTCTTCAATTTAAAACATATTTATAGCAAGTTATTATCTTATTTTGGCACTATCGTGGGCAGTTTTATGACATCTAATACCTAGTAGTATTTTTTTACAATGCGCTAATTTATTATCTGAAGATAATATTGTATTTCAAGTGATCCTGTTGTTTACGAAAGCTACGGTGTTTAAAGTTGGTATCATATGCAAATTATTTTCGGCGTGCAAACTGAGGCAAAGAAAGCAAAAGTTGAGCATCTTAGAACTAAGTGAGGAATGCCACTGCACCAGCTGCTGAAGGCTGAAGGATACTTTATAACAAAGACTTAAGATGTGGCAAGGGTGATCCCTCCTTAAAATATCAATAGTTATAATACAAAAAAGAATTATAATGGCCTGCACTGTTCTACTATTGTGCTGTTACCTTATTATACTGTACGCTATTAGGGGGCGTTCATAAATTACGTGAGGTATTTTTTTAAATTTTTTGTCCCTTTAGTTAAGACTAGTAATCAATATTGCTGAGAGTTATAAGTGTAATAAAAATTTAACAATAGAATACTTAACTCGTATCTACTGCGATTAAAAAAAGAATATCTACACTAACTCTGACAGTGGCGCGAAAAAGATTAAATTGAGCTATTGGTATTGAAGTGGAGCTAAACAAGTATGGTGGTTTGACAGTCAGTAGTAATGTATAACGTCGAAGTATGAATGAAATTATAAATATTAATTATATAATAATTATTCGTTCAAAAGATATATTATTAATATATCTTTCGAACGAATTAATGAATTATGATCTTAATCGTATTACGATTACGCTTAAGCTTAAATCTTAGGAATGTACAATCTGGATAATTGACCAAAATAGTATATTTTTTTGCGAAAAAGATTAAATTGAGCTATTGGTATTGAAGTGGAGTTAAACAAGTATGGTGGTTTGACAGTCAGTAGTAATGTATAACGTCGAAGTATGAATGAAATTATAAATATTAATTATATAATAATTATTATATAATTAATATTTATAATATTCGTTCGAAAGATATATTATTAATTTTCGACCGAATTAGTGAATTATGATCTTAATCGTATTACGATTACGCTTAAGCTTAAATCTTAAGAATGTACAATCTGGATAATCCAAAATAGTATATTTTTTTGTTTCAATCAGAAGAAAATTCCGTGATATTTCCCGAGACCCTTTCTCTCCAACGTACGATTAGATGAGATTTGACTCGACCCTCTCCCTCCCATAAACATCTCACGCAATTTGTGGACGCCTCCTTACTGTTGGTATACTATTGTGTACAATAGTATATATATATATATATATATATATATATATATATATATATATATATATATATATATATATATATATATATATATATATATATATATATATATATAGAAAAGGTACCTAGGACCTCAAAACGTGAAGTTGTTTACACTTTACAATATTCTTGCATTTGACGACGCGGCCACGCGGACGCCGTCATATATATATATATATATATATATATATATATATATATATATATATATATATATATATATATATACACGTACACACACACACACTTACATACAGACGTAATCGTGAAAATAGTCAGAAAAGGTTCCTAGGACCTCAAAACGTGAAGATCTGGTGAAAACTCGATTTTTGAAAATCGGGGCAACATCAGTAACTTGCTTCTCTGTATACGTAGCGGGAAGTTAAAAATAACAATTGGCTTTGTAGTTTGTTATTAATAAAACAGAAAATAGCCTTACATTAAAAAGCTTATCTTGTACATTGAAAAAGATTTACAATAAAAATATTTCCTGTTGTACTTTTCTAAATTGTCTAAAATATCGATTAGACGCATGTTTTATTTTCTTATAAATAAAATGTTCTTGGCCTTATTAGAGGTCAAGATTTTAGGCTTACGTTGTACACATATTTTACGTATTTTTAAGATAGTAAAATTGTGGTTATAACATTTACTAAAAACGGGTAAGTATATTCTAAATCTGAGTCTCCCGGATTATAGTCCTTTAAAAATACCATGGAATGCACACGCTAACTTATAATGAACCGTACGTTCAAAGGTTTCTATACAATCCCGGTGTCACGTTTTATGATGTCTAACTTCTGAATTACAAAATTGATAACTTTGAAATTTTTAAGGACAATCTTTTTAGTATTTCCTTTCGAACAAAAAAACGGGTTGTGGCTGTGTCATGGACACAGCCGTGCATCTTTTACGTGAATACGTCTATGTCATGGGTATTATCTTACGATGATAATATTTTTAATACGAAGTAGAGCGTAGGGCGTTGCTACTACCAGGGGGTGACCCGCTATTACTCACCGAAGAAGTAGGTAAAATGATTAAAAACCTACACAATAAAAAGGCTCCGGGGCCTGATAAAATCATAAATAAGGTAGTTAAATAATTCCCTCTCTCCCTTATATACCTACTAGTGCGTATCTTCAATGCACTCCTAACCGGTTGTTCGTTTCCAAACGAGTGTAAAGAAGCTACCGTCATAAGAATACTCAATCCGGGAAAACTCCAAAATAATGTCCGTAGACACCGTCCCATTATCCTTATCAATACGTTAGGTAAAATCTACCAAAAATTAATACTATCTCGCCTTAAGGTATTTGTTCAGGAGAAAGGTCTCATAAACAATGAGCAGTTCGGTTTCCGAGCAGCTCTCTCTTGCACTCATTAAGTGCACTGACTCACATAGTACATTTTTCAAAATGCAGCCCCGGTGCTGCGAATTCCCACCAGTGCTCTATTTTTCAACGTCGCGAAGGCGTTCGATAAGATCTGGCACAGTGGTCTAATATACAAGCTATACGAAATGGGAGTGCCCGACAGACTCCTACTCATTATACGAGAGTACCTAACCAACCGCAGATCACAATTCCGTGTAGAGGGTTCATTCTCCACTCATAGGTCGATCACAGCGGATGTCCTGCACTCGTGTCACTTAAACAAGATTTGCGTAGCGTAGGGTTTGCCCATATCCCTTGTACAGATTTGCATCATGCAATTTTTGCATCCACCGTGATATATGCGCAACGTTGAACTTCATAAAGCTCTTGAATTGCCGAGCTTAGCTAGGCATTTCAAAGATATTTCAATCGTACCAACTCACACCCTAACCCACTGGTGGTAGCCGCAGCAGACTACATCCCAGATTCTAAGCCCGATCTTTAATTACGTAGGCCCCGTCACGTTCTCACTAATCCCGACGATTCGATAACTTTGGCCAACAAAACACACCAAAACACTACACACCTACACACGGGACATGGTCTCCACCGGCGGTGACGAGGACCCCTGTTTCGCCCATCTGCGAACCGAACCCTAGGGCAAGGATCAGCCTATGGACAAAACAATGCCACTAACCCTCCAATCGAAAGTCACGATCCCACCCCTAAGCTGAGGATCGAGCTCACAGAAGACACCCTTAGGGCGGAGGACGTACAATCCCAAATCCCACTTTAAGCTCTGGCTGAGCACTCTGCTCACCTCCACTATCGGTGAAGCCGTAAAAGCTCTTAAGGCCAGTAGTGATTCAAATATTCAGAAAAAAAATAATTCATCGTACAGGCTGTGGTACAGGTGCCATCGTAGATCGGTTCGGACGCCTTTATCTTTTCGCATTCTCGACACTTCTACACTCTTTCACATGGAGGTTCATGGGTATCATTAGATTGCTATTTAAAATCCCTTTCAAACGCTATAAGTTCCTTGTATTTTGACATGGCTTTTTAAAGATTTTTTTGGCTGATTACAATGTTTCTCTGAATTTTTCACTATAAGCATTGAAAATTATTTTTTGAGATTATACAATCAATAAATCTTTAGAAGACTTTTCGAATAAAACTCAATCGACTTTTATAGTTGCTCTGAGTCAAAAGATATACCATATGCAAAGTATGTAACGCAGTTAAATTACCTAATAATGGCGGCACTTCCTACTTCACTACCCGCGAAGAATTGTAATCCGCGTTTAGCTTATTAAATTCTTTGATTTTTTTAGCTATCCAGTGGTATAATTACATTTTGGACGTTGGTGACAGTTGTGTAGCTATAACACCAAACTGTATCCCCCAATTTTCTTATCATCCGTTTTTTGAACTGTCCCCCCTATGAAGGCAAATTTAAAGACGTATTCAAGTCAAAAAATAATAAAGGGTTTCGGACTACAGGTTAATGAATTAAAGCTAAATATGTGTTTTCACTTTCATCCCCTATCCCACGAACGGTGCCGAATTTCGGGAAAAAAGTATCCTATGTGTTGTTCCAGGCTCTCAGCTATCACCGTGAAAAATTTCATTATTTTCTGTTCAGTAGTTTTTGCGTGATTGACGCACAAATTAACAGACAGACAGACAAAAATTCTAATAATTAGTTTTTTCGCTTCTGTTATCGATATTTTAACCGACCCCATAAATATTTTTCAAAAAACTTCTATGTACATAACTTACTTTTCTACTCTTTATTTTTCTTTTATTTCATTTTATTGATTGTAGTCTGGTTAAAACTGATTAAAATATTTATGCACATATAACCGTAAATTATGTATTAACCATAAAACCATGTCGCTGAATTCATGCAATTCATGCCACTGAATTCCACTATAAGACAACGCAACAAAATTCAAAATTTCATAACCACCATCTCGAGGTCTAGAAAATCCCAACAGTACCATTCTCAAGACATTTTTGCCTCGCACTACTCCTCAGTGAAACCAATTGCTGGCAGGGCTTTTTCCGAATGGATACGACTCAGGGTCCTTCAAGAAAAGAGCTTACTCGTTCTTAAAAGACAGGCAACGGAACTGCAAGACATCTGATTGTGTAGGTGTGCATGAGCGGCGGTGATCACTTACCATCAGATAAGCCTAGTGTCCGTTTGCACTTTTTCTGTTATGTTTAATTCCTTGAAGCCGTTTTAGCTCTTGTCATAAGTACGTAAGAAAAACATTTCTCGATTTCAGGTGCTTAACAAATCGGTAATAAGATAAGAAGAAAATATACAAAGTACATTTATTAGTCTCTTTATTTTAATGTTATTTTCTTAGTTTAATGTTCGTATCTATTAAATCGATTTTAGTTGAGGGTTTCGGGAACGTTAATGACGGGGCTTGGCAAGATTGGGGTGCCAATTATGACGGCTTCTGGCTGGGACTCCTCAACAATGACAGGGGTGGGATCAATTGGCACGGAATCAACAACAATGACAGGGCTGGGATCAATTGGGCTGGGTACGAAGGCAGGTTGTTCAACGATAACTGGAGAGGGGTTGTTAGCTTGACCTTGACTTTTTACGTTCACGATGATTTGGACGAGAGGAGAACTGGCAGCAGGAGAGGCGACTTCAGCTGGGATTTCTCCATCAACAATAGCGGGTCCGACGGAGATTGGCTCGTATGAGTCAACAATAGCGGGGCCGACGGAGATTGGCTCGTATGAGTCAACAATAGCGGGTCCGACAGAGATAGGTTCGTATTCGTCAACGAGGGCTGGTCCAACTTCGATTTCTTCAGGTTTGTTGTTGAGGCCGAGTAAGTCGAAAAGCATTTGTTCGAGAACGGCAGCGGTAGCAGGGTCGGTGCTGGGGTGATTGATGGCCGCGACGATCTCCATGATCTGTGCCTGTTCTGGACCCGTAATGCCGGGAATGACGGGCAACGTGAGGTCAGCCGCAGCTACAGCGACGACAACGGCGAATACTGCTAAGAATTTCATGTTTTCTGTAAAATAAAATTAATTTGTAGATCGAAGCTTATTAAAGCGTCATATCGTAACTTGAGATTGTATATTTTCATATATATAAGATGGAACAAATTTTAATGTCTGGTAAAAACAGTCTAGAGACTATTCCTCCTTTTAAAATTATCTGTATCAGATATAGGTTCTTATGCAAAAGCATAACCACTAAAATAGCCTCATATCCTTTTAAACTAACGCGTTCTATTATTGGAACGAAGTTCCTTATCGCGCGTTGTGAAAGGGGGCTAGACGGAAAAAATTCTTACCAAAAATTGTCACGACACTTTTTGCTATAGTAAGCTATTGCAAGCTGTGCGGCGTGCGGATGTTTCTCTGTCTGTCTCTCTCCAGCAAGCCGGATATTTTCATTTCTATTTCGCATTGAACAGTGTGGTGTCGCGACGATTATTTTTGTTGAGTGTACACAGGTTTTTTTTTAAATAATAATAAAAAAAACTTCGTTCCATCCGGGTGTCCCTTGACACCTCTCAAGTTTTCATTTTTAAAAATATATAAACGGGTCAAAAACGCGTACAACTACCTATATATATAGAACTTACTTGTAAAGCTCGACGTTTCGGCCAAGTTACATTGACCGTAGTCACGAGCGCTGTACTCATTCCGCTGTACGCATTTATATATTAAATGATAGCTTCATATCCTTTTGCTTTGATTCTATAAAAACCCTCACGGTTCTAGATCAAAACTCGTTTTAAAATACTATAATAACCTAGATTTAATTAATACGCCTTTCAAGACAATTTCTTATTTTGTTAGGGTAGCTTGCAATTACACACAGAAAGAGAGTGATAATACTTATAGATGAAATAAAATCACTTCAAGGGTAACTTTTAATCTTTGTCATCTTATTCGGTACGATAAAACAGTGCAACATGGTTAATTTTTATTTTTCCACGGTATAATATATGTATGACATTTCTGACAGTGAAAGGAACGTTTGCTCATATGCGCGGCGATACGGTTCCTTCCCAATTGCGTGTCTATTAGTATTCATGTGGTCTATGATAATAACTCACCTGATTACTATTTAAGTATCTATGACAACATTTTTAGTTAAAACCATATTTATAGCAAATTATTATCTTATTTTGGCACTATCGCGGAAAATTTTATTATTTCAAATGCCTAGTAAGTAATTTAGTTTTTACAATGTTCTTTTTTTATCTGAAGATAATATTGTTTCCTTATTTCATACTAGCTGTTGCCAACGACTTCGTTCACGCGGACTTCGTTTACTCCGCACAGCACCTCCCCCGTAGGTGATAGCGTGATAATATGTAGCCTATATGTTGACCCGACCTGTTAGTAATATTCATGCAAAATTTGAAGTAAATCCATCTACAGACAAACAGACAAACAGACAAACAGATAAACAGACAAAAATTCTAAAAACTATATTTTTGGCTTCGATATCGATTGTAGATCACGCCCCAAGTATTCTTTTAAAAAAATATTCAATGTACAGTTTTGACTTTCCTACGATTTTATTATATGTATAGATGATCCTATTGTTTAGTAAAACTGTTTAGTAACTCTGCCGTCCTAAGAAAGAGTACAGTAAGTTACCCAAAACCGATTCTGAGATAAGCCCGTCCAAAGTTGCGCTGGATATTTTTGACGACTTTTTTTTATGGAAGAGGGGGCAAACGAGCAGGAGGTGCACCTGATGTTGAGTGATCACCGTCGCCCATGGACATCCACAATACCAGAGGTCTTGCAGTTGCGTTGCCGCCCTTTTAAAAATGAGTAATCTCTTTTCTTGACGGTCCCCATGTCGTATCTGTTCGGAAAAACCCCCGCCGGTAATTGATTCCACAAAAGATTAGTGCAAGGCAAAAAGTGCCGAGAGAACCGCATGGTTGTGGATTTCCAGACACCAAGATGGTGTGGGTGTAACTTCAAATTTTGACGCGATGTCCGATGATGGAAGTTAGCAGCAGGAATTAATTCAAACAGCTCGTCGGAACACTCTCCATGATAGATACCGCAACGAAATACAGCAACGAAACCTAAAGAGAAAGACGCGTTATTTTTCAGGGATTATTTCTGTATAATTAAGTAGATTTCCCCAAAATCACGACTTTGCAAGCATTGTGTGGGGCACCGTTGGATAGGTTTTTAAAAAATATTGTAGATTTGTGAAAACTAGTTTTCAATTAAGGGACTCGTTTGTAAAATATTAAGATTTTAAGTGATAATTGCTGTTAGAATCAAGTTTCCCACTTTCCCAGGGGGGCCTTGCAGGCTAAATGGTTGGTTTTGGGGGTGGGAAAAAAATCATGGTAGGTATGAAGTTAAAAAGAAAACTATCAGGCTTAGGGTGCAGCTACATATATCGCGCTACGGCGAAAGTTCGTGCTATCGCGGTATCCCGCAGGCGTATCACCTAACGTTTGCAATCCGCCAGTGACCAGCGATGACTTTTAAACGTAACGAAAAAAATCATCAAAAACGTCACCAATTGCTTGCTGGTCATTGGATGCACTTTTTGCAATGACACAGCACCAAAACTAATCAACCGGCAAAGACTGCCACTAATAAACAAGGCTGTTATGTGTCTTGCAATAACTAAACAATTACGATAATATCGCATTGTGAGCTACGTGATAACGCCGCCGAACTGCTTTGCGAAGGGCCTTGACGCGTCACTGCAGTGGGCGTCAAACGCGGTCCGCAGGTGATATATTTAGCGCGGTCAACACAATAGATAATATAAACATGATAAACAATAATAATAACAGCAAACTGTAATTTGCACATGAAGTTAATCCATATCCATACTAATATTATAAACGCGAAAGTCTGTCTGTTACGCTTTCACGGCTAAACCGCTGGACCGATTTTCATGCAATTTGGCATGGAAATAGTTGAAAATCTGGGGTCAAACATAGGTTAATTTTTTTCAAAATTTTTTTATTAAATCCTTCTTGCGGTTTTCTATAGGTTGTATTTGCAATCTTGTGTAATAACAATAAACATTTACTTATGTAGTTTATTATTCACGTGTTAGGTAGCAATAAATAGCAATAAATTTTTTTCAAAAATTAACCCCTGAAGGGCTGAAATAGAGGATGAAATTTGTATTAAAAACTATTTCGACGACATATTTATCAACTCGCGCTCAGCGCGTCAGCTAGTAAAATTAAAGATTTTAATGAACGGCCTCTTGTAATTTGTTTGCTTTGTCGCGTGGCGCACAAATATAACCTGCGGGCCGCGGTTTGATGACCAGTGATAATACGACGTCATTATGACGTGAGCAGGTGTCACGATGTGGTTCGGGCTAGCGCGAACTTTCGCCGTAGCCCGACATATGTAACTGCACCATTAGAAGACTTTACAGTACCCGGCGATAAATATTGCACATCGACCTTTGGAAAGAGACAATCGGCTAATTTCAGCTTCGTAGAGCGTTATCTCTGTCGCACAAAATACAAACAGTCCGGTACCTATTAGGAGCTGTTAAAACAAGTATGATTTGCTTCTTTTGATATTTTTATTCTTTGTATAAAATACACTAATTTTTCTATAAGTGATGGCTTTAGGTTGGGGTAAAATAAAATAAAAAAACATTTTTACATTATGTTTACGTATTTAATTATTTTGGAACATTACAGCTTTAGTGTACATAATAAACACCATTATACCTATTGCTAAAATGAGACATTGCAATAAAAATAATAATAATTCTAATTCTCAATTACTTCCATTTCACTATCTGTGCTCTCA
The DNA here is from genome assembly GCA_036924255.1 of Apodemia mormo. NCBI lineage: Eukaryota > Metazoa > Arthropoda > Insecta > Lepidoptera > Riodinidae > Apodemia > Apodemia mormo. The sequence goes on along the minus strand of JAUPFN010000019.1, from coordinate 26,029,012 downwards.
AAGAGGTCAATATCACTGTCACTATCAGCCGTATTTATTACTAATCTATCAGTGTAATTGTCTAAACTGTGTTGAATGCTTCTATATTCATTCTCACATTTGATTGCATGATCGCAAACCTTTTTCCACTCTTCAGCGCCGATCATGTTTACTTTTTCAGTCAATAATGTTTTTACTGTAGTTAAGTTCATACCCACATTTCTAGAGGCTACATAGCCTTTCAGTTGAGACCATATATTTTCAATTGGATTAAAATCCGGATGATATGGTGGCAATCGCAACACAGTGTGCCCATGTTCGGCAAGTATTTTGTCCACAGAAAACTCTGTATACCTCTCCTTGTGCTGACATATAATAGCGTAAATCTGGGTTTTTGTTAATTTTGGATCAACTGGAATTTCATGTCTGTTTAACCAGTTGATCATTTCCCGTTTAATGGTGTTTGAGTTGGGGGGTCTCTCAACATACTTGTTGTGATAGGGTGCGTTGTCGATAACTATAACAGAATCACTGAGTATATTTGGGATTAATTGGTTAACCAGCCATTTCTCATAGTTATCGTTATTCATTTCATTGTGATAGTCACCTGTAGTGTCCGTGGATTTATACGTTAAAAAAGCACCGGGTACAAAGCCTTTTTCATTTCCCGCATGAACTATTATCAAACGTTGACCTTTTGAAATTGGCTTTTTTACTCCTTTTTTCTTATCGTCACTCCAAGATTTCCCTTTAGTGTGGGATGCATGTATATATGACTCATCCATGTAGACGATATTTTTTCCTGTTTCGCGAAATTTGCGTATTTTATCAAGGTATTCCATTCGTTTGAGACTAACGTCGTGCTTTTCCATTAGAATTTTTTGATTATCTTCCATTTTAGTGAACTGAAATCCCATGTCATGAAGTATTTTTCTCAACGTTTTTTCAGACCCATTGTAATTAATAGCTTCAGATAACTTAGCTTTTAATGATTTTATTGTTGGCAGTTCATTAAATCGTAAGTGAAAATCATACACCATTCTTCGAACAACATCGTAATCAAAATCGTCCATATCCAAACGAAATTGCTTTTTTAGTCTCCCTTTTTTTGGAGTGCTGAACTTAATTTCAGTCGAATGTGTTTCAGTACTGACTTCGTTTAATATATTGTTCAAAGTTCTTCTTGAAATTCCAGTGGCATTTGCAACTCGCTCTTGAATCTTCTTAAAATAACAACTTACATTTTCATCTACTTTTTTTTTAAATCTATCAGCTTCGCTTACAAAGTATTTATAAACATTGTAGATAATTTCACGTGACTGACCTCGTAAAGGTTTCCCTCTTTTTCCGAAAGATGCCATATTACAACTTTAAATTATTTAAATTTGTGGGTGTTACAACTCTAAATATATATTTTGATCGGGACGCGACTGCACTCTATCGTACTTGAACAACGACTGACTAAACGTCACATAGGTAGTGTGGGACAGAGATAACGCTTTACGAAGCCGAAATTATCCGATTGTCTCTTTCCAAAGTTCGATGTGCAATATTTATCGCCGGGTACTGTACAAGTTTTTGAGTAATAGTCGACCAACTTATAAAATGTGCTTAGAGAAGTTTTTATAGGCGGTGAATCTGTGGTGCGGAATGCGGATGTATATTTGTCATTGACGTTGACAAAAGCCCTTTTTTAACTATAAAAGCGCATTTTTGTGATGGGCAACTGCAGAACCCTACATTGCGCGTGGCCCGACACGCACTTTACCAATTTTTATTAAATCCTTCTTGCGGTTTTCTATAGGTTGTTTTTGCAATCTTGTGTAATAACAATAAACATTTACTTATGTAGTTTATTATTCACGTGTTAGGTAGCAATAAATGCCTCTGGTATTTATGATGCCATCACACAATTTATAACTGTTTTTATCAATGATAATGTTTATTGCATTATTGGTATAATTAGTAATTTCTTTGTGAAGTTTTATCTACGATGGTAATCAAGACGCCACGTAATATCACGTGGTCTTGACTACTGTGTCTGCATAATAATTGATGATTTCAAGGTCCACTTAATTGCAAGCAAAAATTATGACTCAGGATTTTCCGGTTTTTAAATTTTAGTATACAATTCTAGAAACGTATCGCGTGTAAATAGCTAGCATATATCATATATCTATGCTTAAGAGGAAAAGTAAAAAAAATGAGTGCCTGTACTTATATGTACGCGCGTGAGAAGTTATACTTCTTTGGCGTCATTAAAAAACAGATTTTAATATCATGCATATAATTAATTAAAAAATAATAATAATAATAGGACTAGAAAAGTATAGTCAAGGATTTCGAGACGTAATGAGCAATTTAGCGGAAAACTTCAATCTGTAACTTTTGCGTTATGGTGATGCGCGCGCATCTTAAGATTTCACTCTCACAATTTTTTCATAACGCGCCTAAAGAAGTATAACTTCAAAAGTTTTAAGTTTGCGAGTTTAATTCTAAGAAGTACGTACCTAATCTCTGGAATTAATTTTAAAAATTCCTTTACCAGTAAAAAGCTACATTATTCCCAAGTGAAAAAGTCTATGAAATGAAATGAATTGAAAATATTTATTTGTAGGAATATGTGTTTTTTTATATCATAAGATAGCAAACAAGCAGATGGGTCTCCTGATAGAAAGAGTCAACCATCGCCTATAGACACCAAAGATGTTAATGGTGCGTTGCTATCTTGTGGCGAGGTCTAATGGCACATGCATAGGTTTACCGGCTACCTTACCCTCCAAACCGGAACACGACAGCGACAAGCACTGACGCTATTGCGGCAGGAATAAGCAAAGCGGTGGTACCAGACCCGGGCGAGACAATGCAGAACTCTACCACCTAGTAGCCACGATGGTAGTGACTCGCATAGCCAATCGGTCACATTTTACGACCTGCCTGGCAGAGCGGCAGTTGGTCTATTCTTCAAAGGAGCCCGGAATCAACACGGGGAACGGGGGGTGTCACAAGTAGTGAAAAATTTATGCAAAATGGCCAATATTTTCTACCATGGTATGGTGTGCAAATATTTAAAACTATTATGTTATATTCTATGAAAATAATATTTTGTGAGTTGACTATTTTCACAATGACGTCAGTATGTCTGTAAGTATGCATGTGTGTGTATGTAAACATCTCATAATTTTTGATCGGCTATACCAATCAAAACGCGGTTGATGGCATTCGATTTCTTTCTACTCAATTTAGACTTCCGGAAAATTTGAATCAATTTGGTCTAGGAGATTTTGAGCAATTTAGAAAAATCTTTCGTTTTTTACGAATTGCCTAGTAGAATAACAGATGGTCTATTCCTCAAAAGGTCGGCATCAACGCAGAGTAATATATGTATCAATATAATAATGCAAATTAGCGACATTTATTGTTATGTGTATAGATTTATTTATTTATATTTATGCACAACAAAAATGCCCTTCGGAGCATAATGTACAAAACGCAAAATGAGCACCGTTCTCAAAAAGTACAAATCGCAAAATGTACAAAACGCAAAATGCACAAATCGCAAAATGAACACAATACGCAAAATGTACAAATAGCAAAATGTACAAGAAAAACTAAGGCCTCATTCATCGTGACTCAACAGTGCTCCAGCAAGCTTCCCGGTTTTTAGGTACATATATACATTTAGAGTGCGTTTCCACAGATGCGGAGCTGTACGGAGCTGTGTGGAAACGAGCGGTGAAAAGAAATGAATGTTTCCACTAATGCAGAGATGAACAGAGTGGATCGAAGCGGACACAAGCAGAGTGGAGCGGAGCGGTACGAAACGGCACGAAGCCGTGCAGAGCGGAGAGAAGCGGAAAGGAGCGGGGCGGAGCGGAATGGAACGGAGCGGTGCTGACTTAACTTTTTTCTTTGGAGTGCAGATCAGTTACTTTAAAGCTCCCGCAGATATCATACACGCCATGTTGTCAGTAAGAAAAAAGAGGGCAGTGAATTTATATCTTTCTCATCTGGAAAACGAAGATAATGAAGCAGAGGAAGTAGCGTTGATTGTGGCGAGTTTTTTGAATTTAAAAAGGCAAGATAGATTCTGGATCCGAGAACACATTAAATACCATTCTTTTCATGGAGAATTTTTTACCTTTTTCCAAACATGTGATGATGAAATATTCAAGACTTCTTAAAGAATATCAAGAAAATTTTTCATGAACTAAATAGCCAACTTAAACCATATTTACAGAAAAAATCCCAGAAACACGAGAATTTCTTTATGGTTTCAATAAAATTTTCATCCATTATGACGTGTGAAACTTGACGTAGCGATGCTTACTGTGCGCATGTCTCGCTCCTTTCCATACCAGGAGGTATGGAAAGGAGAGCAACCCCGCCCCGCACCGCTGCGCCCCGCACAGACCCGCTGCTCATTCCTAGTCAACTCTCTGTCCTTCGCTTTACCACCACCACCCCGCACCGCTCCGATACCCTTCGCTCAACGCCGCCACACTCGTCTCCGCTCCATCCCGTTCTGAACTGCATGCTTACATATTTTATATGAAATTCCGTTTAGCTTCGCTCCACTCCGCTAACACTGTTTCCACTGGAGCGGAGCGGAGATTTCTTTCATTGTGATTAGTAAATTTGTGCACCGCTAAGCTTCACTCCACTCCGCCTCAGTGGAAACGCAGCCTTACCGTTACGGCTTTTCTCCATATTTGACTGAATCTCGCTGATTACCTACTTACTACTAAATGTACATTTAGCGTATCGCACATTTTGTCCCGAAGGGTGCTAGTCAGATGCTGTGGAACCCTCTGTGAGGCGTGACTCGCACTTGGATGTTTTTTAATTTTTTGTTTTGATATTATCTTTTTATTTGTGTTTAATTGCCAAAAATACACAGGCAAACTATAAAAAAAAACTTTTTATTCGATAATTTTGGAAAAAAGATGGCTTACTTTAAATCCGTACTAATACATAATATAAATAAAATAATATTATTTTTTTCCGTAATATTTTTATGCTATTTCGATCAGCAGATAGACCTAACATAGTTGTAATTATATAAGTAAAATGTGTATTAAGTAAATAAAAATTTTTTGCTGAATAAATAAGAACAAATTTTATCTCTAGTTAGTAATTCAATTGAAAAAGTCAAGGGTAAAACGCTTTAAAAAAATTACATTTAAAAAAATATAAATACGTGTGAACGTGGGTGTATTTGTACATTTTGCTATTTGTACATTTTGCGTATTGTGTTCATTTTGCGATTTGTGCATTTTGCGTTTTGTACATTTCGCGATTTATACTTTTTGAGAGCGGTGCTCATTTTGCGTTGTGTACATTATGCTCCGAAGGGCAAAAATGTACCAGGTTAAACTTAACGCCTAAGGGCATTCATTCTATACCAGCCAAACTTATATAAAACAGAAACATAACACTTAACAGTCCTTGCAGAATTTTCTTTTTTTTTATGTCATAAGATAGCAAACAAGCAAATGGGTCTCCTGATGAAAAGAGTCAACCATCGCCTATAGACACCAAAGATGTTAATGGTGCGTTGCTATCTTGTGGCGAGGTCTAATGCATAAGTTTACCGGCTACCTTACCCTCCAAACTGGAACACGACAACGACAAGCACTGACGCTATTGCGGCAGGAATAGGTAAGGCGGTGGTACGAGACCCGGGCGAGACAATGCAGAACTCTACCACCTAGTAGCCACGATGCTAGTGACTCGATAGCCAATCGGTCGCCTTTTACGACCTGCCTGGCAGAACGGCAGTTGGCCTATTCTACAAAGGACGTCGGGACCAACAAATTTTTCCCCCCAAATTCATTTTCAAATTCCCCTAAAACCCGTAAGTATACAAAAAAAACACTTTTTTGTATACCTAGTATAGTTTGTTTTGGTTTACAAATACTCTTTATAGATATATTAAATAAATAACTATTTTACACATGAAATAAAATAATTATGCAATGTTATTTATTGTGTTTAAAACGGCATCATCAGTGACTTCAGCCGAGGTGCTAGTGTTAGGCCCTTTTTCTTTACAAATCATCGTGCAGCTGAAGGTTTAAAACATATTTTCTGAAGAAAAAATTGAATTCATTGTTAAATGTAAATCCACTGGTGATATTTTTTTTTCTTTATTTATTTTTTGTATAGGCATATAGGATTCTTCGGCAACTCTTTTCGCAAGTAACTCTACTCTTGATGACGAGGGAAGGCCCACACCTATCACACATTTTATGTCGGAAAGAAACCTTACATAAAATAATGTTAAGTCGAGGCATTGCGACAAACGGGAAAAAACTATTTGTTAAATTACGTTTATTTGTATTGATTGTTACATAACAATTTTACAAAAATTACACGATATACCTGAAGATATTATCTAAAGAATGTGCTAACTCATTACATGATAGAATGTACTTTACTCGATCATATAAAATTCCGAAAACAGGCTAAAAAATCTCTAAAACAAATAATCTGTTAATAATATTTCTAATCTTCCACGTGATTTTTATATCGTGATATTTAGTTTTAAATACAAAAAAGAATGTGCTAAATTTTAGTTTTCAGCTGATGTCCTATATTTATTTATCCGAAAATTAACACGTTTCCCAGGGGTTTCAGAACATACCGCGCCACCCATTTTCTATACAATTGACGCGCGTCGAAATACCTCGGCTTAAGCAAGCACTGCTTTCCTTCGATATCAATAAAGCGAGTGGGGCGGATGCTATTGTATTCAAGACGTGCACTACCGAGCCTACACCGCCGGTTAACGTACCTGTTTCAGCACTCATATCCATAGTTTCTTTCTACCTACAGTTTCAAATACCTGCAAGATTGCTTAACTCATTTGTTGTTTTTTTAGGATTTTTCTAAATTTCTCAAAACGCAATAGCCAAGCTTCGTTACTACCATATTGTGGCAAGACTACTATAACGTTATCCCTATACGTCTCGATTATGTAGAGGCTATTGTGTAGGTGCTCGCTACAATATGATCTAGCGAGATTCAGTTGGTATGTTACCAAGGCAAAAAGTATGGCTTGTTTAAATGTTGTTCATAATAAACATACCTACCACATGTTCGGATGGCTGTATCTCCAAACGGACAATTATTTGAAGAAACTTCCATTAGTAAATATTGATCTACTTATCTTTTCCCAATTTAAAAAAGTATTACTTATTTTTATTAGAATGTATACCAAAATGCCCATCCTCCTTTGTTTCAAGTTGCAGGGAGTAGGGACAGACATAAAATGGCGTAGGTATTATGCGAGAAATCGTATTAAGCGTGATCGTTTTAAGCGGGTTCTACTGTATTTACCTAGGTACATTATACAACTATGAGCAAAGCATAAGTTGTACTCGCCTTATCTTAATTCACCTAATCACTTTTACGGATCAAAATATAATTTTAAATGCCTTTTACTAGCTCCTCTTCACAATGGACTATGATGGCCTATCAAATGATCGTCCAGCATCGCCGCCATAATCGGGCAACTCTCCACACAATCATGAATACTCATTTACTAACTGTCTATTGTTATGTTATGACGTCTATCGAAAACGGATAGCAGGGTTATCGCAGCTGCGGAGATATTTTTACTCAACTCTTATAATTATTTACTTAATATCTACACCGTCTAGAATGTACCAGATACAACCCAAGAGTATACAATCACAACGTTTGGGACAACTACGTACCTACTAAGTGTGGACGCACACGCAATCATGGGCCATTATTCCTTTGATGTACCGACGCCATGGCGATTGCGCTGGGTCATATCCGATTATGGTCGATCACAGACATTTATGTGTAGTTTAGAGGGCTACCTTAAAGTGCACGCCTTTAGTCGACCATCATGGCCCATTGAGAAGAGGGGCCTTCTCAAAAGCAAAGCAGCAGCTTTTGAAGAGGTTTTTATAATATCTTCAGGAAATAATACTACAAACGAATTGCTACATGGGAAAAATTGTAAGCGTAAAACACCGGCTACACCGTTTTAAACAAGCCCTCCACATCGGTCTCCACGTAGTCTCCAGCCTCCAGTCTTCACCGTACACTGTAAACACTTGTTTGCAACAAAAATTCGTTTGACCTTTGTGGACGGACGCTCGTTGGATGTGCCCGAAAACCGCGTGTGGATGCCGCCGTTGCAAACACGTATTCCACAGTGTAAACGCATGTTGTAAACCATCAGTGATGTTTCATGTTTCAGATATGGTAATTGCCGTATTATACGGCTTTCGGGCGGGTAAATCATTAAAAACATTATTGACAAAAAAACCCGACTGCATTTAATCTTGAAAAAGATTCATTGACTTAAATAAAAACTTAAAAGAAAGAATCAAGCCCAGTAGGTTATAATCATGTAAAGTAATAATGAATAACTACACTATTGAAATAGTTCTATAAGCGATGCTCATATAAAACAGTTCATGAATTTTAATTCATTACAGATCGATTAATAGTCGGGGCCTATTCAATTTTTGCTATCAAATATTTACAAAGGGCCCCGACTGTTAATCTTTCTGTAATGAACTAAAATTCATGAATTGTTTTATATGAGCATCGATTATAAAACTATTTCAATGGTGTAGTTATTCATTATTACTTTAGATGATTATAACCTACTGGGCTTTTTTGTCAATAATGTTTTTATTTTATACTTTTTAGTTAGGATTACTTACATTAACTTCGATATTAGGATTATAAGATGGTTAATTACGCAATACTGTTATTTCATTCAGAGAGTGAATATCGTGGGTATTATTAAGTATCTTGCGGTGGTCTAAACTACTGATTATTAGCACAGAATACTAGAGACTAACAGAAGTCAATGTTACATACAAGTAATATTCGAGCATAGACATATATTCGCACCTCCCACGGACACGATATCTCGGACTGGTGCGGAACAAACTGTCCCAATTTTCCAAACCATTCCGAGATATCGCGTCCGTGAGAGGTGTCTATGTTCGCTATGCTCGAATATTACTTACGTACATTGACTTCTCCAAGAACATTGCTTTTAATTAATCCCTTCGAGAAGTTGGCCACTCTATTGTCCTTATAACTCCCATTGCTCTCATCCCATTGTATAATATAATATTCAATTTACCTAAACTATTTATATTTTACATTAACATAATGAGTTATGTATTTCCGCGTAATTAAAACTTCAACCCCTTAGAGGATGAAATAGTAGATGAAAGTTTTATATAAACTCACAGTCCAAACCTTTAGGGCTAGAAACTTGAAATGTCGCCAACATATTCCTCTTATGACTTAGGCATCTACTAAGGAAGAATTTTTCAAAATTTAACTCAGAAGGGGATGAAATAAGGTATAAAATTTAATATTTTTTATGCGTTGGACATAATATTTGCATGAAATTTCGTATGAGTTGAGTATGGTAAAAATAATGAGTTATGTATTTCAGCGTTTTTCAAAATTCAGCCCCTTAGAAGGAAAAATTAGCATAAAAGTGTCATATAAACGTACAGGCCCCTTATGGCTAGAAACTTGAAATTTGGCAGCCATATTTCTCTTATGACGTAAACATCTACTAGAAATGATTTTTCAAAATTCAGCCTCCAAGAGGTAGATATTTACATCATGTACAAGAGGGGGTAAGATATTTGCATGAAATTTCATAAAAAAGAGAGAAAAAATAAAAAAAAGTGTTTTTTCTTCGACTTAACTTCGAAATTTTTAGCCAATCATTTTTTAACCTTCTTACTTATTTTAGTACTTAAGAACTACGTCAAATGCAGTTTCAAAAATCAAAATCGAATCAAGTTTTCAAAAATTAGAACTTTTCAAATATTAATATTTTGTTGTTTCCAGCAAACTTACTTATTATTTTTAAAATACTTTTCAGGCACACCGATGAATTTAAAAATCTAATGAGCTTTTCCCTCTAAAAAACTGCGTCGTAATCCGTAATTTGATCAAATCGATCAATTTATTTAGGATTCATCAATAACGAACATTTTTGAAAAAAATATGTTTTGATTTTCTTTTCAAAAATGAAATTACTGTCATTTTTAACAAAATAGAGATTTTTGAACTCCGAAAACATTCTTTACTAAGTATATAGCTTTTGTTCCTTTGATTTTTAACTTCCCACTACGTGCGAGTATGTAAATCAGGAAGCTACTGATTTTACCCCGATTTTCGAAAATCAAGTTTTCACCGGATCTTCACGTTTTGAGGAAATTTTGCAAAAACCTCAAAAAAATTAACGAAATAGTAATCAGCGCTTTTCTTTGAAAACTGCGTGCAATGCATAAATTGCACCAAAATCGGTTTTTCCGTTCGGGAGTCATCGTTGACAAAAAAAATTTAAAAAAATGTTTTTTCGACAAAACTTAGAAATTTTTCAAACAATATTTTTTTTATCTTCTTTATTATTTTAGTACTAAAAGAACTACGCCAAGTGCCGTTTCAAAAATTAAAATCGATTTAAATTTTAAAAACTAATAGCTTTTCACATATAAAAATTACGTTGTTTACAGGAAACTTACTTCGTAATTTTAAAATAACTTTCAGGCAAAACAAAATATATCGATATAGTTTAAAATCTGATCAGTTCTTCTACTTAAAAGACTGCGTCAATTACCATAAATTGAATTAAAGTCAGTTGATTCTTTCGGAATTAGTCAATTACGAAAGTTATTGAAAAAAGTTTTTTTTTTGTTATGTTTCTTCAACATTTTTTACCTAATAAAACAATTTAGAGCTTAAAAAATTGCGTTGAATGTTATTCGAAAATCGGTCATCATTTTGAAAAAATATACATCTTTTTGAACACTGAATAACTAAGTAAGTACTTATCATTTTTAAAAAACTTTAGATTTTTGAACTCTTAGAACTCAAAACATAGAGTTTTGAGTTAGCTTAGGCATAGGCTTTTTTTTGTTTGAGCTTAACTCAATTTAGCGGGAAGTTTCAGGGATGACCTGCAGGGTCAACCGGCTTTCAGATTTTTTAATACAGTTACGTAAGTTGGCTAGATAGGTGTGTTACATACATAGCATTCCTAATAGATAGGTATAATTTATTAGGTTTGTGGTATAGTTCGGTATACAATATAATAAGTATTATTTTCATAGGTAATTTTAGGTTAGGTATTACCTTTTAATTGCAAGTTTTATTTATAATTAGCTGTGCCCGCGAATTCGTCCGCGTGGGATTTTTTTAAAAAAAGTAGCCTAAGTTACTCCTTATTACATCAGCTATCTCCCAGTGAAAGTCCGTCAAAATCGGTTCAGCCGTTCCAGAGATTAGCCGGAATAAACAAACAGACAGACAAAAATCGTAAAAAGTGTTATTTTGTTATATGTACCGTGTATATACATCCATATGCATTTAGCTAAACCCAGTTATTTTAATGTTACAGACACTCCAATTTTATATATTTGTATAAATTACGTTAGTATGTTCGATAGGTATGTTACCAATAGTTATTTTTATTTTTCGTGTTTTACTTTTTTGATAATAATTTTAATACATAACTGATATGAACATGTTAATATTATTTTTTATACAATATTAGCGGCCCACTCGACTATATAAGGACTCGAATAAAGTACCTTATAAAGAAAGGTTAAATAAGTTGTCTTGTAAGAAAGCTTAAATAAGTCTACCCGGCGTTGGTCACGGGCTCCTTTGAAGAATAGGCCAATTGCCAGGCAGGTAGTAAGAGGCGACTGATTGGATTTACGAGTCACTATCATCGTGGCTACTAGGTGGTAAAGTTCTGCATTGTCTCGCCCGGGTCTGGTACCACCGCCTTACCTAATCCTGCCGCAATATCGTTAGTGCTTGTCACTGTCGTGTTCCGGTTTGGAGGGTAAGGTAGCCGGTAAATTTGTGCATGTGGCATTAGACCTCGCCACAAGATAGCAAGGCACCATTAACACCTTTGGTGTCTATAGGCGATAGTTGACTCTTTGGGGCCGTCCATAAAGTACGTCACACGTTAATGGGGAGGGAGGGTATCGCCGAAGTGTGACATCGTGTGACAAGGGGTATGGGGGGGTCAATAGTTTTGTGACGTCACATGTTAAAATTTAAAATACTAAAACGCAAAGTGCCTGATTTACCAGAAATAGCTGATATAAAAGAGTGGATCCAAAGTCCATGGACACTCGATAATTAAATTTTTTATCTTTAATTAATATAATTAATGGTTTATTATTTTCTATTAGTTTGTTTTTTCGGTTTTATGAAATTTGTGACGTCACATCAGGAGGGGGAGGTTATAAAAATGTGACAACCTGTGACACGGACGGGGGGAGGGGTTCAAAAGTCCTAAAATTCGTGTGACGTACTTTGTGGATGGCCCCTTTACATCAGGAGACCCATCTGCTTGTTTGCTATCTAATGACATAAAAAAAGTTCTAAAGTAAATATGTTCGAGCGAAGCCGTGGGTAACAGCTAGTCTCGCTATGAAAGGTAGGTACTTTCCTGTTTATAATTACGAAATTTCACACTTAATATAAATGTAATACTAATTATTTGAACATTTGAAAAACCGTATTTTAAATATAATAGTACCAAAAACTGGTACATTCAACAAAATCTTTCAAACTTTGATGAAAACCACTAATTTTAAATCTAACTTGTCCCATGAAATACAAGAAACAACAAGGGGAGCACAAATGAGTGATGAAGACAAAATTATAATACTTTATACCAAAACGAAAATTTTTGGATATAACAGAACGTAATGAATAACGTTATTAAATAGTAACAAATTCTGTATCATTATTGGATAGCGCTATGCTTGAAAATATCGCTATGTCTTGCCGTGAGCAATAACGATATCACATAATACCGGTATTTCAATCCTTGGCATCCACCGCATTTGTGACGAAAAAAAAAACGCCCATCGGCGTCGGCCGCAATGAATGGGTTAACCCCAAGGAAGTTACATTCTACCCGGAATGTTCACACGCGCTTCAAAATCGTTCCGAAGAGTACTACGAGTACGATCCCTCATAAGGGTACGAGACCTCTCGAAGTTCGAACATTTGGCAACACTGAGATAAAATGTCAAAAACGTCAAAACAGAAATTATAACCTAAAATTTAAAAATAAATAAGAAGTACTTAAGAACCCAATATTACGTATATTTGTCTTTAAACATACAGTCAAATTAGTTATTTTCGCTTAGTACGTTTAAGTAATTACCAAAAAATGAGGTTAGGTTCCATATTATACTCTGCTCCAGTCAGCAGGAGTGCAAGAAGACCTCAAAGAGAACCAGTCCCGTTCCAAATGTTACTACCTTTGCGTTTAAAAAAAACTATATCTGGTAAGGGAGACAAGACGAAAGAATCTGCTTGTATGCAAGAAATGGCGGTTATGTTCGCCTGTTTTAAAAAATCTGATTTTAACCAAGAAGAATGTTTAAAGGAAATTACTGCTTTCCAAGGTTGTTACAAGGAGTATAGCAAACGAGCAAAATTGCAGCGAGAACAGGGAAAGAAAGGTATACTAGTTCCTGGTGAAAAGACCTTAACCCATAGACAAGTGAATCAACTTCTAAAAGCTTTTCCTCCTATCAATTAATGTAATCTAAGTGTTTTAGTATATTAAATTATTGTAGTTACATTGAATTTTTGTATCATTTGTATTGTATACTAGCTGTTGCCCACCACTTTGTCCGTACGGACTTGTGTTTACTCCGCACAGCTCCTCTCCCGTTGGTGATAGCGTGATAATATATAGCCTATATGTTGACCCGACCTGTTAGTAATATTCATGCAAAATTTGAAGTAAATCCATGCAGTACTTTTTGAGTTTACCCTGGACATACAAACAGACAAAAATTCTAAACTATATTTTTGGCTTCAATATTGATTGCAGATCACGACCCAAGTATTCTTTTAAAAAAATATTCAATGTACAGTTTTGGCTTTCTTATGATTTTATTATACGTATAGATTGTTATCTTTTTCAAAAAGGTTTTTATGAGGACATTGACCTGCATTGAGTGCTGCAGGAAGCCATTTTTGCCATATTACTATTTTTTGCATCTAGATAAAATAAATATCTTAAAGATAGCAAACAATCAGATGGGTCTCTTGATGGAAGGAAACAACCATAGTCTATAGACACCAAAAATGTTAATGGTGCATTGCTATTCTGTGGCAGTCTTAATGCCACATGTAGAAGTTTAACATTATCTTACCCTTCAAATGGAACACAATAGTGACAAGCACTGATGCTATTGTGGCAAAAATAGTTTAGGTGGTGGTAACAGACCCAGGCGAGACAATGCATAACTCTACAACCTAGTAGCCGCTCTCATGGTCAATCCTTTCCCTCTTACAAACTGCCTGCCAAAATGTGTGCATTACCCCAGCCGAAAAGTTTCAAAATAAATTGTGTTTAATAGATTTTTTGTGTATGACGTTGGGTAATTGTGTGTGATAATTGTAAATTTGTGTGTCCAGGCAATTTGTAATCATTAGAGCAAAACAGTTTCAGAAACTTTATCAAAAGGACCTTGTAGAAAAAATGAATACTGTACTAATTAGTGTATAATGAGATATAATTTAGTGTGCTTATATGAAACTAGCTGTTGCAAGTGACTTTGTCTGCGCGGACTTCGTTTACTCCGCATAGCTTCTCCCCCATAGGTGATAACGTGATAATATGTAGCCTATATGTTGACCCAACCTGTTAGTAATATTCATGCAAAATTTGAAGTAAATCCATGCAGTACTTTTTGAGTTTACCCCAGACATACAGACAAACAGACAAAAATTCTAAAAACTATAATTTTGGCTTTGATATCGATTGTAGATCACACCCCAAGTATTCTTTTAAAAAGATATTCAATGTACAGTTTTGACTTTCCTAGGATTTTATTATATGTATAGATGTTTGTGTCAAAAGACTCCGAGAATATTCAAGTTTCCGCTTGGGTTTGAGTAATTACTGGATTTTCTAAATGGCTTGGAGTACATGTATGTAGTAAGACTTCTTAAGGGTGCGTATTCGATTCTTAACGAAAACTTCAATTTTTCAAGTTTTTTCCATAGCATTCCATATAATAAAATAATATAAGCTTCACAAATTCACAAGCTGGCTGGTGCAAGTATGTATGGAGTATTAATAATTAAATAATAGTGTGTTTGTTATTGTTAGTATAAGATTTTTAGTATAGGTATCCGAATTTTATAGTTTTTATTACTTTTATACGTGGTAATATGAGTCAATGTGATGGTAATGATAGTGATAGTTTCTTTTCTTTTTCTTCGAATAGTGATATAGATAGTGACGGTAGTGTTTACAGTACAGCATCTTCTTCTTTTAATGATTTTGTATCGGCGTCCTTTCTAAACTCCTCCAAGCATTTCAATGTTGTGCATATAAATGCCCAAAGTATTCCGGCACACTATCCTGACATGCTAGCGTCTTTTAACTGTGATAAGATCCATGCCATTCTTGTCTCAGAAACTTGGCTTAAACCTTGTCTTCCTTCTACCAGTTACTCTCTCCCAGGCTACACCCTTATAAGGAATGACCGCATTGGTAGAGTCGGGGGTGGTGTGGCTATTTATTTACGATCTGAAATACCGTTCTCCAAAATTAGCTCCTCACCACAACCTCCCCCTGCCGATGCTGCTGAGCACTTGGTAGTGGAAGTCACGTTATCACATACCAAGGTGCTATTGGGAGTTTTTTATAGTCCTTCTTTATTAGTAAACTATTTTGATACTTTCGATGAGCTTATCTTTACGAACCTTCCCACTTATAATCACGTCATATTAATGGGGGATTTCAATACGTGTATCCTAAAGAGGGATAGTAGAACCCATAAACTTCTATCCGTGATAGAAGGACATAACCTACACTTGTTACCCCTCAAAGCTACCCACTGTGCACCTAATTGTATACCCTCTCTTTTAGACCTTATTATTGTATCGTCTCCAGATCTTGTTGCCAATTACGGTCAGTGCGGATCAACACCCTTTTCAAATCATGATTTGATTTACCTCTCTGCCAAACTTCGACCTTCCAAGTTGAAGCCGCAAGTTCTTTTACGCCGCAATTTTGGTGGAATGGACATCGAGTCTTTGCGGAACGACGCTTGTAATTTTGATTGGTCTTCTGTGGCTGCTGAAGCTACGGTGGATGCCAAAATAAGTCGGTTCAATAATGTTCTTATTAACCTGTATGATAAATATGCTCCCATTAGACCCGTCAAATTAAAGCACCTGCCTGCTCCCTGGCTTACAGACGACATACGGAGTATTATAAATAAAAAACACCAATTACTGGCAAAATATAAAAAAAATAGATCTCCAGAGTCTCGTGAACAGTATGTAAAAATTAGAAATCGTTGTAATTTGCTATGCAGGGACGCTCAACGACGTTATATTCACAAATCTGTAGAGAATGGTGACGCCACTAAAGTTTGGAAATTTTTAAAATCTTTAGGAGTAGGTAAGCCAGCCCCAGGTACCCTTGGTTCAGGTATTGACGTAGATACTTTAAATCAGTATTTTTCCAAACCTTCTCTTGACTATGACTTTAATACCAAAACACAAACATTGCAACATCTTGCTTCTCTTCCTTTAAATGACTACACTCCTTTCACTTTTAACGAGTTTACTGAGGCTGACGTTAAAAAGAACATCTTGTCTGTTACATCGAATGCTGTTGGTTGTGATGAGGTAGGTCGTAATATGATCGTTCCCATACTTGATATTGTTTCTCCTATCCTCACTCATATTCTTAACCACTCCATCACATCAAGAGTTTTTCCTAAAATTTGGAAGGATGCTAAAATTATTCCCTTACCCAAAAAGACAAATCCAGCTTCTCTTTCTGACTATCGTCCAATTTCAATTTTACCTTTCCTGTCTAAAGTATTAGAACGCTTAGTCAAACATCAACTCTCCAATTTCTTAAACGCTAACAAGATTTTAAGTGACTTTCAATCTGGTTTCCGTGCCGGTCATAGCACCACCACTGCCTTAATAAAGATCACAGATGACGTTCGTTCTGGTATGGACAGCAAAAAACTTACAGTATTAGCGTTGTTAGATTTTAGTAATGCGTTTAATACTGTTGACCATGACGTACTGTTGGCCCTCTTGAAGTCTCTCAAGGTATCCCAATCCGTTTTGGACTGGCTTAGCAGTTATCTTCGAGGGCGTCGACAGTATATTCAAACTGCAGCAAACGCATCGGCTTGGTCAGATTTAATAGTTGGCGTGCCACAGGGTGGCGTTCTATCGCCTTTATTATTCACGATTTTTATTAATTTTATTACTGCCATTCTGTCCACATCGTACCATCTTTATGCTGATGATTTGCAAATTTATTCTCAAGCACCGCTTTCAGAACTGCCAAATGCTGTCCTAGCAATTAATAGTAACCTGGCGAATATCGATGCATGGTGCAAATCATTTGGTCTTAAGCTAAATCCAATTAAAACGCAGGCTATTATAATTGGTAGTCCCGGGCTAATTAAAAAAGTTAACTGGAGTAATTTGCCCGCAGTAGAGCTTGATGGCGTCACTATTCCCTACAGCGATTTTGTCAAAAATCTTGGCATTTACATTGATAATACTTTATCGTGGACTAAGCAGATCCAGGAGCTTAGTAAAAAAGTTTTCTGTGCCTGGAGTTCATTAAAACGTCTTAGGTATTTGCTTCCCATTCCTACCAAAATTTTGCTGGCAGATTCCTTACTACTTTCTATTTTAGATTATGCTGACGCTAGTTATGTAAATCTCTCCTTAGACCAGATCAATAAACTTGAGCGACTTCAAAATCTTTGTATAAGGTTCATATTTGGTCTGCGCAAATATGACCACGTTTCCGAATTTCGTACCAAGCTCAAGTGGTTGCCTATTCATCTTCGTCGGAATACTCATATTCTTTCACAGCTATACTCCACTCTCTATGATCTGAAATCTCCATCTTATTTGAAAGAAAGATTCATTTTCCGTGACAACCAGCACAAATATCTTAGATCGGCTGATAATCGTTCCTTGTTAGTGCCAACGCAGAACACTATTTATTACAGTCGTTCCTTTACCTCACAAGCTGTTACGCTTTGGAACTCTCTTCCAGTAGATATCAGAAAGGCGCCAAGTTTAAACTCTTTCAAAAGTATGGTTAAACGTCACTTTCTATGTACCTAGTAACTTTGTTTAATTTTTCTTATTTAGGTTTATGTATTACCACTGTTTTATTTGTTTTGTTTTGTTTTGCTTTTCTGTATAACTATAATCGAATGTTACTTTTATTATTATTATTATTATTTTAAGAGCATAAAAACTATAATTTATCTTGTGGTTAGCACCACTTTTTCTAGTGTATTGTTATCCTTATTATAAAGGTTGTCTGGAAGAGATCACTTTATTAGTGATAAGACCGCCTTTGTGTATCTTACTTGTATTATTTTTATGTTGTAACTTATAATGTTGTCATTTATTTTGGTGCACAATAAAGAGTTATTGTATTGTATTGTATTGTATAAGAAACAATTAATATTTTAAATTTTAAAAAATTGTGTTTTTGGAATACAAAAAAGGTACTTTACCAAGTTTCGTGAAAAACATCTTTTTTTTGTAGGAGATAAAAATAAAAAACCAAAATGTCAGTTTTTTAAAATTTTTCGCATAATTTTGAGGTTATATGAAAAAACTGCAAATACTAAAGTTGTAGATGATACCTAGGACTCGCAGTTTTGCCGAAAATCGTGATAAACGGTTTTTCCCTCTCCAAAGCCCCCCCCCCCCCCCCCCCCCCCCCCTCCCCTACACTTCCCAAACTCAAATCGTGCAAAATTTATTTTTCCTCATATTTTGGCTTTATCTATTATTTTCTTTTGTTTCAGAAATTATTTACCCTAGCCTATTTAAATAGTGTATTATGTTTTGTAGGATGCTGTACTAAGCAATGGGGTCACTAAAGTCGTATTTATTAGCCAGATTTCTTTCAAATATTTTATATGAACTGTCGCACACTAGGCGGAGCAACAACAGGGTAGATTTCAGTGAGTACGATTCGGCCTGATTCACTTCGCTGTATACCAGTATGCAATGGCGATTGGAATTGCGAACAAGTTCTCCCTTGTTTCGAGTATTAATTTACTAAATCACGTCAATCAAAAAGATTAACAAGATTCACGTTATGACGATTAACAAAGGAGATATTATAACATTTGGAAAGTAATACGAAAAAATGCTATGTTGCGATGCGGTCTGACCCGGCCCGGCCCGTCTCAATATTCTCGATCTTTAATTGTGCAGTTCTATCAGTGAGGCGGGATAGTAATAGTAATTTATAAGCTTACCGGCTATCTTACCTACAGAACCGGATCATAACACAATCACTGACGCCATTTGTGGCTGGAACAGATAAGCTCCCCAATTCACGTAATTGAGTCAATGTGCTTAGGGCTTTCACACACTTTAACGCGATAGAACGCCGAGACGTGCTATGACGCGGCATAATATGTAAGAAAATGTATAAGAGTCTTAAACGCTACGACTCGATTGCCGTTTTGTTACGTGAATTAGACCCAAGGCGGTGGTATCCAACTCGGGCGAGACGTTGCAAAACTTTACCAACTAGTAGTCACTGTAGTAACGATACGTATAGCCAGTCGTTCGCCTTTTACGAATTGCCCTGCAGAATAGCAGGATGGTCTATTCTTCTAAGGGGACCCGAACTAACATGGGGAAAAATGATAAGCTTTTATAATTATTGCTTCGTATTTACCAACATTTATGTGCATCGCTTTTTATTTGCGATACTAGCTGTTGCCCGCAACTTCGCTCGCGCGGACTTCGTTTACAACGCACAGCTTCTCCCCCGTAGGTAATAGCGTAATAATACGTAGCCTGTTGACCCGACCTATTAGTAATATTCATGCAAAATTTGAAGTAAATCTATGCAGTACTTTTTGAGTTTACCCCGGACATATATTGACTTTCCTACGATTTTATTATACATATATAGATTAGGGACGATTACCATTTTACAGTAGAACCCGACTATTTGGACCTCAGTTATAGGGATTCTTTATAATCCGGACCAGTAACAACGAATAATATAATAAATTTGCGCTAGCGCTTTCCTGGGTCCACATACACTTCACTACTCGAATTTTTAGCCAATAAAATTAAATAATAATTCTAAAAAACGGCACTAGATTTTTTTTTAATTTGCACACCATATCATGGTAGAATATGTTGGTAAACTATAATTAATTTTTGATAACTTGTAACACCTATATTGCAAATATTAACTCTGGTATATAAAATAAAATATTTTCATTTTATATACCAGAGTTTAGGCTGATACTAGAATCTTACTAAATTTAGAAAACCGAATAACAGTGCTAGGTCTGAGAACCTAAAACATCATGATCTGAGCCAAACAGATTGACGAGTAAGAACAACAAAACATACTCTGATATTTCATCAACATTTATTATATATTAAAATATAATATTTAATTATTTGTCAAATGTAAAAATAGTTTATCACTTTGAGGCAGTGTGAATCCATTGAGGTGAAGACACTTGTAATTCAATTCTTTTTATTGTTATTATTTCATCATCAACTTCATTTATATTATAAAATCTTTCCAATTCTTCAATTGCTTTATCTTCAAGCTGTAATAAATTGCATTTTTTATAAAATTATTATTCAGGGTTGAACTCCGTGGTTGAACTATACTATAACAACGCAGTGTTAAATTGCAATTGGGGGCCCATCCATAAATTATGTTACACGTTAAGACGGAGGGAGGTGGTCGAAGAAATGTGACATTGTGTGACAAGGGGTAGAAAGAGGTCCCAATTTTTTTTAAATATAATATTTTATATCTAAGTACTGCAACCGTAAATTTAAAAAGCCATCTGCATAGATAAGAAATAATCGAATGAGATTATTCCAATGTAAAATTGTAAAAAATGTGACGTCACACTAGGTAGGGGGGATCTCACAAATGTGACCAGCTATGACAAGGACGGTAAGGGGTCAAAAAATCATGAAATTAGTGTGACGTAATTTATGGATGGCCCCTTAATAGTAAACAGCGACAAATATTGCATGACTCATACTCGTGGCTATGTGGTGGTAAGTCCTGCGTTGTCTTGCCCGGGCCTAGAAGCACCGCTTTACCCATTCCTGCGGCAATACCGTCAGGGCTTGTCACTATCGTGTTGCGATTTAGAGGGTAAGGTAGCCGCTAAACTTACGCACATGGCATTAAGATCCAGCCACAACGATCAACACATCAACACCTTTGGTGTCTATATATACATACATATGTCTATATATACATATATATATATATATATATATATATATATATATATATATATATATATATATATATATATATATATATATATATATATATATATATATATATATATATATATATATATCATGAAATTAGTGTGACGTAATTTATGGATGGCCCCTTAATAGTAAACAGCGACAAATATTGCATGACTCATACTCGTGGCTATGTGGTGGTAAGTCCTGCGTTGTCTTGCCCGGGCCTAGAAGCACCGCTTTACCCATTCCTGCGGCAATACCGTCAGGGCTTGTCACTATCGTGTTGCGATTTAGAGGGTAAGGTAGCCGCTAAACTTATGCACATGGCATTAAGATCCAGCCACAACGATCAACACATCAACACCTTTGGTGTCTATATATACATACATATGTCTATATATACATATATATATATATATATATATATATATATATATATATATATATATATATATATATATATATATATATATGAATATGTCGAATCTTGTATGCAACCATGTTAGCCACTGAATCTTTAATGATGAGAACACGAGTAAACAAGTTTGCTCATGTTGCATATGCTAAGCTAGCACAGGAGGGGCTAAAATTGATGTAACATTAACTAATCTCGTGATGACTCCACCACCACTAATTGAAAAAAATTAAACTGGCTACAAATAACTCAAATATACTCATATCTCATTAACTACTGAACTGATTTAGATGATTCTTGGACTGTTCCCTAAGTTGAAATATATCCGATTTAAATCTAAAAGAATTATCTCGATATGGCTTGTTATTTCCGAGAAATTCGTGGATAAATATACAAACATACACACGGAATGTAGTACACGTGCTTGGATGTCTTAATAGACAATCATACTCAAATATGTAGTATGCAATTCCAACAATATTACATACACACATGTCAAACTGATAACCTCCATTTTTTCATTTGTTGAAAAGCAAGTCTGCTTGAATCGTAATAAAAATCAATCTGAACTCCTTACCTACTCCGTAAAGATATGTTTTATTGTAAATTACCCACCTGAGTTAAAGTAAGCGGTTTTGTCATGATTCTAGAAAAGTCATCTTTTTGTTTTTTCTGATCAGCTAAGATTTTATTGAATTCAATTGATTTCGGTTTATTTGGAGAACTACTCGCGATAGGTGCCTCACAAATCTTCCAAGGATTCTTCGGCTTTTCTGGAGGACTGCCGAAAGTTGATTTCTCCGTCAAATAATCATCAAGTGTCTGACGTGTTGATTGCTCACTGTCCAAAGCCAACTTCTTTCGTTGCTTTTGCGATAATTTTGGTCCAACATGATTTATAACTAAATTACCCTGTGTATTCCAAACATTATCATTTTGATTAAGTGTAACCGATTCTTTAGGAGATACCGACAACCTTGTACCTTGCTCTTGAGTTATGGCACTAAAAGAATTATTCTTCGTGAGTTTTGTAAAAGAACTTGTAGCCGGCTCATTTAAAATGTCCTTTGCAGTAGATATTGCTTTCAAACGTGCTTGGACAACTTTTTGTTGCTTTTGCTGAGATGTTGGCACCTTAGTCCACTTGTCAACATCTTTTGTAGTTTTATTATCTTCTTTAGAAATCGAACTTAACGAGAGAGTCACATCACCAGACGTATCATTCGACAAATCTAACGATGTCACAGAACTAACAGATTCATATCTCATTCTAGCTTTTTCGCTTTCAGTATATTCAATTTTCTTGTGCTTTTTCTTTTTGGTTACTTCAGTAGCGGTATCATATTTCTTAACCTCTTCATCTATATAATCTAAATCAACAGGACAATTCTTTGCATATTCATCAATAGTTGTATCATCAGGGGAGTTGTAAAATGGAGTAATAATACGCGATGACATAATAGGGTTAAATTTGCAGTAATATTTCGTTATGTCTTCCAATAACGTATCTTCTAGCATGTCTAAGGATCTGTTTTCAAGGATATTGCAAATATTAAGGGATATAAATTCCATACAGCATTGTTTTAACTGTGTTGCATTGTAAGTGTGAGCGAATTGACAAAGTTCAGTGCAATTCTTCAGGGTTAAAAGATTAGCAAGGGATATTTCGCACATTTCTCTGAGCCGACCTATGAATAACTGATCAGATACAATGAGCATGCTGCAAATAAAGTCGATGCTGTCGGAGTTCTCTATTTCTGGACATTTATCGGTGTATAAAAAATTGATTACAGGTAGAAGTATTCCATGGTTAATTGGCAGTGTTACCATTGATAATAATTTACTCTGAAATATATAAAAATTAAAATATTAGAGATATAAAGGTACCTCTAATTAAGAGGACATATAATACAAATAAATCTCATTATAAATAGACTGCCTCGTGGTCTAGGGGTTAGCGGCTCAGAGATCATAAGGTCCTGGGTTCGATCCCTGGGTCGGGCTAGTGCTATTGAAGTTTTCAGGGTTTTCTCGAAAATTCAAAAATGGTGCGTTACCACATCCGTGCCTTGGATGAGGACGTAAAGCCGTTGGTCCCAGTTTCGCTAGAAATAGCCGATAATCGTTATCGGGTCGTTAAATGCAGCGATGGGGATTACCATACATCTTGCCAATCGACAAACCGGTGAATCGTGGTGAACTGGAAAATCTATAGACGTTCAGTTTACTTTGCCTATCCCGCAAGGGAACTGGGCTTGGTGATACTTTTAAGTCTCATTATTCTTATATGAACTCAGACCTTATATGAACAAATACACTTACATATGTATAGACAGGTCTTGCAACAACAGTAGTTGGGATACGTCAGTTTAATAGTTGCGCTTTTCTTTACAAATTACAGCCTCAAGAGGCATAACGATAGATAAGTGTGCTGTGGAACGAAGAGAACATTCTGCCTCTTTTACTAACGTAATGCATGCATAGTAATGCCCTTATGTCAATTGGCTTTGTGCGCACCCATCGAGAGCAAGGACGTACGACGACGAAAAGCTATGACGAAACCATCCTAACCTCTTCACATTGAAATTGGGCTTCGTTGCCAGACTTGTGTATAAGGTTGTGACTAAAAGTAATTTTCACTGTAACGCTAAATTAGTTATTAGCTATTTTACGACCTGTAGGGCTACTCTTGAAAACCGATTTCAATTTTGAATGAATATTTAATGAATTTTGAAGTATTTCGTACATTGGACAACTATATTCAATTATTGGATTCGGCGACAGCGCCACACGAATTTCGTAATTTTTTGGAACTACTCATTATTGCTTTTATTCGTTATTTTGTTTAAAACGGTACTTAAAATTTCCACTTGTAACACTAGCTTGACGTGTAACGATGACATCTATTTCCAATAATTAGGTCGTTACTATACTAAATCAATGTGGGCAATATTGGTTTCAAGAGTACCGTTTTTTGACGATATTCGAAACTTATTGTTTTTATCAATATTGGTTTAAGATTTATATTGTTTTCAAGAGTAGGCCTGCTGTGCTGCTTTTAAATTGATCTTTCATATATTGTTATAATATATATCAGTTATATAAGGAAATATAAAAAGTATTCAGTTCAGTTTAGTAGATATAAAAGGTAGAGACTTACCTCGGTCCAAGAATGCATAAACATTCCATGGAAGTATTCGAGCCGTGCCGCCAAAACGCATTTGTGTGCCGAAATCATCATGTTGTCCTTAGAGCACACATTTGTATCCACTAGATCCGGGAAACCTTCACGATCCCATGTCAGGGGGGCGTTCTTTGTATAAGTAGCACTTTCTTTAAGACATACTATTCCATCTCTGTAACTAAAATAAAACAAAGTAATTGTTATTTTTCCGTGTCAATCCGGGCCTGTTTTGAAGAATATATCTTACGGCTTGCCATCTAAGGAGATGGCTTAAAGTTCCACTATTTATGATATACTGTAGCGGTTCAAGCAATCTACAAACGCTACCAGAAAAAATAATAAAAAATGGAAAAAAATGAAAATTAAATCCTAAATCATGATATCACAATTATTTATCTTGTACACACTATATACAAGTTTCAACGCTTTTTAAATGGACTTCGGTCCCCAGGCAGTACACCTTACCTGGCTGGGAAGATCTTCCTTTTCCCCTTACTTGTCTTTGTGTTACGGACCACTGAAGGGTCATAGTGATGGAAAACTACAGACAAAAATTAATCCAATACTCTCAATAGTATAATCACAGGATTTTTTTCAATTCATAATTTTTAGGGTTTCGAAGTAAATTAGGAACCCATATACTTTCGCTATGTCCGTCCGTCCGTCCGCACGATCATTTAGAGATCCTTATTACTAGAAACCTGTAATTTGGCATGAATACACATATTCGTCACGTCAACAGAGTAAATAATAAAATCTTGAAAAATATTTTTTTTCATGGTAGCTTCCCTAAATGTAAAGAAGGAATCGATTAAGGGACTTGTTTGTAAAATATTAAGCTTTTAAGTGCTAATTTGTATTAGAGTCAAGTGCTTCCCATGCTCCCCCCCTCCCTGGGAAAAAGATGGGAAAAAATCTTGATAGTAGTAAATATAATGAAGTTAAAGGGAAAACTATCAAGGCTTAGAAGGCTTTACAAGTTTTTGTGTAATAGTCGACCAACTTATAAAATGTACTTAGAGAAGTTTTTATAGGCGGTGAATCTGTAGTGCGGATATAGATTTTTCATTGACGTTGAATAGCTTTAATGTTTATAGTATGAGACTGTAAAAGCCCTCTTCTTAATCCGCATTATTGTGATGGATAACTTCGGAACCCT
The DNA here is from genome assembly GCA_036924255.1 of Apodemia mormo. Lineage (NCBI taxonomy): Eukaryota > Metazoa > Arthropoda > Insecta > Lepidoptera > Riodinidae > Apodemia > Apodemia mormo. The sequence continues at coordinate 26,002,924 of JAUPFN010000019.1, read as the reverse complement.
ACATTGCGCGTGGCCCGACACGCACTTTACAAATTTTTATACATGCTATACGCCACGTCACGAGTTGCAAAGGTTCAATGGCTCTTTGACTAAAGTTTAAACTAGGCAAGGAACATACCACATGTCACACGTGAAAACATCGCATTTGGTCTGTGAAATGTCACACTTAATATAAAATTTTCATTCATATTCAAACGGCAGAGGTTATAATTAATTTTTAATACCTTTTTAATTGACGTTCGAGTAATTTTATGAATGAAAATCGTTACCTACTAGGGAAATTTTACATGTGAAATTATTTTGATTTTTTATTTCATTTCATCCAATGGAAATTATTTACAAGTAGATAGTAATCATTTCCATGCTTAGTATCCATGGATACTAAGAGATAAGGAGTAAAGATGGGCGATTGTTACCGAATCCAATAATCGAATATTAATATTCGAATACAAAAACAATCGGTCGCTAGTTTGCAAATTCGAACAAAACCTAGTTCATTCATTTGCTTTTCCATACAAAATTAGTCTGTATTGTAATACATTACAGTCTACTTTTAATTAATATTCGTACTAGTAATAATTAAATAGTAACTGATTTGCGAACCGCTAGTTTATTCATTCAGTGTGCAATACAAAATTGACCGTTTTTTCGTATTATAAAGATTACTTTTAAGTTTTATGTGATAACAATAATAAGTTAAGTTAGGTTTTACAATCAAAATATTTTTATATGGGTGCAATAAAAACTACGATATCCGAATACAAACTAGTAATTATCGTTAAGTTCGATGATCAAATTTGCCACACGAAAATAAGTACTTTTCCCAGTACATAGAGTTTACTTTTACATAAGGTTACGGATATTCGAATATATAAACTAGTAGTAATGAAATTTGAATCGGAAGGAATGAGACGATGCTATACATACGTATTTACTTCTCGCTTATTTTCAAATTCGAATGAGCCATAAGTTTATTCGAATAATATGATTGCTATAATCGAATTATTCGAATAATATCATTCACAATTGCCGATCTTTAATAAGGAGTACAGACGTATAATAGGGTGACAGAGAAGTGTTCTAAAAATAAAGTTCCAGAATGGCGCTCACGTAGCATTAACTAAGATATGAAGTTAGTTGTTGCAGACAGATTGAAGTGTCATGTGCATAAGTATTCAATAGCGCTTTTAGCGCTGTTTGACAGTTTACTGGAAACATATTTACAACAGCTTTTCATTTTTTAAGTAATCAATTTTTTTCTAATTTACAAAGTTATTTCACTATTTACAAAATTTTATTACATTTAATTTTTTTAAGTGTTTGAAAATAATTTCGTTATTGAGGTATCGCTACGTTAAATAAGTTCTGTTATCTGATAACGTTTTAAATCATTGCATCAGAGGCATTGGCATACATACTAAAACTTGTCGAGCAGTTTGTGCAGCCCCATAACCTGCAGTCTCTTGGCGCTGGCTTGTACCAACTTGACGGGGTCGCAATGTTCACGTCGGGCCGGGGGCTCGTTACTACGACGTCGGTTGTTCTTCTTCTTGTCTTGCCCCTTGTACACTTCGAATGCGGATACATCTGAAGCGTTTTCTTAAAATATACGTTTAACACTGTAAAACTTCCTTCTAATATCATCGCATTATTTATTGACTAGCTGTGCTCGTCATGTCGTCTCCGTGGACTTAGAACTAAGCTTTCTTTTGTAAAAATCCCTAAATATTTTTCTAAAACAAAAGTACTCTAATGGCCAATTGCACTGTCACAGCACACTATTTAGGATTGTCCTAAGTTAAGACAATGTTAGTGCAATTGGTCATAAGTTACTCCTTATAAAATCAGCTATCTGTCAACGCAAGTTCCATTAAAACCAGTTAACCATTTTGTAAGATAAGGTAGAACAAACAGACAGATACAAAATTGATTTCTTTTGTATAAGTACCTAACGTGAAAACATTCTAGTGCACTTAGTAAAAAGCTAGTAATATATATATATATATATATATATATATATATATATATATATATATATATATATATATATATATATACTAGCTGACGCGGCAAACGTCGTTTTGCCATACCCATTGTCCGTACTAATATTAGACGGACGGATCGGAGCGACGAATTGACGTGTTTTTAAGTGTAGATAGTTGAAGTGATGGAAAGTGACACAGGCTAATATTTTGTCTCTTTCTAAATCCCCACTTCACTAAAATGAATTCAACGTGAGCGAAACCGCGGGCAAAAGCTAGCATTGAATATTATGCTGGTTATACGGAATCTTATAACCTTTTAGCTACTTTTTTTTATAACATAAGATAGCAAACAAGCAGATAGGTCTCCTGATGGAAAGTCAACCATCGCCTATAGACACCAAAGATGTTAATGGTGCGTTGCTATATTGTGGTGAGGTCTAATGCCACATGCATAAGTTTGCCGGCTACCTTACCCTCCAAACCGGAACACGACAGCGACAAGCACTGACGCTATTGCGGCAGGAATTGACTTACTATATAGAACAGTTATTTTAATTTTACTATAGTAAAATAATTATTTTTAGAGGTTAGCTTACCAATATATTCTAACTCCTGTTCTAAATCAATCTTCTCTTTCTTTTTATTATCAATCAGATCTTCCTTCCTTATCTTCAATCCACATGAACCTAACTCAGCCACGTCACAAGTGCCAGTATACATGTAACGTAAAATCCTCTCAAATACTTCTGGATGTACATTATCCAATACTATAATAGGCTTAGTATCATTTGTGCATGATTCTTGGTAGAGTTTGTAAAGGTAGTCACTACTAGATGCTACAATGAAGATATGCGCTGGGAAAAGTTTAGCGCCAACCTAAAACAACATTAATCTATATACATATAATAAAATCGTAGGAAACTCATGTATGTCCGGGGTTAACTTAAAAAGTATGGATTTACTTCAAATTTTGCATGAATATTACTAACAGGTCGGGTCAACATATAGGCTACATATTATCACGCAATCACCTACAGGGGAGGAGCAGTGCGGAATAAACGAAGTCCGCGCAGATGAAGTCGCGGGCAACAGCTAGTATCTATGTAAAAACAATATATATTAATATTATAAATGCGAAAGTTTGGATGTTTGTTACTCAATCACGCAAAAACTACTGAACGGATATGAATGAAGTTTGGCACACAGGTAGATGATGTCTTGGAATAGCACATAGGCTAATTTTTATCCCGAAAAAACAAGGAGTGCCCGCGGAATTTGCCAAAAACTTTTAAAATGCAGCGGGCTGCAGGCTGCAGCTAGTATATATTTACTTAATGGTACGGTCAAACAGTACGGTACGGTTTTTTGATGTGTAATATCGTATCTCTCGCTTTCCTGCAGTCTGTGGGAGTGATTTCGTGATATGCAACAGAATTGGGTGATAGGAAGCCGAGAAAGCGCGCGTTATTTGAATTGACCAATGAGAGCGCGCCATTTGAACTGAGCAATAAGCGCGCGCGGCGGTAGTGTCCGCCGTACATCAGATTGTACCAACTTAATCACTCATGGGTCAGATGGTCAGATATCAGTCACATTCAAGGAACTTATATACGATAACTGGAATTACTACGAAGCAGTATTTGAAAAATAAAAATGTACTTTATTTCGTTTATAATAAAGTTGACATTTGTTTCTTACATAACAGAGGGGGAAAACGTTCTGAGCAAGACAACGACATGAGTGGATGTTGTCCCTTTCTTGCAATTGCCAGTGTAAATAAAACTTTCGGATGGTAGATTTTTATATATTCGTTAATCGTTAAATCCCTTTTGTTCATACACGTCGATAGATACATTAGCATAAAATGTATTGTAATTAACATACAGTACCCGGCGATAAATATTGCACATCGAACTTTGGAAAGTGACAATCGGATAATTTCGGCTTCGTAAAGCGTTATCTCTGTCCCACACTACCTATGTGACGTTTAGTCAGTCGTTGTTCAAGTACGATAGAGTGCAGTCGCGTCCCGAAAAAAAATATATATTTAGAGTTGATAACACCCACAAATTTAAATAATTTAAAGTTGTAATATGGCATCTTTCGGAAAAAGAGGGAAACCTTTACGAGGTCAGTCACGTGAAATTATCTACAATGTTTATAAATACTTTGTAAGCGAAGCTGATAGATTTAAAAAAAAAGTAGATGAAAATGTAAGTTGTTATTTTAAGAAGATTCAAGAGCGAGTTGCAAATGCCACTGGAATTTCAAGAAGAACTTTGAACAATATATTAAACGAAGTCAGTACTGAAACACATTCGACTGAAATTAAGTTCAGCACTCCAAAGAAAGGGAGACCAAAAAAGCAATTTCGTTTGGATATGGACGATTTTGATTACGATGTTGTTCGAAGAATGGTGTATGATTTTCACTTACGATTTAATGAACTGCCAACAATAAAATCATTAAAAGCTAAGTTATCTGAAGCTATTAATTACAATGGGTCTGAAAAAACGTTAAGAAAAATACTTCATGACATGGGATTTCAGTTCACTAAAATGGAAGATAATCGAAAAATTCTAATGGAAAAGCACGACGTTAGTCTCAAACGAATGGAATACCTTGATAAAATACGCAAATTTCGCGAAACAGGAAAAAATATCGTCTACATGGATGAGTCATATATACATGCATCCCACACTAAAGGGAAATCTTGGAGTGACGATAAGAAAAAAGGAGTAAAAAAGCCAATTTCAAAAGGTCAACGTTTGATAATAGTTCATGCGGGAAATGAAAAAGGCTTTGTACCCGGTGCTTTTTTAACGTATAAATCCACGGACACTACAGGTGACTATCAAAATGAAATGAATAACGATAACTATGAGAAATGGCTGGTTAACCAATTAATCCCAAATATACCCAGTGATTCTGTTCTAGTTATCGACAACGCACCCTATCACAACAAGTATGTTGAGAGACCCCCCAACTCAAACACCATTAAACGGGAAATGATCAACTGGTTAAACAGACATGAAATTCCAGTTGATCCAAAATTAACAAAAACCCAGATTTACGCTATTATATGTCAGCACAAGGAGAGGTATACAGAGTTTTCTGTGGACAAAATACTTGCCGAACATGGGCACACTGTGTTGCGATTGCCACCATATCATCCGGATTTTAATCCAATTGAAAATATATGGTCTCAACTGAAAGGCTATGTAGCCTCTAGAAATGTGGGTATGAACTTAACTACAGTAAAAACATTATTGACTGAAAAAGTAAACATGATCGGCGCTGAAGAGTGGAAAAAGGTTTGCGATCATACAATCAAATGTGAGAATGAATATAGAAGCATTCAACACAGTTTAGACAATTACACTGATAGATTAGTAATAAATACGGCTGATAGTGACAGTGATATTGACCTATTTGAGAGCACAGATAGTGAAATGGAAGTAATTGAGAATTAGAATTATTATTATTTTTATTGCAATGTCTCATTTTAGCAATAGGTATAATGTTGTTTATTATGTACACTAAAGCTGTAATGTTCCAAAATAATTAAATACGTAAACATAATGTAAAAATGTTTTTTTATTTTATTTTAACCCAACCTAAAGCCATCACTTATAGAAAAATTAGTGTATTTTATACAAAGAATAAAAATATCAAAAGAAGCAAATCATACTTGTTTTAACAGCTCCTAATAGGTACCGGACTGTTTGTATTTTGTGCGACAGAGATAACGCTCTACGAAGCCGAAATTATCCGATTGTCTCTTTCCAAAGTTCGATGTGCAATATTTATCGCCGGGTACTGTAGCGAGTTCTAAAATGTGCTTATTTTAATTATTACGTAATTACTTATGCAATGCAAAAACTGTTTCTCAAATTAGTAGAATTACTTAGTAGTAATTTGCAAACTACGCATGGCCACCCTTATACTTGGCGATTGGCGCTTTATTTAGTAGAAAGAGACACACTCCACTCATGTGGTACTCTTCGAAACGATTTTGAAGCGCGTGTAAGCATTCCGGGTAGAATGTAACTTCCTTGGTCACATTATAGCGACTACTGCAAAGCTCGCTCGTTTCTTTTTCAAATAATGATAACGTATTGTGGTCACTACATCTTTTTTGTTTGCAATAAGTCACACAAGCAGATACAACTGATGCACGCGGCATTACCATCCCGCCACCCATAACCCATAACAACGCACCATCAATATCTTTGGTGTCTACAGGCGATAGTTGTCTCTTTCCTTTAGAAGACCTATCCGCTTGTTTGTTATCCTATGTCATAGCAGATATTTCGCCTGACGGAAGTAAGTAACCGTCGCCATATACATCAAAGATAATGGTGTGTTACCATCCGTATGGCAGGAATATTTTTGAACCTCTTCTTGATTCTTGATCCGAACTGGGACTGGAATATGCTTCCTGAGTTTGTGTTCCCCGGCGGGTACAACTTGGGGATGTTCAAGAGAAGAGTGAACAGGTACCTTCTAGGGAAGCGCGTTCCATCTTAGGCCGCATCTTAGCTTACCATCAGGCGAGATCGTGGTCAAGCGCTTCCCTATCGATAATAAAAAAAACCCTCTAAATTATTCGCAATTAGCTCCTTAGGTCATTGTGCGTACATGACATGCATGTAAATACGCGATAAAATTACAGGCTAAGCATTCAAGCCAACACTTTTGGAATTCACGCTTTTTACGAACTGCCTAACAGAGAGGCAGATGGTCTATTTTTTAAAAGAGGCCTGCCCCAATACGCCTGGAATTTTCGAGGTGGGGTATTTGTTACCAAATACTTCCTTAGGAGATTGGTTCTCGTTTGTATCATGGCATATCTTTATTTTTTAAGAAGAGGGGGAAAACGAGCAGGAGGTGCACCTGATGGTGAGTGATCACCACCGCCCATGGACATCCGCAATACCAGAGGTCATGCAGTTGCGTTGCCGCCCTTTTAAGAATGAGTAAGGTCTTTTCTTGAAGGCCCCCAAGTGGTATCCGTTTGGAAACACCCCTGCCGGTAATTGGTGAGTGAGGAGACCCATCTGTTGTGATATCCTATGCAGTCTTAAACAAGTACTCATATACGCAACCATATACATTATACGTATACACAAAATACCTATACAGGACATATCTATCACACAAACAAAAAAACACATTTCTGATATTTCATACCTTGAAAATAACGTCGTGTAAGATATCATCATCCGCTGCAGTTTCCATTAAAGATTCCATATGCTTCGAAAAACATGAAGGAGACAGATCTGGCACTGAGGTCAGGCCACATATGGGTTTGTCCTGAAATATAAAATAAATATCAGAACGACGGCTTTTTTGGGGATTTTTCTGCCGAAAGCGAAACGAACATCATTAGACGCTCCGGTTCATTACTTTTATCGCTTGGAGAGTACTGATTACTGGTGATACCCATCGCCGCATTTTAGCGATGTGATAATGATTATCGTTTTTTGTTCGTTTTGAAAACAACATTGACACATCATTAGCTTCCAAATTACTAAGATTTTTCGCAGGAAATCCTTAATAGAATTTGACGTTTATCTATTATGTTTATTTCTTCGCTCATAATGCGAAAACTACTGTATGAACCATAGTAATATTTTTTTACGTCATATATATTATTATATTAAATAAATTATGCTTTAGGCATTTTTTTGTTTTGTTTTCGTTCTGATATTTAGGCATTAACATCCCGGCATACGCCATCTCTCAATCCCCATAAGATCTATGGCGTCTCTTTCTAGGCGATGGTTGTCTATTTACATCAGAACAAGGAAGTTATATTCTATCTGGAAGGTCCACATGTACTTCAAAATCGTTCCGAAGAGTACCACGACATGAGTGGAGTGTGTCTCTTTCTACTAAATAAGGCGCCAATCGCCATATATAAGTGCGGCCATGCTTAGTTTGCAAATTACTTCTAAGTAATTCTACTAATTTGAGAAACAGTTTATGCATTGAATAAGTAATTACGTAATAATTAAAATAAGCACATTTTGGAACTCACTATGTTAATTACAATACATTTTATGCTAATGTATTTATCGACGTGTATGAATAAAAGGGATTTAATGGTTACCGGATAAATAAAAAATCTACCATCCGAAAGTTTTATTTACACTGGCAATTGCAAGAAAGGGATAACATCCACTCATGTCGTTGTCTCGCTCAGAACGTTTTTCCCCTCTGTTAAGTAAGAAGCAAATGTCAACTTTATTGCTAACGAAATAAAGTACATTTTTATTTTTCAAATATTGCTTCGTAGTAATTCCAGATATCATATATAAGTTCCTTGCATCAGAATTATCATTGTTTTTTTTTTTTTTAAATAATCGTTCATAAGAACTTCATAAGAACTCAACAGTTACGAAGACTTTTAATATAGCTTCGGACAGCATTCAATAAATTTGACAATGATTCTTCAACTTCGGTCTCCCTCGGTACCTATAGTGCGCACGGAACTAGTTGGCCGCGCCTTAGGTATGTGAACGGTGAGGCGGAGAGGCAGGGGCGCTTGCTGTCATTACTCAGTGCGGCGCCGTACTTTGCGACGGCAACACGCGTTGAAAGTTCCGGCTAGTTTAGACAAAACGCACATAAGATTGCAATAGCGAGATGAGTCCGCCGATAAAAAGACAATCTAAGGAAATAATATTTAAAGTGCATACATTTTTTAATAAACGGAAAGCCGATGTCAATAGTTTAGAATATAAAACTGATGCGAATATACATAAACTAGTAGCAGAAGCAACAGGGATATCAGAACGAAGTGTTAGGAGAGTGATTGCTGAAAGTAAAAAATCGTTGCAAAATACAGGGGAAGCAAGATTTAGTTTTCCACGTAGACCAAAAGAAATAAAAAAGAAAATACAAGTTGATGACTTTGATTTAGCAGTGATAAGAAGAAAAATAAATCAGTTTTATACGGTAGAGAAAAAAATTCCAAGTCTACGAAAACTAAATGCTGTGTTAAAAGAGGATAATATTTTAGACTGCGGATTGACTTTTTTAAGAACACTTTTGCACAAACTGGGATATTCATTTAAAAAATGTAAATCGAAGAGATGCCTTTTAATAGAGAGACCAAATATTGTTGAATGGCGAGTGAAATATATGAGGGCTATAAGAAAATTCAGAGAAGACAAACGAAATATATTCTTTTTGGACGAAACTTACGTTAACCAAAGTCACAATGTCCAAAAATGTTGGCAATCTTCGTCGGAGCCTGGAATTTATACAGATATAGGCAAAGGAAGGCGTTTGATAATAGTTCACGCTGGTAGCCGGAACGGGTTAGTTGACGATGCTTTGCTAATTTTTAAATCAGATTCAAAAACGGGGGATTATCATGGAGACATGAACTCTACAAAATTTTACAACTGGGTTGATCAAAAATTAATACCTAAACTTCCACCTAACTCAGTCATACTTATGGATAATGCTGCCTATCATTGTGTGCAAGTTGAGAAGAAACCGACTATGTCCAGTTTGAAAATTAATATGCAGAACTGGTTGCAAAATCATAATGTAACATTTTCTCCCACGATGATCAAAGCTGAACTCCTGAGGTTGATTAATGCGACCCAATCAGAAAAAATATTCAAGATTGACGAACTTCTGAAAGCTGCAGGTCATACTGTTCTCAGACTACCTCCATATCATCCAGACCTCAACCCGATCGAGCTTGTGTGGGCAAATATTAAAAATTGCCTGGCCAGAGATCACATTAATGCTACATTGGACGAGAAAATGACAATACTAACAAGGCTATTTTCCGAATTCTCTGCCGAACAATGGCAAAAATGCGATGACCACGTACAAAAAAATGAACAGGAATACTGGAATCATGATATGAAATTTGATACTATGATGGACCAAATCATTATAAGTTTACAAGATGATTGTGAATCAAGTTCAGAGAGTTCAGAATCAAGTGATTCTGAGAATTGAGTTTGTTTGTTTGTTTGAACGTGGTAATCCCAAAAACTACTAAACCGATTTGAATAATTCTGATTTTTATTATATAATACACATATTTAATACACATCCATAACTCATCATTATTTCGTTTCGTGGTCATTTGGAGGCAAAAGCAAAGCTTTCGTCCAAGAAACTTGTTGTTCTGAACAGGGCAAAACAGTCGATTGTTTGCGACTCTACAAGTCACAAATCAGGCTTCATAGGAGTACTGTTCTCATCTTTGGCCAGGGGCTCCACAATACCAGCTCCTTCCTTTTGAACGCATTCAACGCAGAGTGTCTTCAATGCCGATCACGATAAACGTATACTGATGACTCAGCCTGAACTAAATACTTTTCGTAACTTCCACTGACACGTGTTTACTACCAAATTACTGAACTAACATTACAAAGTTCAATTTGTATTTTATTTATTCTTTTCAATAAATGAAAAAATATTGTTCACGATATTTTCAGATTGGTCATCACTGTCTAAGCTCATGTGCATTGCGAGCAGTTGACAACCCGCCCCCTTACCCCTGTCACCACCTAAGGCGCGGCCAACTAGTTCCGCGCGCACTATACATTCATCCACATTCGTAGTGTATATCTGTCTTATCAATCTTTTATCAGTTTTGTTATTTTTTGTTATTCGTTTTGCATGCCCAACCCAATTATAAAAAAAAATTTGAAGAAGGAATTTTGAAGGGGATGTATGTGGGGACACAGTAGGAATGCGCAGACGCAGACGCAAGTTTATATGTGAATTGTGAAGGCATTCCGCGCGCCCTCACGCGATAATTACCAGTCTTTGTAACTTGTAATTTATGTGTGTTTCATAATACAGCATATGCCCTACTATAAACTCTATTAATTCATTAACAGCGGCAACCGAACCATAGTCAAAACGACCACACACGCGCCTTAAACCCTAATACTGTGTTCATATAATCTTTTCTTTTAACCTCTAAAAGGCGGTGGTACCAAATACCCGGGCGAGACATAGTGGAACTCTACCATCGAGTTGTCACTATAGTAGTAACACATATAGCCAATAGGTCGCCTTTTACGACCTTCATGGCAGAATGACAGTAGGTCTATTCTTCAAAGGAGCCCAAACCAACACGAGTGAATTTAATACATTCAGGCGTTACTTTGCGGAAATCCATTGTTCAGACGAAGCAAACTAGTTATTTTCAATTTTCCACGAACTTTTAAGTGTTCCTTTGCGATGTTACTGAAAAGGAAAACATAAAGCGGTGTGTTGTTCCATTTCTTACACCGCTTTTATATGTTATATATAAAATGTATATATATATATATATATATATATATATATATATATATATATATATATATATATATATATATATATATATAATATATAAAACATACCATAAATAGTTTTCTTACTCTGAACAATACGAGTGAAATTTCTCTTTTTCACCGCAGTATTATAAACACAAAAGATCTATACATATAATAAAACCGTAGGAAAGTCAAAACTGTACATTGAATATTATTTTAAAAGAATACTTGGGGCATGATCTACAATCGATATCTAAGCCAAAAATACAGTTTTTAGAATTTTGGTCTGTTTGTTTGTATGTATGTCCGGGGTAAACTCAAAAAGTACTGCATAGATTTACTTCAAATTTTGCATGAATATTACTAACAGGTCGGGTCAACATATAGGCTACATATTATCACGCTATCACCTATGGGGAAGGAGCTTTGCGGAGTAAACGAAATCCGCGCGGACGAAGTCGCAGGCAACAGCTAGTATAGTAATAAACAAAAGTACCTGTATGCATGCAAAATTTAAGCCCTCACTATCAACGGCGATAATAGACGCTCTGTGCACATTAGGTATTTTCGTAATACGAACAGAAGTACAGTCGTCCTTTTCTAAAAACTGCACCAGAGGCGATTTGTTGTCCTTTTCTTTCTCCTTTTTAATTGGCTGCGCAGGAGTAGGTTTGGTTTTCCGGGATATATTGCCAATGAAAGCTTCGCCATATTTAGTAGTGAAATAAAGTGCGTCGTGTGTCAGAGCTACGTACTTTATGTGGATTTGATGAGTTAATCCAAAAACACATCTAAAATTACATATAGATTTCTGTAAATAATTTGTAAAAATAAATAAAGTAGCAATAATAATAATAATCAATTTATTTCAGATTATAATACATCTATATTGTGTTCGTAATAACTTATGTTATTAATTTCTGTCAATTACATTAAAAAATTAAGAAATTTTACAAAAAAATACAAATATGCTTAAAAGCATTAAGTTACACCTTTTGTACTGATTTGTGCAATAAAGTGCTTCAATAAATAAATATTATAAAAACGCGATTATATAAAATCTATCCGTCTGTCTGTCTCTTCTTCACGCCAAAACCACTGAACCGATTTGGATGAAACTTGGTACAAATATAGTTTGAGACCCGAGAAAGAATATAGAATAGTTTGTTATCCCGAAAATCATACGGGAACGTAAACCATGCGGGTAAAAACCCGGTACTTTTATTTTAGATTTTTTCTACGCGGACGAAGTCACAGGCACAGCTAGTTTATTATATAAATCAGAAATAATCTTTTAGATAAGACATACCTGGTCAATTTGTTGCTGGTATCCTGCCATATCAACAGTTGGCCGACGTTGGTTAAAAGCAGAACTGTTACTCGTGAATACACACCTTGTTCACTTACTTTTGCCTCCACACAAATTTGTTTAAGGTTTATTTGCCTGAAAATGTCTTAAATCATTAACAAGAGTATGTTTTTATTGCACTTACATAATTAGCAGTTATAGTACCACCAAATTATCTGGGGCCTCAGTAATTTACGTAATTTTTTTTATAATATAAGATAGCAAACAAGCAGATGGGTCTCCTTGCCCCATCCCCCCCCGGAATTTGTTAACCTACTACTAACTATCTATTGTTGTAGATAAAATATAATAAGATAAAAATATAGTCTTAAAATATTACTTTTGCCCCCCGACCCAGAAACTGGGTGTACCCATGGGTGCACTTGTTGTGCCTACACACTCTGCCTAAGAAGAGGAGATATGGGCGTGATAATAGTGAAGATACCTAATGTGTGTGTATGATAAAATGGAAGTATGGATTTTAGAATGCATGCAAATAATGAATGTAACTTAAAAGAAAAAAAAAACACAATTCAACATAATATTGTGCAACAACTTATACAATAATATTTGCAATAAAGTAAAAAAAAGTATTTCTCACTTAATGGCAATTTTTTTGCAAATATGTTTGTGGAGAAGATAGACGTCACCGCGACTTGTAGTTAGGACTGTAGCGGCATCTGTAGCATCTACCAGTTGCAAAGTTGCTTCCTCTTTGTTATTTAATGATATAGCAACCTGTAACAATATAATACATCATTATGTACACTTGAATACACTTGTACTGTTTCACAAAACTTTTGTACAAGTTACACTTTTACACTTTTTTACAAGATACCGTAAAAAGCGAAACCGATTGGCGATTTAAGTAAATTGATTAAAAAGTGTTTTGTGAAACAGTACAAGACGTGTATTCAAGTGTCATTAAATAAATCGTTGTCAAATGAATATTTGCTATGTACACTTTTTGGAGATTTCTATATTTTTACTATTATGACTAGTTTACATATGAAATTTTCTTATAAAAAACTATTATATGATTCTAAGCATTCAGTGTATACTGAGCTGTAATTGCTAAAAAATATATGCTCTGTGCATTAACCATAATATTGTCAATTAAAAACTGCTGTGTCACAAAGATTTTGTTCTTGATTTTTGTTCATTTGACAACGATGAAATGGAGTTTCACCAAGTGCCAACGGCAAATTTTTAAAAAATATAATACGTAATGTTATAGCATTCTTGATTTGTAAAAAGAAAATGCTTGTCAAGCGGTTAATTTTCAAATCTAAATTAGCCCAAGTACATAAATAGTGTTTTAGTTTTAGCGTAAAGGTTTAGCTCTACCATTACCTCAAATATACCGGTTTCCTTGTGGAGCGAAGTTATAAGGGTTTTAAATCTATAAACAGTTTATAGAGTTTTTTTTTAATAATTCTTTGATGCTCCATTGGTTTGGACATGTAGAAAGAATGGTAGATGAAAGGTTAACAAAACAGATATACAAATACAATTCGAATGTGGAAGTAATGTCGGTACCGGGGAAGACTAAGACTAACGTACCATGATAAGATTGATTGAGTTTTTTTCGAAGATGTTGTCAAGAGTCTTCGCAATCGGCGCGTGTGTATGAAGAGAATGATAAATGTGGAGGAAGCGAGACAAGCCTGCATGGATCGTGATGTATGACACTCGGTTCTCTCCACGAAATAAAGAAAACAACGGAATTGGCAAGTACAAACATTTGTATCAGGAACGCGATCGCCACACTCACACATAAAATAAGCATTATTGCATATAAACTACTAATGCAAACATTGTTTCATTGGTCGTTTTCATTTTAAGCAACAATAATCCGAAACACACAAACAGAACATTTAAAAATATACCAAAGTGCGTTACAATACATTTTATTTTGCTACAAAAAAAAAGAGTATTTACGTCCTTTTGTAGTCTATTCAAAATAGACTCATCTATTTGTACAATAGTGAAACTTAAGATCGTAATAGTTTCGCTATTCTACAATAGATGGCAGCATTGATTTTTCCGTAGTTTTCAGTTGATCATATTTGAGTAGAGAACTTTCTAGAACGATATACGTAATGACTGTAATTACGCATATCTTTCTAGAAAAATTAGGTCAACCTAAAATGAACTTTATATGTAAGGTGTACGGCTGATTTTAGCTTGACTTTCTATTATATCATTAGAGATTATATTAAATCAGGAATTTAATTAAAATAAAATGAAAATTGTACTTTCGAATGATATGAAATATCTCCATTTTTAATCATTTGTATTCTACTATCATTTCTGCATTCAAGGATGGCACAATACGGCATAATTCAGTGTATAATAGATTTTCGCACGACGACTATCTCCTAATGATATGGTAAGTATCACTAAGGCAATTTAGAGTAAAAGCGCATAATAGTGACGCACGCGGCACGCCCACTCTTCACTTCCCCTTGTTTTCTTTATTTCGTGGTTCTCTCTGCCTATCCCGTAAGGGATTTGGCGTGAAGATATGTATGTACTTCTTTGATGTTCGCTGTTCCCAATTTCCGTCTATAATGTACAATTCCACAATTTTGGCTTAAACCGGTTTATTTAGGCTTACGAAGCGCTCTCATTTCAGATACGTTCCTAACTAAACTTTTATAAAAACCGACAAATACCCGCATTGACCGGTATTTATTAAACCAGTTTAAAACCCTGGTTGTAATTATACAGAGTGCCGGAGACAGTATCCACTTAATTTATGCACCGTCTCGGGAATATTTTTTCTTACACCATGCACAAAAAATGAACCCTAGAAACCCATGGATTAAATGGACACACCTTTCAAAACTATTTAATAGTTTGTCAATGTAGCTTGCAATTACATATAGAAATACAGAGTTATACTACTTATCAATGAAGTAAAATTATTTCAAGGGTAATTCTTAAACTTTGTTATCTCATTTTACTATATAATATTTCACTATATAATATTTCACTATATAATATAACCTACAAATGTATGAAATTTTTGACAGTAATAGGAGCGTTTACATAAAGGCGCGGCGACATGTTTCCTTCCCAATGGCGTGTCTATTGGTATTCATGCGGTCTTTGTAGAAACTCAATAATTTAGGCACAAGATTTTATTTTTTTTTGATTTCGTAACTTTTACACGCGCTTCTCTGTTTACTAAACGTTACCATTTCATTGTAACTATTTCAATAACCATGTAGTACTACGTCAGTTTGTCAATGAGATAAATCTTTTAATTTAAATTAAAAAAGTTTTTAATTTTCGCAACACATTCCTGATTACTTGATAGCCTCTTTTAATAATAAAAAAGTAAAGATCGATAAGTCACAACAAAAGCATGCTGGGTAGCTGGTATTTTTTTTCAAGGGACGAAAATAAGCTCTCCTGTGATAGTCTTAGGACCTATTGAAGGAGAAGCAGACTATTGACTAAATGTGCCTTAGTATCGATACTTAATGGTAAAGTTTTGCAACTTCTCGGTGGGCTTGGTACTACTTTCCTACATTATCTTGCTGCAATAGCGTCAGTGTTTATCACTAGTGCAATCCGGTTTGGAAGGTAAGGTTACAAGTTAATGCACATTAAATCGCGACCCAGCCACAGGAATTGCTAACGCACTATTTACGTACCAAAAACTTTCAAAGCAAAGGAGCTTACCCTCTTCGGAGCAGCAACAACTTTATCCTCTTGGGAATGCCCCAATTGGCCCAAGTTCTGCCCCCAAGTGTAAACCGCATGGGCATTCCAAACCACAGCATGCGACCGTCCAGCGCATATCCCCAAAGGGTGTGAAATTTTTATCAACGGTTTTACAGAAGCCAACTTAATAGTTGATGGGTTTTTCGCGGTAGACGGACTCGTACTCTCAGTATTGTTCAAGCAGTATTGGACTACCTGAAATGGAATTTAATATATTGTAAAGCTTGTTGACTCATGGTATATTATTTTATTGTATTACGAGAAGTTGTTAAATTATTATTAGAACCAATTGTTGATATATTATCAACAATTATTTATTATCGAACACATAAAAATAATTGATTTAATTAAAGTAAGCAAATTTTGGCCTTTATCAATTATACTAACACTCTGGATATGTATTCTTTTTTCCTTATAATATTATAAAATAGTGAATACGTGATAAGTGTATGATGTGTGTACTTCTGGGTTTGTTTATTCATGTTCATAGATATTTATTTATTCATGTTTAAGAAACACCTTTTTACACAAGCGCCTGTCCTTGTCGGCGATCGAACTCAAGCCTCGACTTGATCGGCATCGTTAGGCACACACGGTTACCACTCGACCAACAAGTTGAGGAGTTGGTTGAAAAAAAATATGGAATTTCGTTACGGGGACAATACACTGGAACGTTTTGTATAATATACACAGTGATCTTCAGGCTGGAACTTGGCCTGGTGTACAACCGTGCGTCTAGATAACAATGTAATACTTACAAAAAGTGTGAAATGTATAAAAATCTATAATTTTATACATTTCAAGAGAATTATAAAAGAAACCAATATTCAACTTCATACTACTAAATTAAAAACACCAAACAATTTTAGTAATATGCCAATTAGTATAAAGTAACACTGATGCCAGCTTTTAAATCTTGAAATATACTTTGAGGCCTAACAGAAAAAAGTTACTCACGGCACCACTTTGCAGGAGAAAAACAGTGGACGTAAGTGTAATAGCCGCCTGTAAGCAGGGTTCGGGCAGGCGAAGAGGGACTGGTCGCAGTGCAGTGGAGTGAGGCCCTCCAGCTCGAGCTGGTTGACCCGCGCACCAAACCTCCCCACCCTCAGCAGAACCACATACCCACACACTGTGGAACTTACCCAGAAGAACCTGAAATTCGGAAAATTTATAATTAATGTCAATGTTTAAGATCAGTGTCTGATTTGCTGGTATATCAATATTTTTGTAGAGTACGTAAAACAATTAGTTCAGCGTATCTCTCTTGTACAGCTCGCGTCAAGAAAAAAGAACGCGGACGATGTACATATGTACTTGCGCCGTATGCAAATACTAGACGCAAATGGTGGTAAGATGGGGTTGCGGGTGAGGTCGCTCTATTGGGTTTTGCGCGCTCGCCATTGGTTCGCCAGTCGTCTTTTTTCGCGAACTGAGTAGAGATTGGCCATAACTGTACCCATTCGCAGAATTCTCCCTTATGTTAGCGTTCTTTTTTACCTGACGCGAGCTGTAATTGCCATTCAACGCACTGCTACTTACGAGAACGATTCCATATTTGTTTATACATTTAAAGGCACCGCTGCTACGCCGCAATCGTTGCTATCCTGCAGCCAACCTGCTCAGAGACCGGACCCCCAATTCACGTCACAAAACGTCAATCGAGTCGACGCGCTTAGTTCTCTTACATACATAAACACGATGTAACATCGCGTCGTAGCACGCCACGGCATAATATGATAGAAAAGGTGTAAGAGCCCTACGCTTCAATTTGATTGGAGTTTTGTTACGTGAACAGAGTACCGAGGCTCTTACTATAGCCATTAGTTTGTATCACATCGTTTAAATGGACATTAAAATTGACAGATATGGGCAGAAGAATCGTAAACAAAAAGGCGAATGCTGCCAATGAGAATTTATGTCTAGATTTGGTTCATTATTTGCACTTTAAAATGAAATCGGCGTGTTGACATTCTTTCAATTTTTGTGAAAACATACTATTAGGTAGCAAACAAACAGATGACTCTCCCGATGGAAAGAAAAACTATCGCTTATAGAGAGCACTAATACCACAGAATACTTAGAGACTAACAGAAGTCAATGTTCCATACAAGTAATGTACGAGCATAACACACACATACACCTCTCACAGACGCGATATCTCGGACTGTACCGAACCATTCCGAGATATTGCGTCCGTGAGAGGTGTTTACGTGTGAGTTGCTCGAATATTACATGTATATAAATTGACTACTGTTAGTCTCCAGTATACTGTGCTATTACGTTGTTCCGTGTGGTGGGATGGCAGCGCCACATGCATAAATTAACTAGACATTAAAATGTTAGTGGTGCGTTCCTATCCGTGTAGCGAGATGGTATAGCCACATGCATAAGTCCCGTGCATAAGTACCGGCTACCTCACCGGAACACGACAATGACAAGCATTGATGCTATTGCGGTCGGAATAGGAAAGCGGTGGCATCAAATACCCGGACGAGACGTTCGCATTGCGAAACTCTACCACCTAGCAGTCACGATGATAGGGACGCGTATAGCTCATTAGTCGCCTTTTACGATCTGTGTGGCAGAGCGGTAGTTGGTCTATTCTCCAAATAAGCCCGGACCAACGCAGGGGAATACTATACTACTACTACTACTGAAGGCACGGGCCTCGGTTAACCTCGTAAAACTGCCGGTCGTAGTTGTCACAAGAAATAAGTACAACCGCTGAAAGTCGATGAGGACTACCGCGTTTATAAGGATTTAATTTTGAGGTAATACACCAGTATTACATTACCCTAAACTAGTCACAACTACCACCACGTGTTGGTCCGGGCTCCTTTAAAGAATATACCAACTGCCGTTCTGTAAAGTAGTAAAAGGCGACCGATTGACTAAGTGAGCCACTACCATCGTGATTACTAGGTGGTAGAGTTTTGTGTTGTTTTGCCCGGATCTGGTACCACTGCCTTATCTATTCCTGACGCAATAGGTCAGTGCTTGTCACTGTCGTGATCCGGTTTGGAGGGCAAGGAAGCCGGAAAACTTATGCATGTGGCATTAGACCTCGTCATAAGACAACAACGCACCATTGACATCTTTGGTGTCTATAGGCGATGGTTGATTCTTTCCATCATGGGACTCATTTGTTTGTTTGCTATCTTATAATATAAAAGAATCTAGGTTCTAAGTATGGGTCATTGAAAACATGATAGGTTTTTCTGTATTTAAAAAATGTTAGTTTATTGATTGTAAGTTTGACTTTTTATTTTATATTTTTATATCATAAGACAGCAAACAAGCAGATGAGTCTCCTGGTGGTAAGAGTCAACCATAGCCTATAGACATCAAAGATGTTAATGGTGTGTTGTTATCTTGTGGCGAGGTCTAATGCCACGTGCATAAGTTTACCGGCTACTTTACACTTCAAACCGGAATACGACAGTGACAAGCACTGACACTATTGCGGCAGGAATAGGTAAGGCGGTGGTACCAGACCGGGGCGAGACAATGGAGAACTCTATCACCTCGTAAGTAAGTTGGTACCTCCGCCTAAACCGAAATAATGTTGGAGTTAGTCACCGCTGTCTTCGGTTTGGAGGCTAAGGTTGCCGGTAAACTTATTCATATAGCACTAACATTTACCACTAGTAACATCTTAAGGGTCAAGGAAATGGATATGACGGCGGACATTACACACGAATAAAAATAATAACCAAGAGACAAAATAAAACATGCCATTTATTTTACATGAGGTTTAACCATGACTGAGTGAATACTCCCGGGAGCTTTGTAGGCGTTGGGTGCCAACGCATACGATTGTCGAGGATTTATAGTAGATACGACTTTTACGACCCTCTGTGGTGGTTCGTCTACAAACATCATGTTATCAAGGGATGAGGATGATTGCTTTGCGTTTGAGTCTCCACGATTTAACAATGATCTCCAATTTCCAGCCACAGCCCTAATTAAAGGTTCACCTCTGATTAAACAATACGCGAAGACCACTATAAGTAAATAACTTGATGTGAGCATACATATATAAAATATAATCCATCCTCTATTATTTGCAATTGCAACTCTTAAAGCATCCATACATCCATTATTTTTATGAGATTTTATTTCTGGATCATGAGACTTACTACATTCTTCAGATACAGGGATTAAACCTGTCTTATTAGAAAGAGTACAACATTGAACTGGATATAATTTGTCCATATTTGCTTTATGCCAATGCGTGTCTATAAAGTCTTTGTAATCTGTTGCACCACAACATTGATATTTAACCATAATATGGTCCCATATATGGGTAATCAAATCATTTTCCTTACCATAATTTGAAGCTATTGTACCACGAAGAAACACTCGTGTTTTCTCATTATTCGTATAAATATTATAAATGCCAGATATGAAAAACAACCAAAAGGCTATAGAAGACATTACTGAAGCAAGAAACACATAGGATTTAATAGCACATTTCATTTTGCAACCAGCGCCTAATATGCCACAACATGACGTCAACATAGCCAGAACAGCTATTGGTATAATTATGGTAGTCATTGGAGTGAACCACAGCTTTAAATTAACGAAATTCGCTATCTTGGGCACTAAAGAACTTTTAGTAACTGTGAAGTTGACGTCACGAAAGAATTCCGTATTGATTACGCACCAGACACTAATAATTAACCAAATCATGCTAAATATAAAGAAAAATAAATTGGTGAAACCTAAACATGTTCTTGGTAAGCCAGTTGTATGCATTTTATTACAAAAATGTTTTAGCACAATAACTAACAAAAAATGTTATTTCCACTTTAAAGACATTAATGACATATTTTGATATGAATTGTCATTTATTACTATAAATGTCTAAAAGTAACTAAAACCTCCATAGAATAATTATGTGCAATAGATTTTACTCCTCTACATTAATATCAATTATTTTCAAACTATCTAAAAAACATTTCTGTGCATGACAGTCATGTTTACCAAAGAAGTTAGGGACTACTTTACAACGAAGTATTGTTTGAATGAGACACAAAGCCGTCAATAGTCCTTAAATATGGACCTTATGAAGTATATGATACACACATACATATTTCCCTGCGAAATCTGTTACGATAAAGGTAGGAAGAATTAAGTGCCATTCATTACGATCCAGAAACTATAGCCTTGTTTCCCCCACATTTATTCATGCAAAAACGCCGGTTTCGGACACCTTCAGGCAGCACGCGACCAACGTAGTTAGTATAAGGTATATATAAATGTAAGTTATCATATTCGCCTAAGGAACAAGCCCATAGCCCGTGACACATTACGTAGCGTAATCTATTTATATAAATAAACATGAATCTCTAAATATGTTGTTAAGCGCAAAACTCGAGAACAGCTAAACAACCAATTTGGCTAATTATTATTTTGAAATATTCGTTGGAGTTCGAGGAAGGTTTTTATGGAGAGAAAAATAGAAATATTGTAAAGAAAATAATAAATACAACACTTTTTTTTCACTGTAGAAACTGTTCCTACTGCCAAATATTTGAGGTTTTAAATCTTAGTAAGTATTTGTCTTTAGAATATAGCGCATGCCGCGTGATGCCAAGATGCGTCCATGCTTATATTTACTCGTAAAAAAATGTTATCAAGAAGATAAAAAACTTATGTATTAAAACAAATTGTAACAAAATTGTGAATTAAAAAATAGTGCCAAACGTTGCGCGCCCCATTTGGATACAGATTGAAATAGCGCAAGATTACCCTAGAGGATATTGACTATGTGGCGAAAACCCTACAATCCCCCTAAGTCCCAACCCCTGTGACCAAGTATAGTATTTTTGAAGACTCCCCCGCCTAAATCGGTTACGTAGTAATGGGTGCTAAGACTGACATACCGTGATCACATTGACCAGGTAATATCTGAAAACATGGAGGTTATCCGTTTGAAATATATGTATGTCCAATAATATTATTGGAGTTGGATAATATTAAAGTATGATGATTTATTTAGTCGTCCAAGCATATACTAAATTTTGTAAGGTATGTATGTTTGTCCACGAATTTCTCAAGAACTAAGTCATATCGATATAATTATTTTTGATTTAAATCATGTATATTCCAACTAAGGGAACAGTTTAAGTTTCATCAAAATCGGTTAAGTAGTTTTTGAGATATGAGCATAATTGATATTTGAAGTCAGTTTAATTTATATAACTAATTGTAGATGTTTTTTATGCAGTGATAAAACTGTCAACTTTTAAATTGATAATATTAATACAAGTATGATATCTATGCAGATCATGCCAATTAGTCAGATTCTATTATCAAAATTTTAAATTAACAATAAACTTTATTAATTATTACCTGTTTTAAGCTGATGTTAGATCGGCTAAAACATGTTAGCAATTCAGGAACATGACGTGGTTGGTGTGACCCAGTACCTAGAGTGTAATTTGAATTGCTCCCCCACACATATACATCAGAGGGTTGAGGGCCAGAGGGTTTCCACATGTAATGTTTGTCCAGCATGGCATGCTCAAGTGCTTTGTAGTCATCCTTGTCAACTATATCCATATTGACCCCTAGTTGAGCAATAACATAATTAATACTAGCTATCCCCTGAAGTCCATTGCATGTTTTAGTTTTTGCATAAATTATACATGAGCAAGCATTTGTGTGATGAGCATAGATGTTTGTATTTCTGAGTTTGGGTGTTTATTAAAACTTTTCCATTCCAGTTCCAGTTCCAATTCCAGTATTTATATATGTATTTTTATCTATTAATATTGTTGAGTAACACTCATGTCACAAGCAAATAATTCGCTTACTTTAGGCTGGTTTTAGTGTCACGCTGACCGCATGCTGACGGTTGGCGCTTGTGGGTCAATATGTATGTAGTCATAGGTAGCGTTTTTGAGTCGTGCTGACCGCTCAGTGGCCGCAGGCTACATACATCAGCGTCGACCGTCAGCGTGCGGTTAGCGTGACACTAAAATCAGCTTTAGGGTAGGATCAATTTATGTAATTTGTCTAATATTATTATTATTATTATACATTTCAGGAATAAAAAAGTATATCTTTTAGATATCTTGACAATGAGGTTCATATTCGTTATATCTTAACAATGTGGATTCATTAAGGCATCTACGTGCAGTCGCTCGAGGGTAGATTGTAGAATGAATAAAAAAAAATTGATATTTGTTCACCGTTATATAGTTAATCTATAAAAATAATGCACATATTATATCTTAAAGAATACTAATAGTCTCATGATTAACGTAATATAGTTTACATCTCAAAAGGAGAATACATTTTTCCATATTATATCATACAGCCAGAGGTTGGATTCTAAGCCCAACAAATTTAAACTCTAATTGAGCATTCTGCTTGTCTAAAAATCTCAATTTTACAGCAGTCATACAGACCAACTACCTAAGTTATTTCCAAAAAAAAAAACAATATTAAGTAGGTACGGATTGAGAGTGTTGTTTTTTACTTCATTAAAAGTCATGGGACTGTACTTGTAATATCATAACTAGTAGGCTTCCACAATTTTTTTATCATGTGATTCTGAAAGTTATTAACTATTTTTTTACAAGCCAGAAGATCTCAGCGATAATTATTAAAGCAGCAGCAAAAATAAGTAAGGTAGCAGCTCCAACCAGATTGTCTAAGAACTCTAACTTGTAGACACGATTGTAGTGACACATTTATTGTTTGCTAGT
Source organism: Apodemia mormo (assembly GCA_036924255.1). Classification (NCBI taxonomy): domain Eukaryota; kingdom Metazoa; phylum Arthropoda; class Insecta; order Lepidoptera; family Riodinidae; genus Apodemia; species Apodemia mormo. Next base: position 25,978,833 of record JAUPFN010000019.1, on the reverse strand, counting down.
CCTTTTACAAGCTGTCTCACAGAAATACTGTTCCACAATCGAATGCGAAAGTTTGGATGTTTGTAATCCCATAAAAATTATTGAATGGATTTGGACAAAATTTGTAACATAGGTAGATGATGACCTGGAATAGCACATAGGCACCTTTTTATCCTGGAAAAATGAGTTGGTCCCGTGGAATTCACCAAAAACTTTCATAATGCAACGGACTTCACGGTGCAGCTAGTAATATTATAAATACGAAAGTCTGTCTGTTTGTCTGTTACACTTTCACTGCAAAACAGCTAAACCAATTTTGATGAAAATTGGCATGGAGATAGTTGAAGATTCAGGGTTAAACTTAGGTTAAAATAGGTTAGCTTTTTTGCAAAAAAGTTTGTATGAAGAATTATGTTACTAACTATAAGCTGCACAGGTCAGCTAGTCGTATTTCAGGTATGAAATCAAGTGTTTTTATGTAACGGATTGTTAATTTTTCTTATGTAAATATATGTCTTATTACCAAACTTAATGAGGGCCACAGCTGAATGTATTTGTCCATAAAAGATGCTTCTGTGCAAGGGAGTATATCCAGATTCACGGTCTCTTGCATTTATAAATGCATCAGACGAATGATTCATAAGCCATTTCATTAGCCCATTTCTACCTCTTGATGCTGCCATGTGCAAGGCAGTTCTTCCCTAAAAAATAAATGTACCTCTATATAACACTGACTGCCCCATTGGTTGATAGGTTAGCGACCCTGACTATGCAATCGACAGGGCTTGGGTTCAATCCACGATGGAGACAAGCATGTGTGTGATAAACAGAAATGTTTGTATTTCCAGGTTTGGGTGTTTATTAAATATATTCTAGTATTTGTATATGTATTTCTATGTATTAGTATCGTTGACTAACACCTATAACATAAGCAAATAATTTGCTTACTTTGGGGTTAGATCAGTAAGTGTAATTTGTCCCATAAATATTTATTTATTTATTTATTTATAACATACTAATTATAACATACAAAAACCATAACTGTCAGACAGTGATTAAAAATTTATTTTGATAAACAAAAAGCTTTATTACTTAGATGACTAATTTGTTGAATAAAAACTTATTTATAATAGTATAGTCTTAAAACAGTATTTTTATTCAGGTAAAGATAGTAGTTATATAGTAGATGGCTTTTGACCTTTTACATCACTATGAATGATTAAGTTTTGAAGTTCAAGGTCAAATGTTAGCCATTCATATATATTTCATTTTGATATAATTGACATTATGAAAGATATGATTCCCTATAGAAATAATACCTGAAAACAAAAAGTGAGACATTTATTGAAACTGAACTAGTAAATTTAAAAATAAGAAAATCTTACACACTTTTTTCAATCTTTGACGACAAGAACTATCTACTTAAACTGCCTAAAATTAATAACACAAACATTTTCACAGAAAATTACAAGTTTCAATATCACAAAAATTACCTCAGAATCTACTTTGTTTATAATTGGAACACATGATTACTATGACCTTCAAATATCTGCAACACCACATAATATTACGTAGTTTTATTGCCGTCCTACTGCTGAATTTTTGATTTCCAGTTGGTTAGTCAATTTTAATAAACAACAATTATTGCTTTTTATATAATTATTGTTTACAGTGTATTAACTTTATTCAATACTGATTGATTATAATTAATCAGTGCCAAATATTCTGTTTCTAATAGAGTGTTTTTTTCTATTTCATGATAAAATATTGAATAGGAAACAAATGAAATAGTTTGTACTAACTTCTAAATGCTTTTTACTCAAAATTCTTACAGAGGGAAGCAGAGTAAGAGTAGCTTATCACTATATGTTCATAATTGTGTTATGATATGATGAATGGCTAGATAAAAAAGAAATTGGGAGTTCTATTCAGTTTGAAAAAGTTTAGTCTAATGGACCACATATTTAAACATGGAGTCAAACTTATGAATTTTTCTTATATCATAAGATAACAAACAAGCAGATGGCTCCCCTGACGGAAAGATAAACTATCACCTAGATACCTAAGATATTAATGGTGCATTTCTATTCATGTGGCAGAATGACAATGCTACATGCATAAGCTACCGTACCCTCTAAATCAGAACACGACAATGACAAGCAATGATACTATGTGGCAGAAATAAATAAAGACTTAGTTGATTAACAATAATAATAAAAACAATACATTTTACTCACCTCTAAATCAAATGCCTTAGCAAAATTAGCACATGTAGCCTTAATGAAGCTTGCAAGAGACTCATCACTGACTGATCTCTTAGTTATGGCACTAGTCAGTGATTGGCCATGTGCTCGAGACTTACAATGTTTTGTACAATCAACCTCTACCTTACTCATCTTTAATAAAATATGCAAAACTAACTTAAAATCTATTGGATCTCTGATATCTATTTGATTTATAAAGATCTTATATTAAGTACGTCAGAATACAGGTACAGAAGCGATATGAAAAGTAGTTCAATGAGCTTCAACAGCAAGGCTTGATAAAGCCAGACCCCTGAAGGGTCTTTTCTTCTCTTAACACAACATGATTGTTGTTGAATCCAACTGTAAAGACAAGTGAAGTATAAATTAGTTTTGAAAAAGATATAAAAATATGTATGCGTAAACATATTGAGAGTTTACTTTTATCCTAGCTATTTCTACTTATATAATAAGGCAGCTACCTTAACCTCTCTTCCTAAGCTTTATGTAAGATTTATTTATGATAGTCAAAAACAAGTTATTTTAATCAGGAATTGTTAGATAACTCCATAAATATTATAGAAAGGGATACAACTCTCTCTACTGTGACTCAAATCTCCACCCCTCAGGAATCCTTATGGTCTTAATAATTTTTAAAGTGATTTCAATATCAACATTTTAGAATAGAAAGCAGATGAGAATGTTGGATGTAAGCGAGTTTACCATTGAGAGCACTAGTTCTATTATATGTGACCGCCCCATGGTTGAATGGTTAGTGACCCTGACTACGTAATCAATGGGCCTTGGGTTCGATTCCCGACAGGGGTAGGCATTTATGTGATGGGTATAGATGTTTGTATTTCTAGGTCTGGGTGTATACAGTGTATGTAACAGTATTTATATATGTATTTCTATGTATTAAAATTGTTATTTAACACCCATATCACAAGCAAATAAATTGCTTACTTTCGGGTTAGATCAATTCGTCTCAAATCAAATTGTCCAAAGATATTTATTTATTACTGCCTTTTGCACAGTCAGAAAAACATAGTCTATGTTACTCCTGGATAGTGTAGCTTTCTAATGGTATAAAAAACATAAATCTTTCCTCTTTAATATTAGTGTAGATCACAAATCACCAATTACTTTCATTAGGAGTCCCTTTTTTAAACATGACCGTTGTGGTCCAGAAAAATCCAAACCGGGAATTAGGGTATAACTTAAATAATAAACAATACTGTTTAAATGTATAGATGCAATATCAATGAATAGAAAAAACAAATGTGTTCTGAAACATTATTAAATTATAAACATGTTATGAATAAAAGGAAGTACCAAGGGTTTCTTACACTGTTAATGAGAAAAATATCATTTTTTGCTTTTGGATTCGTCCAAAGTTTGAACTACAATTTGTGCAAGCCTGTAGTAATATTTCCAAGATTTAATGACTGTAGTCATTAAATCTTGGAAATGTTTATTGGTCAATCTGCACCAGATTTTATTTTTAATGAAGTTCATCTTGGACAGTGCTGCTTAACAAACATATGTAAAATATTTTATATAATAAATGTCCAGATGTGGACAATCTCATCTACATTATGCCAAGTATTTAAGATTCCATATTTATCTAACACATGGTAAAAAAACTTTTGCCTGGGGTTTCGCTTTGATTAAAATTTATTATTCTATACAGTAGATTTTCCTAGACAACAGTTAGTCTATGCCTTCTTCTGAAAATATTTTCTCCACTCAAAACTTCACAATGACCACTTAAAAAGTTATATAATTAAAGTGTAAACAAACTCAATGTTGCATTGATAATAGTGATAATTTGATACAAAAATGATTGGTTTATGTTTCGAAAATGATTTATTTTTTAAAGATTTTATTATGTTCAAGATTAGCTTTATTTATTTATAATACGAAATGATTACAAGCTATTACTTGTGACTTCTTTTGCATGATCCAAAATCATTACTTCCTTTTGCTCACTCGGGTAAAAGTAGCCTACATCCTAACCTTATAAACTTCTCTATCTTACAGTGAAAGTTCGATTCAATCAAAATTGGTCCAGCCATTACAGAGATTATCCCACACAAACAGAATGACAGAAATTTTAGAAATGTTTTTTTGGTATTAGTATCATAAAAATAACACACTGCACTTGAAAAAACCTAGTTATTTAAAATCACAGACAGACACTTCAATTATATTAATACGTACAGAGTACAGATTAGAATTATAAGGTCGGTAAAAAAACTTGATACCGCCGCTATAGGTACAAAATTGAAATAAGATGTCGCAATAGACATAATAATTTGCGCAATATTGTAATTTTTTAAATGCTAAGGCAGTTTAACTATTGCAATAAATAGCATTTTCGGTATGAACTAAATATTAATATAAATTTTAATAACAATACATTGATGTATACCTTTACATGAAAACAGCTGTTTTATTCAATGTAGTTGCAACAAATACTACACCCGACATATTATGCTACGTATTATAAACAGGAACGAATTGCATAGGTTTTTGTAAAATAGTTATAATTTTAGCATAACAATATTAAATTTCTAGTAAAAAAATTATTAATCAACAAGTTCACCTTCAGGCAAATGTAAGGTCTAACGTCAAAGTCACATTGTCACAGATCAGATATGTCAATGTCAAGTAGGGATCCTGAATCAGGGATGCCAGATGTCTATTTCTAAATTTCCCCAAGCTGCTTACATTGTATTATATCTCATAAAATAAGGTAGGTATGTGGTATGCGCAATGATGCGAAATGCGCAGAGCCTTCTGTCACCTCAAAATATTTATTAGACTATAGTCCTTTAGTTTTAATAACGTTACACAATATACAAACACATGCAACCCACGGTGAAAACCAAGTCTTTTGTTTTGTGTACAGATATTAAGATCTAGATCCCAAACGTGGGTAAAACGGTAAGTGGCATCATAACTTGATCGCATATTTCTATCGTAAATAGAATGCGCTCTATCAAAGTTCTTCCACCTTTGTGGTGGAAGGTGTTACTTACCTTAACTATACTATGAATAATTCACACTCACAACCTAAGGTATTGTGGATATTATAATTTATATGAGGCCTACGGCGAAGTCACGAACTACATCACAACAACTGCTTGCGTCATAGTATCAGAAATCATCAAACTGCGGTCCGCAGGTGAAATTTGTGTGGTCTGCGATAAAGCAAACAAGAGTATTGTGACATTCCTTAAATTCTTTTCGTCTTAAATTTTTAATTAATCAACATTTTTTCCTCGAATTCTTTATTTTTATGCTATTGTTTCTTATTATTTCATCCGCTTAAAAGTTACAAAGCTACGATATTCCTTTGTAACCATGAATTTTAGGGACCTTCAAGAAAAGAGCCTACTCATTCTTAAAAGGCCGGCCAAAGCCCTATCAGGCTAGCATGGTGAAATCAGCAAAATTGCAAAAAAAAAAATACATCAATTTGTAGCTAATTAGTTGCTAATTAGTTGCCAAAACGACGATTTTGTTGCTCGTGCCAATCCCTAGAAATCGTGAATTATGCTATCGTGATATCAAGGTAGCAAGGTAACTTAATGAATTATATTCTTTTCCGTTCATCTTTATAGAAGATTTAGTTACTATTTTGTTGCTATATCTTAGATATCGCAAAAATTTTTTTAATAATTGTTTTTTTTATTTTTTCTGTTCTTGCTATCTTGAAACTGGTTTTTCCTGGCATTAAAGAGTCTTTCAATTTTGTTGCTCATCAGGAGGCTACTCAAATACACTCAAACAACTAGCAACAAAATAGTTGAAACCGGTCAGCCGATTTTTGAATTTTTTTTTCACCTTCCTCATTCTTGCTATCTTGAAACTGATTTTTGTCGGCATAGAAAGTGTATTAAATTAGTTGCTCATCAGGAAAATACTCAAATACACTCCAAGTATCAGCAACAAAATAGTTGAAACCGGTCGGCCGATTTTTGAATTTTTTTTTCATCTTCCTCATTCTTGCTATCTTGAAAGTGGGTTTTCCTGGTAATAAAGAGTCTTTGAAATTTGTTGCTCATCAGGAGGCTACTCAAATACACTCAAACAACTAGCAACAAAATAGTTGAAACCGGTCAGCCGATTTTTGAATTTTTTTTCCATCCTCCTCATTCTTGCTATCTTGAAACTGATTTCTTTCGGCATAGAAAGTGTATTAAATTTGTTGCTCATCAGGAGACTACTTAAATACACTCTAAGAACCAGCAACAAAATAGTTGAAACCGGTCAGCCGATTTTTGAATTTTTTTTCCATCCTCCTCATTCTTGCTATCTTGAAACTGATTTCTTTCGGCATAGAAAGTGTATTAAATTTGTTGCTCATCAGGAGACTACTTAAATACACTCTAAGAACCAGCAACAAAATAGTTGAAACCGGTCAGCCGATTTTTGAATTTTTTTTCATCTTCCTCATTCTTGCTATCTTGAAAGTGGGTTTTCCTGGTAATAAAGAGTCTTTGAAATTTGTTGCTCATCAGGAGGCTACTCAAATACACTCAAACAACTAGCAACAAAATAGTTGAAACCGGTCAGCCGATTTTTGAATTTTTTTTCCATCCTCCTCATTCTTGCTATCTTGAAACTGATTTCTTTCGGCATAGAAAGTGTATTAAATTTGTTGCTCATCAGGAGACTACTTAAATACACTCTAAGAACCAGCAACAAAAAAGTTGAAACCGGTCGGCCGATTTTTGAATTTTTTTTTCATCTTCCTCATTCTTGCTATCTTGAAAGTGGGTTTTCCTGGTAATAAAGAGTCTTTGAAATTTGTTGCTCATCAGGAGGCTACTCAAATACACTCAAACAACTAGCAACAAAAAACAAGTTTCAAGACAGCAAGAATGAGGAAGATAGAAAAAAATTCAAAAATCGGCTGACCGGTTTCAACTATTTTGTTGCTAGTTGTTTGAGTGTATTTAAGTAGCTTCCTGATGAGCAACAAATTTCAAAGACTCTTTATTACCAGGAAAAACCAGTTTCAAGATAGCAAGAATGAGGAAGATGAAAAAAAAAATTCAAAAATCGGCGGACCGGTTTCAACTATTTTGTTGCTGGTTCTTAGAGTGTATTTAAGTAGTCTCCTGATGAGCAACAAATTTAATACACTTTCTATGCCGAAAGAAATCAGTTTCAAGATAGCAAGAATGAGGAGGATGGAAAAAAAATTCAAAAATCGGCTGACCGGTTTCAACTATTTTGTTGCTAGTTGTTTGAGTGTATTTGAGTAGCCTCCTGATGAGCAACAAATTTCAAAGACTCTTTATTACCAGGAAAACCCACTTTCAAGATAGCAAGAATGAGGAAGATGAAAAAAAAATTCAAAAATCGGCCGACCGGTTTCAACTATTTTGTTGCTGATACTTGGAGTGTATTTGAGTATTTTCCTGATGAGCAACTAATTTAATACACTTTCTATGCCGACAAAATTCAGTTTCAAGATAGCAAGAATGAGGAAGATAGAAAAAAATTCAAAAATCGGCTGACCGGTTTCAACTATTTTGTTGCTAGTTGTTTGAGTGTATTTAAGTAGCTTCCTGATGAGCAACAAATTTCAAAGACTCTTTTTTACCAGGAAAAACCAATTTCAAGATAGCAAGAATGAGGAAGATGAAAAAAAATTCAAAAATCGGCGGACCGGTTTCAACTATTTTGTTGCTGGTTCTTAGAGTGTATTTAAGTAGTCTCCTGATGAGCAACAAATTTCAAAGACTCTTTATTACCAGGAAAACCCACTTTCAAGATAGCAAGAATGAGGAAGATGAAAAAAAAATTCAAAAATCGGCTGACCGGTTTCAACTATTTTGTTGCTAGTTGTTTGAGTGTATTTGAGTAGCCTCCTGATGAGCAACAAATTTCAAAGACTCTTTATTACCAGGAAAACCCACTTTCAAGATAGCAAGAATGAGGAAGATGAAAAAAAAATTCAAAAATCGGCCGACCGGTTTCAACTATTTTGTTGCTGATACTTGGAGTGTATTTGAGTATTTTCCTGATGAGCAACTAATTTAATACACTTTCTATGCCGACAAAAATCAGTTTCAAGATAGCAAGAATGAGGAAGATGAAAAAAAAATTCAAAAATCGGCGGACCGGTTTCAACTATTTTGTTGCTGGTTCTTAGAGTGTATTTAAGTAGTCTCCTGATGAGCAACAAATTTCAAAGACTCTTTATTACCAGGAAAACCCACTTTCAAGATAGCAAGAATGAGGAAGATCAAAAAAAAAATTCAAAAATCGGCTGACCGGTTTCAACTATTTTGTTGCTAGTTGTTTGAGTGTATTTGAGTAGCCTCCTGATGAGCAACAAATTTCAAAGACTCTTTATTACCAGGAAAACCCACTTTCAAGATAGCAAGAATGAGGAAGATGAAAAAAAAAATTCAAAAATCGGCGGACCGGTTTCAACTATTTTGTTGCTGGTTCTTAGAGTGTATTTAAGTAGTCTCCTGATGAGCAACAAATTTAATACACTTTCTATGCCGAAAGAAATCAGTTTCAAGTTAGCAAGAATGAGGAGGATGGAAAAAAAATTCAAAAATCGGCTGACCGGTTTCAACTATTTTGTTGCTGGTTCTTAGAGTGTATTTAAGTAGCTTCCTGATGAGCAACAAATTTCAAAGACTCTTTTTTACCAGGAAAAACCAGTTTCAAGATAGCAAGAATGAGGAAGATGAAAAAAAAATTCAAAAATCGGCGGACCGGTTTCAACTATTTTGTTGCTGGTTCTTAGAGTGTATTTAAGTAGTCTCCTGATGAGCAACAAATTTAATACACTTTCTATGCCGAAAGAAATCAGTTTCAAGATAGCAAGAATGAGGAGGATGGAAAAAAAATTCAAAAATCGGCTGACCGGTTTCAACTATTTTGTTGCTAGTTGTTTGAGTGTATTTAAGTAGTTTCCTGATGAGCAACAAATTTCAAAGACTCTTTTTTACCAGGAAAAACCAGTTTCAAGATAGCAAGAATGAGGAAGATGAAAAAAAAAATTCAAAAATCGGCTGACCGGTTTCAACTATTTTGTTGCTAGTTGTTTGAGTGTATTTGAGTAGCCTCCTGATGAGCAACAAATTTCAAAGACTCTTTATTACCAGGAAAACCCACTTTCAAGATAGCAAGAATGAGGAAGATGAAAAAAAAATTCAAAAATCGGCTGACCGGTTTCAACTATTTTGTTGCTAGTTGTTTGAGTGTATTTGAGTAGCCTCCTGATGAGCAACAAATTTCAAAGACTCTTTATTACCAGGAAAACCCACTTTCAAGATAGGAAGATGAAAAAAAAATTCAAAAATCGGCCGACCGGTTTCAACTACTTTGTTGCTGATACTTGGAGTGTATTTGAGTATTTTCCTGATGAGCAACTAATTTAATACACTTTCTATGCCGACAAAAATCAGTTTCAAGATAGCAAGAATGAGGAAGATGGAAAAAAAATTCAAAAATCGGCTGACCGGTTTCAACTATTTTGTTGCTAGTTGTTTGAGTGTATTTGAGTAGCCTCCTGATGAGCAACAAATTTCAAAGACTATTTATTACCAGGGAAACCCACTTTCAAGATAGCAAGAATGAGGAAGATGAAAAAAAAAATTCAAAAATCGGCCGACCGGTTTCAACTATTTTGTTGCTGATACTTGGAGTGTATTTGAGTATTTTCCTGATGAGCAACTAATTTAATACACTTTCTATGCCGACAAAAATCAGTTTCAAGATAGCAAGAATGAGGAAGATGAAAAAAAAAATTCAAAAATCGGCGGACCGGTTTCAACTATTTTGTTGCTGGTTCTTAGAGTGTATTTAAGTAGTCTCCTGATGAGCAACAAATTTCAAAGACTCTTTATTACCAGGAAAACCTACTTTCAAGATAGCAAGAATGAGGAAGATGAAAAAAAAATTCAAAAATCGGCTGACCGGTTTCAACTATTTTGTTGCTAGTTGTTTGAGTGTATTTGAGTAGCCTCCTGATGAGCAACAAATTTCAAAGACTCTTTATTACCAGGAAAACCCACTTTCAAGATAGCAAGAATGAGGAAGATGAAAAAAAAAATTCAAAAATCGGCTGACCGGTTTCAACTATTTTGTTGCTAGTTGTTTGAGTGTATTTGAGTAGCCTCCTGATGAGCAACAAATTTCAAAGACTCTTTATTACCAGGGAAACCCACTTTCAAGATAGCAAGAATGAGGAAGATGAAAAAAAAAATTCAAAAATCGGCCGACCGGTTTCAACTATTTTGTTGCTGATACTTGGAGTGTATTTGAGTATTTTCCTGATGAGCAACTAATTTAATACACTTTCTATGCCGACAAAAATCAGTTTCAAGATAGCAAGAATGAGGAAGGTGAAAAAAAAATTCAAAAATCGGCGGACCGGTTTCAACTATTTTGTTGCTGGTTCTTAGAGTGTATTTAAGTAGTCTCCTGATGAGCAACAAATTTAATACACTTTCTATGCCGAAAGAAATCAGTTTCAAGATAGCAAGAATGAGGAGGATGGAAAAAAAATTCAAAAATCGGCTGACCGGTTTCAACTATTTTGTTGCTAGTTGTTTGAGTGTATTTAAGTAGTTTCCTGATGAGCAACAAATTTCAAAGACTCTTTTTTACCAGGAAAAACCAGTTTCAAGATAGCAAGAATGAGGAAGATGAAAAAAAAATTCAAAAATCGGCTGACCGGTTTCAACTATTTTGTTGCTAGTTGTTTGAGTGTATTTGAGTAGCCTCCTGATGAGCAACAAATTTCAAAGACTCTTTATTACCAGGGAAACCCACTTTCAAGATAGCAAGAATGAGGAAGATGAAAAAAAAAATTCAAAAATCGGCCGACCGGTTTCAACTATTTTGTTGCTGATACTTGGAGTGTATTTGAGTATTTTCCTGATGAGCAACTAATTTAATACACTTTCTATGCCGACAAAAATCAGTTTCAAGATAGCAAGAATGAGGAAGATGAAAAAAAAATTCAAAAATCGGCCGACCGGTTTCAACTATTTTGTTGCTGGTTCTTAGAGTGTATTTAAGTAGTCTCCTGATGAGCAGCAAATTGAATACACTTTCTATGCCGAAAGAAATCAGTTTCAAGATAGCAAGAATGAGGAGGATGGAAAAAAAATTCAAAAATCGGCTGACCGGTTTCAACTATTTTGTTGCTGGTTCTTAGAGTGTATTTAAGTAGCTTCCTGATGAGCAACAAATTTCAAAGACTCTTTATTACCAGGAAAACCCACTTTCAAGATAGCAAGAATGAGGAAGATGAAAAAAAAATTCAAAAATCGGGCGACCGGTTTCAACTATTTTGTTGCTGATACTTGGAGTGTATTTGAGTATTTTCCTGATGAGCAACTAATTTAATACACTTTCTATGCCGACAAAAATCAGTTTCAAGATAGCAAGAATGAGGAAGATGAAAAAAAAATTCAAAAATCGGCTGACCGGTTTCAACTATTTTGTTGCTAGTTGTTTGAGTGTATTTGAGTAGCCTCCTGATGAGCAACAAATTTCAAAGACTCTTTATTACCAGGAAAACCCACTTTCAAGATAGCAAGAATGAGGAAGATGAAAAAAAAATTCAAAAATCGGGCGACCGGTTTCAACTATTTTGTTGCTGATACTTGGAGTGTATTTGAGTATTTTCCTGATGAGCAACTAATTTAATACACTTTCTATGCCGACAAAAATCAGTTTCAAGATAGCAAGAATGAGGAAGATGAAAAAAAAATTCAAAAATCGGCTGACCGGTTTCAACTATTTTGTTGCTAGTTGTTTGAGTGTATTTGAGTAGCCTCCTGATGAGCAACAAAATTGAAAGACTCTTTAATGCCAGGAAAAACCAGTTTCAAGATAGCAAGAACAGAAAAATTAAAAAAAACAATTATTAAAAAAAATTTTGCGATATCTAAGATATAGCAACAAAATAGTAACTAAATCTTCTATAAAGATGAACGGAAAAGAATATAATTCATTAAGTTACCTTGCTACCTTGATATCACGATAGCATAATTCACGATTTCTAGGGATTGGCACGAGCAACAAAATCGTCGTTTTGGCAACTAATTAGCAACTATTTAGCTACAAATTGATGTATTTTTTTTTTTGCAATTTTGCTGATTTCACCATGCTAGCCTGATAGGGCTGCCGGCCAACGCAACTACAAGCCCCCTGATAGTGTAGTTGTCTATGGGCGGCGGTAATCACTTACCATCAGCTGAGCCTCCTGTCCGTTTGCCCCTCTTCTATAAAAAAATCGTTGTATGTTATTTTCGTTCTGTCTTGGAAAAAACAAAATAACATATATCAATAACTACGTCAATATCAAAATATGACATACACATTAAGCTACTAAACATAAAATGTACTCGGATAAATAACAGTTTGCTATTATTGTTATTGCTTATTATAATTATATTAATTTTTCTTTGTTGTGGGCTGCTCAAGTATCATCTGCGGGCAACAGGTTGATTTTCAGTATTTAATTAATTGAAATTTTTGATATACATTATTTTATTCTATTAAAATAGATAGATAATGAGCATTAGAAGTCAGTTTACTCTTTGTTTAGTTTAATTAGTATTTAGCTTAATATAATTTAAAAAATGTAATGGCTTGAAAGGCAATTGGTATAGAAAGACTTTTATGTATAAATATTGATTATTATGTATTAGATGGTATTATTTAATAGGTAAAAATAAAATATTTAATTTTAACTATAAATTAATATATTAAAATAACAAATTTGCATGCTATCTATAGCGAAATTGGCTTATTCATTAACATAAGAGATCTTGTTACCCTATTTCAGGCAAATAAAGAAGTTAACAAACGAAATATATTTTTTTCTTATTTTTATCAGACCTGGCATAACCTAAGTCATCGTTTCTTAACCATTTTTATATCGGCATCCACGAAAAGGGCAAAAACTTAGATAAAATCGTGCAGTCCCGTCACTATAAAATTATAATGATATATACTACATAGCGCGCTATTTTTATCAGTTAATAGCTATACAACATATTAACTCTTCACTGCTTTTAACCCATGAAGTACTAATTTAACCTGTATGCAGCACTTACTTACGAAGTACTTGCACGAACTTGTCAAATAAGCCGCTTGCGCATCTCGTGGCACATACCTACTGGACAGGTTCGTATATATGTCGCAGTGAAATTGTCAATAGCGTTAGATAATAATCTACCTAGGGAGTTTATAACTTGGTTAGGTTAGGTTAGCAGTTAAATTATAATATCACTTAGGTAGATTATAATCTAACGGTACTGACAATTTCACTGCGACATATATATTATGTTAATTTTCTTAGTTATAAAAACATAAAAACAAAAGGACGCGAGGCCGAGCTTCATGGTTATTTAAATTTTTAGGTAAAGTAGTAATATAGCGAAGCAAGTACATACCACAACTATCTTATCTCACTCACTCTGTGTTTAATTTTTATGTCTGGTTAAACGATAAAGAAAAAAAACAAGTTATTCAACAACGGCACATATTTGAAATATGCATATATTGCATCGGGTGACAAGCCACAATGTGTTACCTATTTTGTTTTCAAGTCATATTTGCGGAAAGCATGAAGCCTTTAAAATTAATCTGGCATCTGAAAACCAGACACCCGTCATAACAAAGCTAACCATTGGAATAATTCTAAATACTTGTCCTCATTAAAGAATTGAACTTTCATAACTGTGTTTCAACTAATATTAGCATCATGCCATCTTTCCAAAATCTAATGACAAACTATGTATATTATACGACGGCTGAGGACGGACGGTGATGGGATCGATGACCTAAGTTTTTTCCTCTTGTTTATTTGTTTTTGTTTTGTTTTATATTATAAGATAGCACACAAGCAGATGGGTCTCCTGATGGTAAGAGTCAACCATCGCCTATAGACACCAAAGATGTTAATGGTGCGTTGCTATCTTGTGGCGAGGTTTAATGCCACATGCATAAGTTTACCGGCTACCTTACCCTCCAAACCGGAACACGACAGCGACAAGCACTGACGCTATTGCGGCAGGAATAGGTAAGGCGGTGGTGGCGGCGGTAAAGCATAATATCATATACTAGTCTATGGCGGTGGTACCAGACCCGGGCGAGACAATGCAGAACTCTACCACCTAGTAGTCACGATGGTAGTGACTTGCATAGCCAATCGGTCACCTTTTACGACCTGCCTGGCAGAACGGCAGTTGGTCTATTCTTCAAAGGAGCTCGGAACCAACACGGGGAAGATGTCCCTTTTTTAAGGGATATTTAATATTCATTAATTTAACTATAATGTAAAATATCATTGATAAAAATATTGTTTCTTATAAAAAAAAACATAAAAAAGGAATAAATGCTGAAAAAAAAACAGTAGCAGTCGTGGGACTGCCGATAGAAGTGAAAATAGAACTATTAAGTTGAGAGTAATTAAAACTATATGCAAAACATAGCTATAGATATACTATTATCATTAGCATGTCGGTGACGCGAACCGAGGATTTTACCCTCTACCAAAACGCTCAACGCGCCTAAAGAAGTTTTCACTTAAAAAATACTGAAATTATTGATCATACAGTTACTTGTCCACATTATGAACCATAGCTCCATTGATTTCATACTTATTTCTGATAATCCCTCGATTAGTACCTAAGCATGTAGCTGATGCGAACCTATGCGGTTTTTATTTGCTAGTGCCCAGAAATCATCTAACGTGGCCAACCGTGGCTAAACAAGTTTTCACTTATTTTTGTTCCTTGACACGCACAAGAAATGTTTTCACATAAAAAAGGCGAAGTTGAAATGGAAATAGAAATAGGTTTTATTAGAAAATGGAAACACTATGTTTAAGTCATATATGACAGTTTGTTAGAGAGCTGTCAGCTGTCGACCAGTCGATTGTCGTATATTTGGTTGTTGGATAATCACCCAGAATTTTATATTTAATGGTTCATAATTAACATTTAGAAATAATGTTAAAAGCCATCACTACAACTGTTAGGCTTTCTAAGTCAACTTTTTACAGGTGCTTATGATTTCTCATTTTATTCTGCAAAAATAATGTGTTAGTTTTTTTACATTAAAAAATTCTTTGATTGCAGATCAGCTTTAGCTTCATCATCTTCTAGTAATGACCCTGCAGGTCGAAAAGAAGCACCAATAATTGATAATGAATCCGTTTTTGCTTTGCCAGAGGAGGCTAAAGAAAAAACTGCACTAGAATCAACTATAAATGTACCCATTAAGGTAAATTATATACAATTTATTTAGAATCCAGCCTCTTGGAGGTATAATTACGTATAGGAAGTGGATAAAATCTACCCAATGCCCAACGATTTTGTGCATATTCGATTTCTTACTTGAATTGCGGTCGGATTTTTTTAGATTATCAATAAAAAAAATAACTTGAATGGCGACCGATTGGCTATGCAAGTCACAATCATCGTGACTACTAGGTGGTAGAGTTCTGCATTGTCTCGCCCGGGTCTGGGACCACCGCCTTACCTATTCCTACCGCAATAGCGTCAGTGCTTGTCACTGTCGTGTTCTGGTTTGGAGGGTAAGGTAGCCGGTAAACTTATGCATGTGGCATTAGATCTCGCCACAAGATAGCAACGCACCATTAACATCTTTGGTGTCTATAGGCGATAGTTGACTCTTACCATCAGGAGACCTATCTGCTTGTTTGCTACCTTATGATATAAAAAAAAATGTTCAGAACCTTCTACTGCCAATAATTTTAATTCTTAAATGACTGTCTTGTGGTAATAAATGATATAATTATGGTTTTTGTAATAAATATTTTTTATCTGATGCTTTTGCCTAAAGATGTATATATTTAATATTCTTCTATTTTTAGATAGGCTTTTCTGCAATATAATAGAAAAAGTCTAGTAACCATGTGGTGTGTTGGTAATGCAACATGCCTAAATTTACCTGCTACTTTTACCTACAAACTAGAACACAATGGAATTAATATACACACAATGGCTTTAACACAATGGAATAAATATACACACAATGGCTTTAACACAATGGAATTAATATGCACACAATGGCTAAACACTACTGCGACAGCAGTAGCATTAATACTGTCATAAACTATAAAAAAACTGAACTCCTACAAGAGTAGTAACATCTTGACACAATGGATAAAACTTTAAACATACCGGTTAAATAATAATAGATATTATATAGTAATATAATAATAGACAATATACAGTGTCAAATGTATTATAATATGGTCGCATCATATTATCTGTGTCATTATTTTATGGATATTGATAATTTTCGAAATATTTGTTTGATTTAAGGGGGAGTTCCTCAATTTTAATACTAAAATGAGGCACTAAAATATGTTTTTTTTTTATTTTAATAAAAATAATTATTTTATTATGTTTTTTGGTAATGTCATTGACCTATCTATATACCTCTTTTGGATTGGAAAGGCTTTCTTTACACATTATAATTACTTAACCGGTTTCACTTTTTAGCATCTAGATCAGGACTTCCCAACCAGGGGGGCACTCCCCCTATGGGAGGTGTAGAGAAAAGGTAGGGGGGGCGTTGTAAGTAATATGTAAGATTACATTTCTAAAAAATAATTAACAAGTAGGTAAATAAAAAATATAAGGGGAGCATGAAAATATTATTTTTGGCTTAGTAAAGTGAAATTATAGTACAAGTGTATGAATTGTGTTTAAGTAATGGAATTTCACCAAGTGGCGATGATGGAATAATTTTTAATTTTTAAATTGATTTGGACAAAATTAAAATAGTTATTTGACGTATAATACTCTTGTTAAAATTGTGTTATTTCAGGTTGATCTCTCTCCCATTACTGGAATTCCAGAAGAACATGTTAAAACTCGACGTGTAAGGATTTACAAGCCTGCAAAGAATGCGATGCAGAGTGGAACTAACAATATTCATCATTGGGAAATGGAGTTTGATAATCGTCAACGCTGGGAAAACCCACTTATGGGCTGGACTTCAAGTGGTGACCCCCTATCAAATTTGAAAGTTCAGTTTAGGTCACCTGAGGAAGCTATTGAGCTTTGTGAAAGAAATGGTTGGAGTTGGTATATTGATGAACCAAAGATTGTAAAGGATGTCAAGCCTAAAAACTATGGAATCAATTTTTCATGGAACAGACGCACACGGGTGTCTACTAAGTAAAATGTAGAATAATAACTTGTTTCAAAACATGTGCTTAGTTCTGGTAATTTTATTTAGAATTGGAAAATGTTTATTAAAAATATATTAGTAAAATAAAAGCAAGCCATTCATGAACATTTTTATTTATATAACATTATTGGGTTTGTATTTATACCAATTGGGTATGTATTTATACAAATAGTTTTTATACCAATTGCAATCAATGAAATTCTAATAGGGTGTATATGATAATACATGGACAAATAAAAAATAACATTTACACATTTAAACCTCATCAATAATTCTAACTCTATATGCATTTTAGCACTCACCCCGTGCTAGGGAAAACTTGAAAAACTTTTTAATAGGCAGAATCGATTATTACATAGCAAAGAAGAATTTTGCCATGTTAAAACAGTAGACAGTGCTTCAGTTGGTAAGAGAACAGCTAAGAAAAAAGAAAATCGCCAATAGACACTAACGGCGGTAACTCTATAGACGATAGTTGACTCTTTCCATCAGAGGGTCTTCTGATCTGCTTGTTTGCCATCTTATGATATAAAAAAAAAGAAAAAGAAACTCACCGAGATGCCATGTCAACGTCGTCGGTCACATATCCAAATAGTTTATATTGAAATATATGGAAGCTAACTCACTAACTTACAAATTGGCTACGTGCCAATTCGTAAGTTTCAATATAAATTGTTTAAATACGTGACCGGCGACGTTGCCATGGATGATAAACATGGTGGAAGCAAGATGATGGAAGATGTTAATTCTGCATTGGTATCTGTGTGTAATTTCAAATGCATATGTTTACCGGCTACTTTATCCTCCAAACTGGAATATGAGAGTGACAAACTATGATGTTATTGTGGTAGGAATAAGTAAGGCGATGGTACTGAATCCGGCCAAGACGTTGCTGTCGTTCGCCTTTTACGAACTGATTGGCAAAATGGCAGATGGCTTGTTCTGCCTGGCCTTTGCTCATGTATTTTAGTTTGTATTAAAATTAAATAGGTATAGGGATGTAAAATAAAAGATAAAAGTTATATTTCGATATTTTTTTAATCATAGTTTTCAACATGGATAATTTATATTTTGTACCTCGGAAGAAAATCATATTTCGCCGTTATTTACTTAAAGGTTTATTTACATATAATACAGTTTATTATACACAAGTCGAACGATTTTAAAGTTTTTCGTAGATAATGCAATTCGTCCAGCTACTGTAATCTTAAAATGTACAACGTAAATTACAAACAAATTATTTTTATCTAAAATTTTATTCTACTTTCTAACTTTAATATGAAAAAATTATTGCGTCGTCTTTAATTTATTTACATATTTATTGACTAATTCAGACCAATTTAATTGATTTTATTATTTTTGAAACAATATTCGACGCTTATTATTAAATATAAAGCAAGTGTAGGTATAATATTAGCTCTGAGCACCAACTTCTGCTGAAATGAAAACGTAGACGAATACATTCAAAGGCGGTTTATTCACAATATATCGCAGTATAAGCTATAAAGCGTAATCAAAACGTGACAATAATGGTCCAAACCATAAACTTATTTATACTACCGTAATAAATGTAGAATCCAAACAGACTTACTTTCACTAGAATGGTTAAACACTCCAGCCATTCAAGACCTTTTCGCTGGTTTGTAAATTTCAGGACAGTGAAAAATGTGCCCTAATCGATGGGCGAGTAAAACCGCGGTTATATGGCTCGTTGGTAAGCTCGCTTGTATATCATTGCAATACCGCGGTTTTATATGCCGACGAGAATCTCTTCAGCTCGTCACGATTCTACATTTTTCCACGATTCTTCAGAAACGACGGTTTTACTCGCTCTTCGATCAGCACGAACGAGTTGCTAGTATAAGTGACGTTATTTACGTTAAACCGCGGAATAAGCTCTTACGTCGATCAGGACCTTTAATTATTATTTATAATAATATATAATATAATAATACTTTATTTTCATATTCCCTTAAAGTATTTTGAGTGTGAATTAACATGCTTGAGTGCGATGATTTCGAGTACCTGTGTTACGCAGCGTCACTACTATTAGAGCGTGTGATTACCAAAGTAACTACTAGGTAAACCTAGAATTTCTTCCTACTTCACCGAAAACAAATACCTAAGCATTCTATCTCAATCTCTAAGGTGCCACCTCTGACGATCTCTACTCTATCACAATATTTTTACTTTTTATTTTCACTCTACCTACTTATAAAGAGATAGTAACATCTCAGTAGGTGACAGCATTGTTTAGCGTTTTTGTTTCAAGTGCGTGTTAGAAGTCTCCAGATTTAATACAGCTTTATAGTACCTAATACTCATTCAGTGGACCATTTGAAAACCTTAGTGGGTAAAAATATCAAAATTAGAAAGATAGAAGGAATTTCTAAATATTTTACTGTTACCAAGCTCTAAATTATGGTGGTCTTATATTTATTATGATCTTGTTCCCTTCATTATGTAATCGATTCCTATAGAAGTTGTGCTCGGAGTAAGCTATGGCTATAAATTACAAAGCATTGCTAAACTTATCTAAAACACTGTTATATTTGGCTTCAAAAATCCCTCACTGTTCTCTAGAGCTAATAGTCATTGTAAAGTGCCCAAAACTATGTGGTAAGAAGTAACAAATTGAGCTGTGGGTTAGTTTGAAACGGTGTTACCTAATTAATGTGGCATCGAAATACATTTATATTTTTGTTTAGGTATGTTATTTCGAGAAAATAGAAACACATTTTTTAATATGTAACAAAATGTAATAACGATTTTCAAGTGTCTATTTGGTAAAGTTTCATCGCACCATGCTGTATTAAAATGGCATGAAAAGACTAGTTACTATTATAATGAAGTAATAATCTTCATAGTGATGAAGATTATTGCTTGATTATAATAGGAACTAGTCGTTTAGCACAATCTGATGATGCCAAATTGCAGATAATAATAGAAATATTCTGGACCAATGCTGATAAATGTAAATTTTATATCGTACATCATCATTTCAAAAATTCGGTTACAGTATACATTTTTTTGTAAAAATAAATTGTACGATTGTTAGGATATTAACAACGAATGCAGTACCTACATAAGTTCTGCTCTTAATTTAGTTACTTTATTGACCATAAAATATTTACTGAGTAGGTTTTAAAGTGGTTATTTAGATTTGAAATAAATATGTGAAATATGTTGTATGTTATACTAACTAAAAAAACTCTACATTAGTCATGTTTAACAAACACTTGAATGTTTGTTTCAGTTTATAAACTAACTAGCTGACCCGCGCAGCTTCGCCCGTGCGTAGATTAGCATGTCGTCAAGATAGCTTTTCATACAAATTTTATTCCCTATTTCAACCTTTTAAAGGTTGATTTTTGAAAATAATTAGCCTATATTTGACCCCAGCACTTCAACTACTCCCGTGCCAAATTTCAGGAAAATCGGTCCAGCGGTTGAGACGTGAAAGCGTAACAGACAGGCAGACAGACTTTCGCATTTATAATACTAGTATGGACTAGCGCGATTTCACTCGCGAAGCTTTTGATCCCGTGGGAATATTGGAAAGGTTTATATACCTTCCTCAAGAATCAATCTATCTATTTAAAAAAAAACGCGTCAAATTCCGTTGCGTAGTTTTAAAGATTTAAGCATACATAGGGACAGACAGAGAAAGTGACTTTGTTTTATACTATGTTGTAGTGAAGCTACCTATAGCAGTAAAATATTAAATTCGTAAAATTTAGTTATTATATCATAGGATAAAAAACTAGCACAGGATTCTTCGAATGGAAAAAGTAACTCTGTCTGTCTGTTTCTTCTTCATGCTTAAACCACGGAACTGATTTGGAAAAAATTTGGTACAAAGATAGTTTGAGATTCGAGAAAGGACATAGGATAGTTTTTTACCCGGAAATCACGGAAACATGAACAATGCGGGTAAAACCTCGAGACTGTCTATCTTTTAAAGCTCGGCAATTAGGAGTAACTTAGACTACTTTTATGTTAGAAATTTTTCTACGCGGACGATGTCGCGGGCGGGCGGATAGATGGCGCCAAACCCGGGAGAAACAACGAGACTTAACAGAAAGCTTTTAAATCAGGTCAAGTATTATTTTCTAAAATAGAAAATATTCTTAAGTACTCATTCGATTTTCAGTAGTGGTGACACCGACCACACAGCCTATAGACTCCTAACATTTCATTTTCCGTATTGAATGCATTCTGGAAACTAGCTGAGGTAAGACGAAGCGGGGTTGCAACGCCGTAATTGGCTAACTCAAGGCCATAGTGAAAGAAGTGATGTACAGAGCATCTAATTGGTTGACACTGATTAAGTATTCTTAAAAACATGTAAACAGGCCAAAAATGCGTACATATATAGAACTTGTAAAGCTCGACGTTGCGGCCAAGTTACAATGACTGTGGTCACGATTGGTCGATCCGCTCGTGACCACGGTCAATGTACTTGGCCGAAACGTCGAGTTTTACAAGTAAGTTCTATATATGTACGCGTTTTTGACCCGTTTATATATTTTTAAATATGATAGTAGAACGCGTTAGTTTAACAGTTCATACTGATTGAAATATTTCCGCTTGATCACTTATATCGGAACTGTAAGTGAGATAAGTTGTCAGGAGCCATTCGCCTGTTATTAGGAGTCTATGGGGTGAGTGATTGGTGACTGGTGACTACGATGGTCCAGACTTGTAGACAGACAAACAGTAAGTCGCAAGCAAGTTGTCTTTGTTTTTGCTAACTGTAGGAAGTTATTTTATCTGTTTACTGTTTGCACACATAACAATTTTTGAACTTACTGACCTATCGACTTGTATTAAAGACCCATTACAAATTAAGACAACATAAATGTAGGTAGAATTTATACTTTAGAAAAATAGAAAATAAATATGTATTTGTATAAATATATATGTATGTTTATGTTTAAGTAAGTATATGTTAGTATGTATATAAATATTATAATATGTATGTATGTGTGTATGGTAATATGTATTAATTGCATGTAATCTAAGTTGTTCAGTGGCAACTGCATAGCTACATTCTGTTGGTCCAACGGTTGACTAAGTTCGCCTTTTGTACGAAAATATATATTTTTGGTGTATAATAAAGTTAAAATAAATAAACTATTTCGTCCGGTGATTACTGTGTTTATGCTGTGCGCATTAAAATATTCAATAGATTTGAGAAAGTAAATCTTACACTAAATAAATATGTCCACAACTAAGTAAATGTTGATGGACAAGTTTCACCAAGAATCACCGATTTGTCGATCGGTGATCCGGTTAGTGATTTCCATCAAAGCATTTGAAAGATAACGAATAGGTACATAGTATCTTATCGTCCGACGGGTGATTACTGTATTTCTGCTGTGCGCATTAAAATCTACTATGGATTTGAGAAAATAAATCTTAAAATAAGTAAATATTATGTTGACTAGTAAATATCGATGGACAAGGTTCACCAAGAATCAATTAAATTTGCCTAGAGCATGAGCCAGAACATAAAGTACTTTTAAACATATAGGCAGGTTGTGACAATCATGACCGATAGCAATACGTGCTCGTGCCTCGGAGAGCACTGGGGTATTAATGATACATTATTACTGACGATTTATACGTGCTTATTTTTGTACGTAAGTATACGGTTTATTTCTATTGCAAATATTACGTTTTATTAATATTACACGTATTACAATAAATGTAGAGAAAAAGTAATAACGCGACAAATTATAAAATAATAATCTTATAATAGTAATCAAATAAAGACGTAAATAAATTGTGATTCACTTATATATTTCGTATTTTATATAATACTCGTAATAATTTGGTCCTTTGAATTCTGATACATAATTTTTTAAACACTTAAACTTGTCCTAAAATTCTATTAGTAACACAGATTTATGTAAAATTGAATACAAATTCTATAATGATTTTTAACATGAATGTTTATATACCTATTGTTTATACATTTTTTTTGCTTTTGTAACAGATATTTAGTTTTAGTGTCAGGAATCATTATGTTATCAAAAGTACTTGCTCATATGCTTTCAAATCGGCGACTGCAGCTTTATATAGGTAATTTAGCTAATTATTATTTTCATAAATGAATACGTTTATAGTAGTGAATTTATATACTCGTAAAACTTGTGACAAACAATAGTGTTTAATATTAATATCCACTTGCATCAAACTAAATGAATTTTATTTTGATTAAATTTATTTAAAAAGTATTTAAAAAGGCTGGTGTCAGTGGAATTAGATAATCAACAAAAAAAAAAGTAAACATGTGTCGCTTATATGCCCGAATAAGTGGGCAGAGGTTCATATTATCTAAGTAGGTCTTCCAATTAGCCAACGGTATTAATTACAATGATGTCATCCTATTAACAAAATCTTGGGATATTTCTCTTACTGTTATTCAATATAAAACAAAATGTAATGTTAGCACTAGCAGTCGCCTTTGTGGTCGAGTGCTCCGTTGTCGTGGTTGACCACAATCGGAAATTCAAAAAATGAGTTTTTTCAGGTTTCTGATAGAATGAAATTCGCCCGGAATTGGATAAGTGCCTGGTTGGCGATAGGCTTGCCACCTATAATATTTGTGGGATCAAGTATCTTCGGCTAATCGTGGGTGCACTGGTTGTACCTCTGCCTATTTCTTCGGTTATAATGGGCGTGAAGATACATTTTTATTAAAAATCGTTCCGAATTTATTTTGCTTATTAAAACTAACATGTAATCTACTTAACTTACACAACGTATTGCTGAGTGTTTGAGCTGTAAACTATATAAATTAATAACTTATTAATACGAGTATATCAAATGAGTAGGTAGGTATGTATATAAGTAAGTTTTTTTATGTAGTTTAACTACATGAATTAAAAAAAAACAATATATCACAGGAAAATCTTCCCATTACAGATTATATCGTAAACTGGTAGCTAGTTTTAAATGTAATGGATATATAAAGCCTAGCAAAATAGGTGTACAAATTTTTAAATGTTGAGTATGTGTAGCCACTAAATAAACAAAGAAACAAAACATAAAAAGCTAGCTCAGAAAAAAGACTTGCACCAGTCACGATATTTGCACGGGTATACATATTTTTAAAGAGATAATCACACAGACAAGAGTGAATCAAAAATAAATTCATATGGAGGTGGCATAACGATTTTCCTTTACGTAACGATTTTATCATTCAACTGCGAGTATTACTGCAAGCCCTGTTACGGAATTTGATTCCAAAAACGACGAGATTTAGATGACTAAAACTTCTTGCTATGGATTTCATGAGCTCTTTAATTATGTATATATTTGCCTTAATAAGTTAACCCTGTAGTATAAAATGAAGTAGGTACTAACATAAATTCGTTATAAAAGTGTGTAACGTGTAGCAGCTATTTTTAATAAAATTTCGAGGAAAATGTTTTGTCGTATTTTATAAGCAGAAAGTTTCTGACCATTAAAATAAGTTAATCTGAAGTTAACCTAATGAAGATTTTTGATTCGTTTTGAGATTTCATTACAAAAAAAGCGAAAAACTTTTGCGACATTTAAAGACTTAATGCAGTGTCAGTCGTCTGTACCTAGTAGTAGCAAAGACATGGTTCAAGCGTTTGCAGTCCGGAAATTTTGATGCTAAAGATGTAGCTTAACGCTGTGGTGAACTTGTTACGGGTAAAGTCGGCGCCATTTTTGAAAAAGAGCATATTAGTAGTTACGACTTAGCAGAAGTGTTAGGGGTTGATTAAAAACATTTTCGATCCTTTTGAAAAGGTTTAGATATATAGAATGCGCCAACGAGCTCGCTGAAAGAAATTGTGTACTCAATTTCGATTCTTGTTGAAATTATAATGAAACCGAAGATTTATAATTGGTGATGAAAATTCGATTACGAATATTTATTTTCGAAGATTTTAACATTGGTAATGAAAATCCGATTACTTATGAAAAGGTACATACGAAAAAGTTCATGGTCGAAGGGCAGTCAATAGTCACCGACTTGCGAAACCCAAATTAACTGGTAATAACGCAATGCTGCGTGCACAGTGAGGTGGAAGGGCATCTTTTATTATGAGCTTTTATCGTCGGGCAATACCATCGATTCGGATCTCTATCGCCAATAGCTAATGAAACATAAGCGAGATATAGTGAAGAACTTCCGGAAATTATCAACAGAAAGGTATGGTCTTTTATCATAATAACGCCAGACCACATACGTTTAGTCGCTCAGGCAATATTCAGAGAGCTTAGTTAGGAAGCGTTTATGCTTCCACGGTACAGCCCTGAGTTTGACTGAGACTGATACTGAGGGACATCCTCAGATTTTCACCTGTTTGGGTCTCTTCAGTATTCTTTATGCAGTGTTAACATCTAGTATCAAAACTACTTGTCGCAGTTTTTTGATCAGAATCAAACCTTTACAGGCGACTATTGCCCTAACCATGATAATAGACCGCTCTCAATAAAGATACGTATGCCTATTTTCTAGGAGTGGGTCCGGAGTATAGGTACTTTTAGAGCCAGCTCGCACTTCTGATTTTTAATCGGGCAATAGTTTGATCGTCCTGTGATTCAATATGGCAGTGCGCCATTTGAAATGTCGAAAAGACTGCCCGATTTCTATTTGATCAAACTATCGAACAACTTACTGTCGGTCGATTGTATAATGTACATGGAAGATATGTAAGCGCGCGAACTGCTTTCAAATAAACTATCGCCCAACTATTGTTTGACTGCGCAGTTAGTATGGCGCTGTACGTAGGTATGTGAATGTGCGCACTTGTTAATTTAACTATAATCCTTTACTACACGTGTGACTATCACAACTCACAAGACCAAACTATCGCCCGGCAGTTTGATCACGATCGTCTTACGATAGCGATTAAACTATCGGTCGACTAAAAATGCCTAATAATATTTCCGCTTTAAAAACTAATAACTGCAGAGCTAACTTATTAATAAGCATTCACTTTAAATTTATGTAAAATTTTTTTAAAATTTAAAACCTTGTCACCTTTAGGTTTTTGATGTATCTAAGTATTTTTAAAGACGTCTAACCTAACACTGAACTGAGAAAGCCGGTTTTCAAAACATAATAATTTTAATTTTGATAAAGCGCCCAGTATGAATAATATAAAATTGACTCATTTTTCAATAATGTAGAGTATGAAATTATGAACAGAAATAGGGAGCTACCTAATAATATTATGCTTAAAAACTACTTTAATTCTTAATAGAACAAATAATGTATTGCAATTACTTAACACATATTTAGGATTTGGGCTTTAAAAATAATTATTTTTAATTTCATACAAAATGTATCACACGTCACCGTCTTTTAGCCAGTATTTACAATTTGTTTTATGATTTGTATTCTTTCATTGTTTAATGAAATGCAATAGCTTATTCTAACGCTTCTTCATTCAAAGACCCTAATATTCTTTAAAATTACGCCAAAAACAATATTATTAGGTCGAATGAAGAATTAGTTTATGAATTCATGCTACATATAATTAACAAAAACTTGAAATTAGCCATTAAACAGCCATCAGCCTCGAATGAAGTCTAACTGAATGAAGAATGTGTTAGGATCGACTAAAAATACCTATGCAACTGTAAGATATGCAGGTGACTTCTCTGTATAGGAGTTTAATCGATCTTATTCTAAAACCCAAATATTTTATGAGAAATTATACTGAATCTCTATCTCCGTAACTTAATGTATTTTTTGGGTAGGTAAGAGATCACTGTTAATTAAACTAAGCTATATTAATCATTTATAAAATGCGATACTGTTAGACACAATTTAATTCAAACGTATCTATTAATACTTGTTTATTTAATTAAACTTCAAACTTATCACTTGGCAGCCTTATAATTTCTATTAAGGCAAGGAATCAATTCATTATCTAACCGCTTAAGTATAAAGCTTGAAATTTCAGAACTTATACACTTAAGTCAAAATGTGGCTAACACTTGTAAAGAAATTATTAAAATGATTTTTTGCGCTCCTAATTTTAATTAAACTCTCTTCGTTCACAACCCTTATCGAATACAAAAGCTTAATCGTTATGATATTAGCTTGATATCAATATATTTCTGTATGCTGTCAAGCACTCATAAAACGAAATTTTATGAAAAGTTATTCGAAATAACCGTACAAATAAAATAAGAGATTTTATTTAAAAAAACCTCTTGCCATTTTATTAATAATCCTTAGAAAGTCTTACCAAAGTTTTTTATGTTTTTAATTATGAAAACGACAATAATAGTTATATTAAATGCCACAGACTTCGTGATACTACAAAATATTGGTTTCTATGTTTTTGTTTTACATAAAATGATGAATTTTACAAATGAGTGCACATTCTGCTTTAGGAAATTATTTTAAAATGAAATAAGAGCGAATATTTTCTTTTCTTCTGTTTATGTAAAAGTATATTGTAAAGCAAATCTTACACCAACTCGAGACTATTAATAAGGTGCTAAAAGTTCCGTTCATCGTAAATATTATTAGTTTATTTTGCGTTATTACAACGTCGCTAAGAGAGCCATGATTAACGGACAATTTAAAATGTCAGTCATAGCGGTTTTTATTTATGTAAGTAATTTTATAATTATGTGATGATTTTATTAAGTCCCTTTACAGAATTAGGAAGGTAGTAAAATATAAAATACATATAGATTTGCGGATGCCACTTTTTAACTGGTTAAGTTTCTATACAATGCTAAATATTATTTAAGTTTTCAGAATACCACCCATTCTTTTAAACCGTAGCAATAGACGCGTTCTAGAGACTGCGTTAAAATTTAGATCATCTTCGCGGAATGGTGACTGTATAATATATTGCTGACAAAGATCAGATGACCAGTCAAGGAAGGAATAAGTTTTGTAGCAGTTTTTACTACTCGTTATAAGTACTGTACTTGTATTTATTTAACCATGGCTCTAATTAACATTTTGTTACATTTATAACACCTAATAATAACATTACTTGAATGATAAGACACAATTTTGCCGAAAAGTTTGTTTATCAACTTATGTTTCTAACGGTCGAAAAAAGTTTACATCTGAAAAACTTATCCCAATGAAAGGGAAAAAATCTATTTTGTAGTGGTTTAGCATCGATTGCAGTTTAATATACTATATTTACAATAACATATTTGTAACATTGAATCAGATGTTGTCATATAATCATAATATCAAAAGAACAAACCAAGAGTGTCATAAATTTATTTTCATTGGCGTTCTTATGCAATGTTTATGAGATTCCTTTATTGATTCAATGTCCAGCTGTATTCTATTCTTGTATATTTTACAAATTCTTATAACAGCTTAAAAATCACGCATTGCTAATGAAGCGAAGCTAAGCTAATTAATTTTAGCTTAAAAACTTTGTTTGCTAACATAACTTTATTGCAAATATGGAAGTTTCCAGTAATTCTTAAAATACTTTAACTATTGTATTTTATACTCATTCTTTAACATCGTCTAAGCTAATTAATAATTGAAATCACAATTATGCTGTTTTTAAGATAAAACAATGTTTCCCAACCTGCGCGTTTATTACCGAAAATCGGCAACGTTATCACCGGTTATAAGTAACAATATTTTTCCAAAAAACCGGCTACTTCATTTTTTCAAATTACAATAATCATTTATCCATAAAAAACAATTAACTATTAACTAATATTTATTTTTAAATTAACAAATATTAGTGTAAGTGCTTACACAAAGGATAAAGATCTGCACTGCTGTTATGTACGAGTAGAAAATGTATACAATCGATGTGTTTTTGGTTTCCAAAATGGCTGGAGGGATTTTGTTGAAATTTCTATACAAAATTTAGAATAGCGATAGGATTAACTCTGGCACAATTTCTTTTTGAATTTTGTGCGGGGCGAAACTAGGGCGTAGTAGTAATGGATAAAAAAAATACTCTACTATCTTCTTGCTGTCATAGAATTCATTTTATTTTACAAATTTAAGAAAAAAAAATTAAGTGTGCTTCTGATCTTTTAACAATGAAGTAATCTAGAGATTTAGTAAAATTCGAAATTGTAGTGTAAAAATGTCCAGTGTGTGATAAAATTTTCCATCGTTAATGAAATGGCGAAACTGCTGCTACGAGTATAGCAGCAGTTTCGCCAAATTCAGCACAGATTGGGAAGCATTACAATCGACGAACTAACTGTTATATCACTGCGTGCATGTGAACACAATATTCGATTTAACTTTGACACTCACTGTTTATTGGCGTTCGCCATTAAATGTTTAATTTGGAGCCTCAGGCTCAGTTATGGATCAGCTAGGTTGCTCGTCACTCTCGCGGTGTACGAGGACGCGAACTACTGTTGGCGGCGCGGATGGAGGCGGAGCAGCATCAGGAGAGGCTTCAGTCACGAGAATGCTCACGGCACTATTAGCATGAGGTGACGGAGTACGAGCTCTTAATGGAGTTGCTATCCGCTTGGTTGAATTGTTTCGAGATGTTAACCTAAGTGAGCCTGTAAAAGCAAATAATGTAATAAAATTATACATTAATTATTGGCAGTAATTCGTCTTTTTTGTATCATGCAAATAAATTTTATTGATTTTCAATAGAAAAAGTTAAATACGGTCTTCATCTTCGAAATACTAAAATAAGCTACATTACCTTTATTCAAATAAAGTAAGTTTTGTAATCTAAAAATTAAATTAATTTTTTTTCGATAAATACGTAAGGACCAACAATAAATGTGTATAACTAAAATTGTTCTCGGTCTTAAGTTTTTAAATACTCTATTAAAATTAATCTACGAGATACATTCACAACAATTATGCTGAAACGACATATATAACAGTCACAGTACTGAAGTATTTATGTAAGTAGAAGTTCATTTGAAGAAAAAGCGATCATGCAAGGACTGTAGCATTTTAAGTAGGTTGTAAAAGTAATGATTACAGAGGCACTGAACACTTGAGTAATTTTACAGTTCTATAAGTCAAACTTTAATTATAGCTAAATATGGATTTAACGTATATAATCATACGGAAACTACAAATTGTCTAATATCTATCCTTTTAATTGAAATGCTCTAAATTTACGTCGCTACTCGTATTATAATACATTACAATAAAAACTCTCAGACCATTTTGCCCACTTGCATGCATGAATGCATGGTATAGAAATTTAAACACTTTGAATACCATAAAATATTCTTAACGTATAATTACCAACATAAATTTTTAATATTCATATCTTTAATATGCCCAAAAGAGTAAAAGTTGTCTCCATTCGGTAAAAGCGTACCACAGGAACATGTAGTAGGCCTAATCTTATATTTTATTATTATTCATTCACATTTATCTAAATCATACAACTTCTAAATAATATTAAGTTGGTGAAAGTTCAATGACGTTTTAATATCAGAATAGTTATATTAAAAGAAAATAACGATTATTTATAAAGAAAAGTAAATTTTTAAATCGTAATCGATGATTGTTGAAATTTTAAATAGCGAAATGAAAATTATAAAATTATAATATCAGTTTTTGGGTTAGGAGGCCAAATATTTTCATTTACTGTCCATTCAGGGTTATTGCAAAATGACCTGTGAGTTTTGTTTAATATCTAAGAAGGTAATGTAGTACTTAAATCAATCAGCCTAAGTACTATTAAGCTTAAGATATATCGCTGTTTTTACTCGTATGTAATTTGTAAACGCGAAGTTACCTCTGAGATTTCATTTCATGACTATAGTCAATTTTATCAATTGGCTAAAACAAATTATTGGAGTAAATTTTACGTACAAGGGAATTTGATAAAATATGTTAAAGTTTAATTAAACTTAATACTATGGTGTGAGTGAACGATTCATGTCAATTTGTTTTCTATAAATATATTAAAATTGTAATAACTAATGTAATTATTGGGTTTAACAATCTTGGAAAACGAATTATTTATTCAATTATTTACATTCTAGGTATGTTATATAAAGTTTAATTCATATTTTCATTCTCTAAACTTAATAATTATGTAGTTTTAATGTAGTTGAAAAGAATGTTTTTTAAAGGTTGAATGTAGGTTGTCTGTGTCCAGGGTTAAAACATAGGTAGGCAAAAACGTGTAAAATCAAGTGAGGTATGCATGTACTGTGATACAGAAACATTTAGAGATAATTATTTCATTCCTTATACAAAATATCGATTAAATCTTTAATAAATAATCTTTTTGTAGATTCCTAATGAAAGAGGAGTTAAAATTCAAAAGTATTTATTTTAAGGAATGAAATAACATTAATAAATACTTCGCATTAAAGATCTTTTTGGAAATTTTAAAAAAGTAACCCGGTCAAAGATATTTTCATATAATATAAAAAATACGTTTCGGCCATATTACATTAACTGTGGTCACCAGTGGACTGGAATTTTTGAAACATGTACAATTTCCCACCATGTTATAAATAAGTAATAAAAGATAGATTTTCTGTCATGATAAGAGATCGAAAATTGCACTTGTTACATTGAAAATTATGGGCTATTAATTGAAGTAGATGACTTATATATTACTTTTTAAATTTCTGATTGAGATTGAAATACACAAAAGAGTGCAAGTGATGTTCGAAGGATATAAACAATAATACATAATATATAAGAATGGACAGCTTAAAAACATTACTTAATTTATAGAATTCAGAGTTTAGTTATATCTGATAAATATGAATTGCAAATTGTTATCTACGGAATCCACAATTGGTCTATTTGCAAAGTTCTTCGGACATGAACCGTTCTAACTTTATATTCCTTTGAAAACACATTGAAAAATATTCTCAGTTAGTTTTGTAGTGTGCAGTCATTTAGTTAGGCAGGTAG
Organism: Apodemia mormo; assembly: GCA_036924255.1. Taxonomy (NCBI): domain Eukaryota; kingdom Metazoa; phylum Arthropoda; class Insecta; order Lepidoptera; family Riodinidae; genus Apodemia; species Apodemia mormo. Next base: position 25,946,517 of record JAUPFN010000019.1, on the reverse strand, counting down.
GCATTGCCCTGGGTAATGTTGTAGGGTAACACTTTCTCTTAGTATCCGAAAAAGAAATCCGAATTGAAATGAAGACAAAAATTTAGGTATGTGACATCCCGCATCACGGATTTGAATTTCAACATAAAGTACATAAGTAGGTATTTAAATTTTATATCCGTACCTACTAGAATGTATTAAAATAGGTGAAAGTAGGGTCATTTATGTTTATAATTCAATATAGCTGGATAGCTTAGTAGTCAATAATAATTTACGTATCGTTTAAGAATTTTAATAAAATGTTAACAAGATCACAGAGCATCTTGAGTAATTTTTATAAAAGCACGATAAGAAATTGTACTATTAAAGATCAAATTCTAAACCGTGTAATAATTACTAGATTTAATGCAAAGGTAGGTTTGAAGTATATATAGTAAGGAAAAGACACAAAAAGCCAAACATTACATATGAACCTGCTCGTTTCATGCCGCCATCTTCATCGACAGCGTCCTGGTGACGGAGGAAAAACGGCAAACCATATGCTGACCTTCTTCTAGTAGGTATTGGCTCTGATACACTCGCCTGCTTCAATATAAATAACATTAAGTTTATTTGTATTATCAATGTCTAAAATTATCATAATTAATATCAGCCAGAATCGCCTTAAATACTCATATTTGTTTCCAGTTTGCTCTATCAAAGTTAACGTGTCTAGTGTCAAACCAGAACACCTACTGCAGTTCTCTAGTCCAATTCCAACCAATGTAATCTGTATAATACCTATGTGATCCCTATGATGTAAATTTTTCTTGGATAAAGCAGAAAGTGCACGTTTAGAGGCATTTCGTGAGATTTTTTGTATCTTAAGTTTAATAGACCCAGCTCATGAAACTATATGAGAATGGTTTGAGGAAAATACTATCCACGTGTATTCGTTCACCGAAAATTGAATCTTATCGTAGAGCGTAATCGCCCATTATCCATTGCCGTTCCTACGCAGTTGTAATAGTAGATTTAGTTCGCAAAAATTCACACGTTCCATAACACAACCTTTCCCCCATGTTGACCCGGGCCTCTCTTAAAGAATAGAATATCTGCTTTTTGTCAGACAGTTTGTTAAATGTAAACGATAACCCAGACGTATCCAATAGGCCATGATTTATCATTCCATCATTAGTATTCATTAGAGCCATTTCTTATTTGTTATGTTATAAAATAAAATAAAAACACTTTTACGCGGCAAAATTTTCTGTATCGATTTCAATTGGAACAGTAGGTAGCTAGTCCGGGAGATTGTAAAATTTACAAATTAAAACGTTTAAAACGTTTAATGTCACGGATTAGCCGTTTTTATATATGATAAAAAAATATGTAAATGGTTAACCCTACAGGCAATCGTTGAAACTTTCCGCTAAATTAAGGTATTTTTAGCTCCAAGGAATAAAAACTATAAGCATAGATTTTTTCAGTGCAAACAGCTAGTTACTTAAAAATGACAGTAGGTATATTGATTTTTGAAAAGATGTGTACTTTGGAAACGATGATCGATTTTAATCTTTCGGATGGTATTCAACTCAATTTTTGAGATCTAAAATATTGTTTTAGCTAAATAATAGATAGGTTGAAAAATTTCGAAGCAATGTCTAAAAACGTTTTTTTTTAAATATTTTCATCATTGATAACTCCCAAACAAATTGATCGGTTTTAATCCAATTGACGGTATTCAATGCAGTTTTTGAAGGAGAAAAATTGATAAGATTTTTAAGTCAATCGGTGTATTAACCTGAAAGTTATTTGAAAAATATTAAGTTTGCTAAAAACAATGTAATTTTAATATTTGAACATTAAATTCGGTTTTCATTTTCGAAATGGCATTCGAATTAGTTTTCTTAGTACTAAAATATCGTAGAATACCAAAAAATAATTGGTTGAAAAATTTCGAAGTTATGTCGAAAAAACACTTTTTTCGACATAAATTTTTCGTCAACGATTACTCCCAAAGGGATAAACCGACTTTGATGCAATTTATGCATTACACGTAGTTTTTTGAGGAATAGAGCTGATTAGATTTTGCACTTAATCGGAACATTAATCTGGAAGTTATATTAAAAAAATAATGTTTCTCCAAAAAATATTTGGGTTTTTTTTTTAAATTTCTCATTATCTACTTGGCCGACTAAGTTCAAAAAGTTGAGGAGAATCCAATCGAATGACATCAACCCCGTTTAGATCGGTTCAGCAGCCGTTCAAAAGTTATGAGATGTTTACATACACCCATACACATACACACACACACACACACACACAGACACACCCACACACACAGTTCACACACATAGGTATACATACATACAGACATACGGACGTCATCGTGAAAATAGTCGGAAAAGGTTCCTAAGACCCCAAAACGTGGAGATCTGGTGAAAACTCGATTTTCGAAAGTCAGGGCAAAATCAGTAACTTCCTTATCTGCATACGTAGCGGGAAGTTAAAAATAGCGCCCCATACTGAGCTCAGACATACTGAGCGGCCTGGACGCCTCCACTCCACTCTATAGCTGGTACTGAGTAAAGGATCGGTCGTTTTTGACTATTTGTATTTACTTGTAACAAATAAAATCCTCAAAAAAAAACTATCAAACATAATAAGTAATAACACTACGCTTCGCTTCATCAATTTCGTTTATACCCGATGTGTTCTTAAAGATTTCGATTTAGATGTGAAAAAAACTTACTTTGTATTCACTTGTACTAAGTAAACAATAAACAGAAGGATCGGTAATTTTAATAAGTCATAATAGTTTGGGATCGTTTTATCCGACGGATTATTTTTTTGATGGAAATTTCTAGACGTACTTATTCTACATACCTGTTCAGTGGGCGTTGCACCAGGTAGCAGCAGAAGTGGCAAGTTTAGCCATGCGCCTCCTAGCTCGCTGACATCCGACGCATCCGACGCCCTTGAAGACTTACGACTGGATGCATGGGAGCCTCTACGGACATGGAGCAGCGCACTGAGCCGACCTCCCCAGCCCGCGCCGGGCGACCATTTAGTGCTCTCTTCTTCTTGAGAGGGACTTCGATTTTTTCTCCTGAGAATGTTTGAGTAATTTATAACTTTTTGCATGCTTCATTTTTTATTTTTACGTTTTACTTACAATATTTCTAGACAAATTACACAAATCGATCTAACCCCAAAGTAAGTAAATTTTTTGCTTGTGTTACAGATGTTAGTCAACGAGATACTAATACACAGAAATACATATATATCAAAATACTATTTCATTGATAATAAATACCCAGACTCAGATATATAAGGTCGGGGCAAAAGTATTTTCGTATTGTTCATACAAAGGGAAACATTTTTTTAGGTATAATTTTTGATTTATTTATAATATGTATGTGCCATTTTGATCGATGACTTGTTGCCATCTTGTGGGTGCCATGATCCCATTTCTGTAGAAATTTTGAGATTTTTGATTAAAAAAATCTGACAGGTAGTGTTCACAGTGTTTTTTTGAGTTTAGCTTTATGCTCCCTTAAGAGTTATGCAATGACCGAAACAGGCGGAAATCTGATGGAGCAAAGTCAGGGCTATACGGAGGATGCATCAACACATCTCAGTCCAGCTCTCTCAATTTTCGCTGCATGGCTATAGATGAGTGCGGGCTGGCGATGTCATGGTGGAACATAACGCCCTTCCTATTCATCAGCTCCGGCCGGTTTTTCTCAACAGCTTTTTTAACGTCATCAGTTGCTGACACAAGAGGTTAGAATCGATAGTTTTACCCGGTGGAAAAACCTCATAGTGGACGATTCCTTTCCAATCCTACCATACACATAGCATCACTTTGTTCCGAGTCAGGCCGGCTTTGCCACGGTCTGTGGGGCTTGTACAGGTTTCGAACATGATCTTTCTTGCACATTTTTATCGTAAGTCACCCATTTTTCATCACTCGTAATCAACTGTTTAAGAAATGGTTCGAAATTTTTACACACGTTTACACACATTGAAACACGTTGCACTAGGTTTCTCTCAGTGAGATCATGTGGTGCCCAAATGTCAAGTTTTTTCTTGTACCTAGACTTTCGTAAATGACGTAAAACTGTTTTATGATCAACATCCAGTTCTTCAGCAATGTTATAGCTACTAATATGTCGATCTTGCTCCACTTTCTCAAAGTTAGCACTGATTATATCTGTGACAGAGCGAACCTCATTTTTCACACTAAAATTCCCAGACTTGAAACGCTTGAGCCACATTTGTGCTACTCTTATTGATACAGCATTAGGTCCGCAAATCGCACAAATTTTATTCGCGGCGTTCGTTGCATTTTTACCTTTTTTGTAATAAAAATTTAAAATGTACCGAATTTCTTCGTCACATACGTTCATTTTGCTTGCTTGAAAAACAATTGAAAAATGGCGGGAACTAGTTTTTTTTATTTGTTGCATCTTCAGAATGTCACATTTAATCTCGTATTAAAACCAGCCAGTTACATTCAGTACAGCCAAAGAGGAAATACATTCAAAATACGAAAATACTTTTGCCCCGACTCATTATAAATATCTATGCTCATCACACAAATGTTTTATTCCTGTCAGGATACGAACCTGTACCACATCGATTCGTAGTAGGTTTGCGGTGTTCGGTACTCGACCAACGGGGAGATCAATTGATTGGGAGGGGGAGGGGAGTCATTAACTCGATTTCAGCCGACTTCTCAAAAGAAGGAATTTTTCACTTCGTCTGTAATTTTTATGTTTGTTATCTCCACAGAAATCATATATAAGTTATCTCACAGTCATTTATGAAACGATTTCGAAAAATCTTTTTCTGAGAGGGCAAACTCACCGTGTGGACACATTTAATTTGGTGAAGATCTGATGCAGGGTTCCGGAGATATAGAAAAAAGGAAGTCGGTTGCTGCAGTTTTACTGCGTTAAAAATATTATTTAACAAAACAGAATAAAATATCGTAACGTCCAGTGTTCACTTTATGAAACGTATCAAATTAAGAGTAAATTAATAAATTTAAGGAAAGCTGATATCCTGATGAATGATCCTTTTAGCGGAATGTCAATGACACATGCATAAGTTCACCGGCTACCTTACCCTCCAAACTGGAATACGACAATGACTAGTACTGACGCTATTGCAGCAGGAATATGTAAGGTGTGGGTACTAATTACTCGGGCGAGACCTTACGGGACTCTACGACCTAGTAGTCACGGTGGTAGTAACACGTATAGCCAATCGGTCGTCTTTTACGGTCGTCTAGCTAGTGTTTTCTAGTAAAATTTTTTTCCTCAATAATATCAGTGTTATTGCCGTGTGACGTGTCGTAGTTTGAAAATAAGGTAGCTGGTAATATTGTTTACCAAGTCTATTATGGTGATTAAATATTATGCGACTTTTAGAAGCGATTCCGACGAACATGGTGAAATATATTCGATAAAAAGCGTCATAAAAACATAAAAAAATATCTTTACGCCCGTTTCCCTGAAGAGGTAGGCAGAAGTACAACCAGTGCACCCACGACTAGCTCAAGATACTTAGTCCCAGAATGTGATAGGTGGCAAGCCTATTGCCAACTGGGCACTTCACTATAATAATTTACTATAATAATAAACATACTTAACATAATCCCGCCACAAGCGCTGAATAGTTCTAGCGGCCTTATCTTCTCTTTTCCATATTCTAGTAGAAGAAACTATTTCTAATTCTTTCCGTGTAGGAAATTGTTTTTTAAATTTAATATCCATTTGTTCTTGTAACTGTCTAAATGTATCTGTTTCTTCTACATGACCGAGTACATGTTTTACGAGGGCATGTAATATATCCAAACAATGAATTTTATTTCCTTTTGCTATTGGTAGATTAAAACTAACAAGTGCTACTGTATTTGGTTTTGATATTCCTAACGGAGGGTCCAATGAGGCTATAAAATCTGACAGCTGTGTAAAACTTATAAACTGCGTTGCATGTGGATCATACCTGAAAGAAAAACATTTGTGAGCGTTAAATATTCGAGCGAGCGAGCGAGCGACAAAACCTCAGGAGCAGCATTGAACAACACTCTAAAACATATAAATTATAAATATTTAAAAGTTACAATATGTTAGGGCTTTAGTAGTATAATGGATATTTATCTATTGTTATAATCCTACTTAATGAATACTTTTCTGATGTATACTCATGTTTGAGACAATTTTCAAAATAATTCGTAAACATATTTAATAATTATATGTATTTTATACAAACTTTTGTAATATAAAACTTTGTCATTATTAGGTATCTGAAACCATTAGGTATCTGAAATATTTTTTGATGAAATATGAAGTTTATTATAGTTGAAATATCTATTTATGAACTAGAAAGAAAAATATTTAGATCTTACTTTGACCATCGAATATAGAACATTTCTAAATCATCCTCAACTATTCCAATCTCTTCTTCTTGATGTGCTTGATTGAAATTTTCTAGTATTATGGCAATGTACATGTTAATGACGATCATATAGCTTATGATAATGAAAGATGTAAAATATGTGATGGCTAATAGAGGACTCCCGCAGTTTCCATTAGAGTGGCCGTGATCACCCAGATCGCATTCTGGTGGTTGTATCATTAACGATTCTAAGACATCGTTCCACCCCGCTGATGTCATAAGACTGAAAAAATAAAAGGTTATAGAACATGGTCAATCTCATGTGATTAACAAGCTAATCCTCTTAATAGTTAATTGTTGATTTAATATTTCTTTAGAAGTTTGTACTTTTAATTAACCTAGTTCAGGGAGATACATGTTAAGTTAGATCATAAGATAGTTTTTAGTGATTTTACAATTCAGTGTATTGCACAATTTATTTATCTGAATAAATATATTTTTTGATTAAGGTTCCGAAATATATTTTACTATACTTTCTATTTAGAATACGTGTCTACATGTCATTGTTTTTATTTTAAAACTAATTTAATATGTAATTAAATCTCGATCTACTCATTAAATCTGATTTAAGTATGCTTAAAACAAGAATTATTTATTTGGCTTTATTGCAATAAAACGCAATTTTAGTTGAACAAATATTATGAACCCAAAACAGGCTCAGAATCTTAAACATTATAAATATAGAATGAGATGAAGATCCACACTCATTTTGCCAGCTGACAAACCGGGGATTGTGAAAAACCGGAGTGTTTAGCAGCGTTCGGTTAACTCTTTCTACTCCACATGAATCGAGGTTCTATTAAGTTTATTAAATAAGATTGGAATTTCTTACCGAAAAAGTAGCTGCATACTCCTACCGAAGGTTTGGAAATTGACTATATCATCTAGAGCTCCTTGTTCTTTCACATGGCCGAATACAGACATGCCAATTATCGCATAAATGAACGTAATCAGAGCAAGCAATGCCCCGATGTTAAAAAGTGCTGGCAGGGAGACAACCAACGCAAAAAGTAATTTTCTTATGCCCTTTGCGGCCTAAAACAATATAGATTACAATATTAGTTTTCTGTGTCTAAATGGATAAACTTTATTTGGCGAGGCAATAATTTAATTCTACAGTCAACTTATACTTTTGCTACAAGCAGTAATCTACCACCCTCGAGACTTTGTACTCATCAGTAACAGTTTTAGTATTGCAGAGGTTTATAGGCGAATTTTATATCATTAGAAGATAGCAAAGGAGCAGATGGGTCTGATTAGAAAAGAAACCATCACCACAAACACCAAGAATTAATGGTGCGTTGCTCTTCGTGTGACGTAAGGACAATGCCACATGCATAAGTTTACCGGCTACCTTACCCTCCAAACCGGAACACGACAACGATAAGCATTAATGTAGGAAGGAATATTTAAGGCGGAGATTCCAAATACCCAGGCGAGACGTTGCGGAACTTTACCACATAGTAGTCACAATAGTAGTGACATGTCGTCGTTGATACTGCAATACCGCATAACTAACAGTGGATAATACCGCGAAAGTACAAAAGTATCAAATTTTAGATTTGTATTTGTTGATGTATTTTTCAGCTTAATATTGATTGGATTCAATTAGATATTATTATATAAGGTCACTAATACACTTTTCTAAATAGTTAAAAGTTAAAACACGTATTTGGTTGGTATTGGAGAAGATTTACAGTTTTTTCGTTCTCCTGTAAAATTTGCCACATCTAAGTTACGCGGTATTGTCTGTTGTTAGTTACGCGGTATTGCAGTATCAACGACGATGTATAGCTAACCGTTCGCCTTTTAAAAACTGCTTGGTAAAATAGCAGATGTAATAATCTTCAAAGGGGGGCCAGATTAACACGGATTGATAGTTATCAATCAAACGAGATAAGTTTATCTCGTTTGTTATCCTATATACTTATAATATGTTTGACATTTTGACAAAATATAATGTTTCGTTTTCAAAATAAAAACTAATTATTTATATGAGATTATGTTTGCTCTTGCTTGAACGTTACATGAAAAATAATACGTTTAATTTACATTGAGATTTTTAACAGCACTAAAATGAAGTGGAAGTAGTTTTGTAGCGCAAAAAGTCAGTATGTAATTAAGGTATTATTATAATATTACGTTAAATCAATCACAATAGCACATATAACGAAAGTAACCTAAATTAGTAATAGGTTACATAACATATACTTACTTTAATCAGTCTTAAAATTCTCCCTATTCGAAATACACGGACCACTCGCAACAAAGTGGGAGATATGGGCAAATCTATCATGATATCCTCCATGACTATACCCAATATTGAAGCTAACACTAATAGAAAGTCGAATACGTTCCACGGCACTGTGAAGTAGTGATATCGTAGACCAACAATTTTTACTATCGCCTCTGAAAAACGAAAACATTAAATATGACAATAAAACAGATCAGTGATTACATATATTAATTTCAAATCTTTTACGGGCTAGAAAAATACAAGTAAGTAACATGAATCACGGTCCAGATCGCTTAGCTCGATATGTCGTGAAGGAGAGAAGAGACATAGTCGATGTCGACTAATATCACTTTTATTTAGCGCTTTAAATTATGCTTAACGTTCCATTCACTTAGTTCCCTGCATATTCACGTTACAATTTTAGGAAAAAGCACATCTAAGAGATACAAATCCATTTACTTTTTCCAAATACATCATTTATCGCAACTTATACTCGTTTTGGTTAATTTCAAATACCGATAACTTTAGTTTTATTTGTTTTTAAATACCCTACTGTTACATTTATCTTTCATTATAATGATGTGTAGTTCAGATGTAGTAGAGTTCAAGAGCACAAAATAGTCAGCGTAAAGCAGCAGCAGACAGCTTAGTACTCAATCACTCATACGCATGCTAATATCCATGTTTTCTTCTCGTCCCACATTTGGAGATACTTATCCAACTTCAAGTTAAACAGATTCTACTAATATTATAAATGCGAAAGTTTGTGAGTATGTACCTATGGATGTTTGTTACTCTTTCACGTAAATACTACTGAACCGATTACGATGAAATTTGATGTGTAGATAGCTGAAGACCCAGAATAACACATAGTTTTCAAGTAGTACTAATTTTCATCCCGGAAAAATTAGATGATCCCGCGGTATTCACTAAAAACTTTTATAATGCAGCGGACTGCACGCTACAGCTAGTCATTAATAATACAAACTAAATTTTTTTAACTATTTTGTAAACTCGGGACCACATTATTGTTCGAAAATTCGTGGTCGCGATAAAAGTTCGTAGTTGTGCTACAGAGAACTAGATGGTCACAAATACTCCATCGATAATAGTTTATCTCGTTCTTCTTGTGATGCACGCTAATGCAATAGCGAGATGAACTTAGGCGCAGTAAAAAACTGACAGAAGCCCGAAGATACGCGATCCAGTGAAGTAGTTTGCCAGACATATCGCGTCAACGCGACAATCTTCGCCGTGAGGCAATAATTTAGCCACAACATACGAAATATTTTGCCCTATACTCGTAATATCCTCAGTTAAAAAATAATATAGTACGAATTTTAATATTTAACAGATTCATAAGATATTTAGATTATTACTTTGCAATATCAATTAATATCACCACGCCTCCAGCTTGGGCGGTAGATAGAGTGAAACGAACGTCAATGGACGTTTCGCTCATCACGATTTTACGATTGGTCGGTTGGCATCCTCATCACTGAAACACCGACTTAGTAATGGCTATCGCTTTTTCTTGGACTTGGTTATCAAATTTCCATCAGAACTATCCCAGATAACCCTGAAAAACTTCTATAACGCTAGCCTAACCGACTTGGGAATCGAAGTCTAATTACTGGACAAGGCATTTGATGTCAAAAATATATTTTTTTATCTTTATCTGTTAAAAAAGAATTTAAAATTATATCAATAGACATATTTTTTTTATTCTCTGGCTCTACTATTTTTTTGTAAGTGTGGTGTTTAACTAAGAGGCTACATTTACTTTAAGAATATACAGACAGATAGACAGATAAATAACCTTTATATTTACTGATTAGGATTTTTTGTAAAAGTTAAATTATTTTGAAACGCTATTCCATATTTATTGTGTCGTTTGTTGTGTTGTATAAGTCCTGCATATATAATGTAAATCCATAACTGGCCATAAGCCCAAGTTACGCTTTGTATGTAGGTACATATTTTGTTCTTAAGCGATGTGGATTTTGTTAAATAAATAAATAAATAAATATAACGTCAACTTACCTAAACCAAAAACTGTTGTAAAAAATGCGTTGCTAACTTCTAATATAAAGAATACTGAATGGGGTTGGTCGTAATGCTCTATACCCATAGTTAACATGTTTAAGAATATTAAAACAAAAATTGCTATTTCGAATCTACGTGAATTCGATAAATCGTAAAACATTGCTAGAAATTGATTTCTCGGGCGCTTTATTACTTTCTGTGGTTTCTTACGGCCTAACTTCTTCATGGCTGTATAGTAATGCTTTTGACTTTCAGTTAAAAACATTTCCAAAACGCCACCCTCATACTGTAAAACATAATCAGGTTTAATTAGGTTAAATAATAGTAATAATATAACTCTGCATTATTAATTAATTGCTTTGTGATACCAACCTTTTTCTTGAGCATATTAAAATTGTCTATAATTACTCCTATAAATAAATTTAGTGTAAAGAACGATCCACATACAATAAAAATAACAAAATATATGTAAGCATAAAGATTGGCTTCTCTTGCTGGTTGCATGTCAACACCCCTTGCATCCACTGCGTCCGCCATAACTTCCATCCAACCTTCGAAAGTCGCCACTTGAAATAACGCTAAGTATGCGATCCCGACATGATCAAATGATATTTTAGAATTTATCCACGAATAATTATTGTAGAAGCATTCCCATTTATCATTAACTATCTGAAAACAAGAATATAATTTTATATATGAACTTAAATTGTCACTATTCTATCAAATATATTTCTCACCTCAATAGGTAATAATTCTCCTTCTTCGTCAACACATTTGAAAAATTTTCCACCAAAAAACTGAACACCCATGATAGAAAAAATTAACCAAAACACCAGACACACTAACAAAACATTGAAAATGCTGGGTATTGCATACATTAGAGCATTCACAACAATACGCATTCCTTGCCATCGAGATATTGCTCTTAGAGGTCTTAAAGCCCGTAAAGTTCGAAGTGACCTTAATACCTTTAAGTTTTCATTTTCTTCTATTAATAAACTAAACACTGAGACCTGAAATAATAGTAAAATTAAAATAGTAAAAGATTATGATCATGCAAAAAATATTAAGAAATTGCATACTTACAAAAACAATAGTAAAATCTAAGAGAGTCCAAAAACTGGTAAAATATCGATAAAAACCCAATGCTATCCATTTAAAAACCATTTCGACGACAAAAATCATACAGAAACTTAAATTAGTCCAATACAATATCTTTTTCAATGGCTTATTGCTATCTAAATGGATGTCTTCAAAACATAAAGTAATACTGGAGGCGAATATCAGTACTAGCACAAACCACTCAAAAGCTGGGGTGTCTACATATGTTAGGATAAATGTGCGCAAAAACATCCAACGTTGACCCAACCTAGTTTCAATGCAAGCATCCCAACATGAGCACCTGAAAATTAATTTCTGTTATATGAAGTATAAAGGAAGACGCAGATAGGTTTGTCATATTGTAGTATAACCATACGTTTACTTGATAATGAAGGCTTTCTACTCGCTCAAGTACACCAAATACTACTATGTGCCTATAAGCGACAATTTTATCTGAATCTTTTTGTAATATTTATATTCACTTGAGGATTTTATATGTATGTATTACCGTTTATAACACTGTTTTGGAAAGCACGCTTGAGGAACTTTTGGTTCTTTTTGTTTGCCAAAACCAGGAAACTTTCCAGTCGCATCTGCATATAGGCCTTTTGAATTTTTTCTACCACCAACTGTTAGCTCATCTACGTACGAAACTAATGTCTGCCATGGATGTTTCATGTCTTCTTCACCTGGCTTAATTATTAGCTCCTTGTTTAAAAATTTTGGAGGATCTATTACTTCTAATCTACGTTTTTCTGGGGTTGTTCTACTTGATATTTGGGCCATTTCATAATGCTCATTTTCATCTGTAAAATAAAAATTAATTTTGATAAAATTAATCACACACATACGTACCATCACACATATTACTTAATATGGGCGTTATTTCACGCAAAATGGTCAATAAAGATAAGATTAATTCGTAAAATCCGTAAAAGGCACATATTGCAAATTAAGTGTGAAAAAAGGGAATTTAATGTGGGCATAAAATTTTATTGCTATTGTTTATTTGTAGTTTTATGCGCAAACACTTTACTATGTAGCCCCGCTAGGCATTATATTTTAGCATAAATGAAAGAAATCCGAAAGAAAACGCTTAATAATAGCATCAAGTTTATCTTATGTGCAATTAGGTGATTGCTCTAAATACTATGCATGATTTTTTGTATTATTTTTTCCTTACCTCTTGAATCAGAAGGTTGAGTATGATATCCTGAAGACATTTGATTAAGCAACCTTGGAGCTACTATTGCATCTGAGGTGGATGTTTCGTCTAAATTTTCCTTAGAATCCTCTCTTATACTAGTTATTTTATGTTCTACAGCTAAATCTCGCACGTCTTTTAAAGTTTCTTGGCTTCCATGGTTAAAATTATTACTACCTTGGTACATATGTGGATATGCAAAATCAGACCCCACCGATATTGGCCTGAAATAATAGTATACTTAACAAAATTTACTTCAATCAGCAACTATTTCAGTCTCGAAATGTGTGGCGCATTGAAATTTCTATGTGTAAATACATACTTTAGAAAACAGTAGGTACTTAAAAGTCATTAAAAAGTGTTCGAAATGTATTATCTCTGCTGACACAGCTTAGCACATAATTTAACAAATTAAAGCTGGGGATTAAACTTAAGTATACTAAATCAATTTTGGCATTATGGTAGAGCTCCAATCGTGCTTTTGTTAAAATAAATGTCATAACTTCCGTCTCAAAATTACATTGTTTGGTGTATCATATACTAATGTTGTGTAATACCTGTTTAAAGCTTCTTGATAACTATGACTATAAATATTGTCATGAGGGAATAAAATAGTTTCCTGTACGGAACCGGAGTATCTCTGTTCGACGGGAATCGCCGTCTCCTTTTCTTTCATAGCACGATGTTGTAACATAAATTCATTAACTAGCTCTTCTAATTTAGTTTTTTTTTCAGTCTCTTTACTTTTAGATATAAGAAAACCCTTTTTTCTTACTATTGAACGTATTCTATCGAAGCTTTTTGCTAATTTAGAATCTTCTCCCACTTCCTGTAAAATTATTTTTATTACGTTTATTTAACATAAAAATTACTCCAAATCTTACAAACGCTAATTGAAATGTGAGCGTTTAAAAATTTGGACTAATTTTAACTAATACCTTAGAATTAAGAGTCTATGAGTTGCCTAAGACTTATTTGTCTCATCCTTTTTCATGTGTACCTAGTTAGAAAAAACTAATTGTAAATTGATTTATGTTTTAATGCTCAACCAACAACAAAAGTCAAGGCTAATTTTATTTTATCTCGAAAAAATGCACGTAAGTCGTCAATTTCAAAATAAATAGTCTGTATCAAGAGATGAAATTAAACCAAACTATAATTTTAAGATGCGTTTATAATAATAACTAGCGATCTGCCCGCGGTTTCACCCGCGCAGCTTTTGTTCGCGTGGGAATATCGGAAAGGTTTATACACTTAAACCTTCCTCAAGAATCAATTTATCTATTAAAAGAAACCGCATCAAAATCCGTTGCGTAGTTTTAAAGATTTAAGCATACATAGGGACATAAGGACATAGGGACAGACAGAGAAAGCGACTTTGTTTTATACTATGTAATGATTATTAAATTTATACACCTTTATGTACGTCTATATGTTTTTAATCTATACATATAAATGAAAATGAATTGCTAAATGTGCATAGATGTGCAAAACTCGAGAACAGCAGAACCAATTCGGCTATTTTGTTTAAATATACGTCGAAGCCCATGAAAAGTTTTTATATAAACAAAATGGAAAATTTGCGAGTAAAATAATGAAAACAATTATCCTATATAGTTTCTAGCTGTCAAACATTTAACGATTTTAAATCTGTTCTAAGGCGGTAATAAGTTCACTGGTTAAGCTTGTATGTAATATATACTTTGTACATAGCTTATAATAATTCCGTGTGCAGTGTGCAAAGCGAGTCACTAAAATTTTAGGAACATAAATAATAATAAAATTATTAAAACGTGAGACATCATATACTAAACAATTAAAAACGGCTTCACTCACGATTAATCGGTGTAGGTTCCGACTAGTTTAAGATTAGGTAAATATAAATAGTAGTAGCTATTTACTAATAAAGTAAGAATTATGAGAGGAAAATCGTCATGTCGGTCCGGATCCCTTTTAAATAATAGGCCATTTGCTTTTCTGCCAGAAAAATCGTAAAAGATGAACTGTAGGACAAACGTGTTTTTTTATTCCTGTCGCAGTAACATAAGCGCTAGTTTTTATTTTATTCTCAATACATGGGTAGCAAATCACATTAATGGATTTGATTTATTATATACATCTTTGTTGTTTATATGATTTATACATCTTTGTTGGGGGTTGAATCACCTTCGTCCGTAGGAGAACACTCGAATTTCTGTATATCTACACGTGGCCCCTGGGTGGTGCTAATCAGGTGATATGGTGGGAGATATGTCCAAATAGCGTGCTAGACACATGTGAAAGGCTGCCAAACAACAACAAGAAACAGATGTTCTGCGACAGGGAATGGAGTACTTTTTCTCTTTCTCCGACGTAGCCATGTCCCGCAAAGCTCAAACCTAGTTCAGAGCCTATTGTAGATGCGCTGAGGCGCTAAAGCGTGAGGCATATCTGGCTTGAGCAGATGCTCGACACCGCAAGGCCAAGGACGTATTGAAAGAAGAAGAAAGCCTTCAATGTTTTCCCCGTATTGGTTCCGGACTCTTTTGAAGAACAGACCAACTGCCGTTCTGCCATATCTCGAAGGCCTTTGACAGGGTCTGGCATGATAGTTTTATTGGCAAGCTTTCTTCATACGGTTTACCTACTGGTTTTTGCGTCTGGATCTCAGATTTTCTGAGTGGCTGGTCGATTAGAGTAGTCGTCGACGGCTGCTCGTCCGACCAAATGGCTATAAATGCCGGTGTCCCTCAGGGATCAGTTCACTCCGCAACTCTATTACTGCTACATATTAACGGCTTGCTGAGCCCGATATATATGGGATGCAGACGATAGCACTGTTGTGAAATTACGCATCCAGCGCGCGAGCCAGTACGGCACAGATCCGCTCTCTCAGAGAGGCGATGGTCTATTGTACGAACCTGTTCTTATTCTCCGATTGGGGCGATACCAATCTAGTTAAGTTTTATGCAACTAAGACCCAGGTGTGCCTATTTTCCATTAAACGGAGTCCATTCCACCTGTCTTCGTTTTTTCAGGGTGTGTCCATGCCACCATCCACCTCGAGATCCTTGGTATCACCTTAACGCCCAATCTCAACTTTGGTTCGTACATCGAATCGAAAGCCCAAGCTGTCTCAAAAAAGGTTGGAATTCTGGCAAAGGTGAGCTCAGACTTTATCAAGCACAAGTCCGTTCGTGCATGAAATACTGTTCTCACCTTTGGAATAGTCCACTAAATGCCAGCCGGAGACACTTGAGGTGATAAGAGAGGCGTACCAAGAGGCTCATAAACGTCGAATATCTGGTAGGCAAAAAACTCCAGAGCCTCGCTCAGAGTGGCTAGTTTATCGGTTTTTTATCGGATACACGTTGGAGAGTGCGCTGCGGAATTACACAACTTAATTTCGCCATCCTCGTTTTCTATCGATCTTCGAAGCGCACAGATACTAGGCATCTCAGGATCAGGCAATATAAAAGAAGTCTTTATTACTAAGTAAGTAAAAAGTATTATAACGCTGGTTTTAAGCTGCAAGGTAGACAAGTAAAACGAATATCAATAGATGTTCCGGTTTACCACGATTTACCGGTTTGTTGTATGGCGAAACGGTGGATGATCTCCATCACCATCATCAATGACATGACTATCGTTGTTTAATGCCCTAACTATGATTGACACCTTTATGTGTTTATCCGAGGCAAAGGGCATCAGACTCTGAGCTGCTACTAAGATTTCAATTTTTGAGGATAACCCGAAAAACCCTAACAAAGCTTTTGCCCCATCCGAGGGTTGAATCTGGGATCTTATAGTATGTATCTAATAGGCGCTAGACTAGACACCAAAAAACAAGATAATTGAATTCTATTGGTAAATATTGAAAGCAGCTTACCTCTTTTTTATTTTTTAGTTCTTCACTGTTAAAGCTATTAAGTAACAAGGCAAGGAAGAGATTGAGCACCATAAAATTCCCCATTACAAGTGCAGGTAAAAAAATGAAGAAACAACTTTCCGCACCAGTGGCACGTTCCGCTCGCATACAGTCCCACAGCGGTTCAATCCATTCGCCACACAATATTCGAAATATCATCATGAATGAGTGAAAGAAATCATTGAAGTTCCATCTTAAATAAATAATATAATCAACTATTATAAGAAAATAGAAAAACAAAAACAATACTCATACAACTTTACTCGACTGTAATGAGAAATTGTTATTTTACAGATTGTTAAATGATTATTTATAGTATACTCATCCAAGTTAAAATGACTGTAATGAGAGGTTATTATTTTACAGATTGTTAAAGAATTATTTGTAATATATTCATCCAAGTCAAAACGACTGTAATGAGAGATTGTTACTTTAAAGATTGTTAAATAAATATTTATAGTATACTCAGTTAAAACGAATGATTATATGATTGATTATTTATTTACTCATCTAATTTAAAACGACTGTAATGAGAGATTGTTATTTTACAGATTGTTAAATGATTATTTATAGTATACTCATCCAAGTTAAAACGATTGTAATGAGAGATTGTTACTTTACAGATTGTTAAATGATTTGATTACGAAGAATTTAGTTTTGGTCAATCTTCACTTTATAAAAATATTCTTGAATACAAGCACCTTACACATGAGTGTTGACCCGAGCTCCTTTTAATAATAGAACATCTACCATTTTGCCAGATTCGAAAACATTCGAGACAGTTCGCAAAAGGCGAACGATAAGCTATTATACGTGTCATTACTATCGACTGCTAGATGATCAAGTTCTACCACGTCTCGTTCGAGTATATGGTAAGAAAGCCATACTTATTCCTGCCGCAATAGCGTCAACATTTGTCACTGACATGTTCCGGTTTGGAGGTTATGGTAAGACTTATGCATGTGGCATTGTAATTCCGTCACACGGATAGCAATGCACTACTATCATATTTACTGTTAATATGCGATGGTTTCTCTTTCCATCAGGAGAGCCATCTGCTTGTTTGCTATTTAATGATATAAAAAAAACTAATCACATCGGACAGAAAGGCAACAACTAATCACAGATACTAATAGTGCCAATTCTAGATAGTCATTCTAGCTTTTAATTTAATTATAGTTATCGGCATGTTTCTTGAGTGCTGACCTTGACTTGCGCAGAAGTGAGTAGCATAACGTATAACATCAGTAATACAGTTTATTTTGTCATGCGCAAAACGATCTCCGAGCCGAGAGAGATCTTCGTAGTCGAGCGTTAAAAAACCATAATTATACCAGTATATTTTGGTCAAAACAAGTAAATATTAAAGCCGAATTGTGTCGAGATTAGGTATATTATTTAGTCAATATAATGTTAAAATAAAAAAAATATTACCTAGGTACAGGATCCGGGTCAAATTTTTCTGGTGTATATGATTTAGAAAACAATTGCATTCCAATCACAGCAAATATGTATATAACTATAACTAAAACGAACGTTAGATTACCAAGAGCCCCTATTGTTGATATAATAATACTCAGTAAAACTTTCATTGTAGTCCACGATTGTGCCAATTTTAGGACTCGCAACTGAAATTTAAAAAAAATATGTACGTATCACAAAACATGTAATGTAATTTGTCAAGAAAATAAAAAGGTTGAAAATAACCGATACTTTAGAAAACTTTTCTCCAAATTGTTTTCTAAACTGTCGAAATTAGTAACGAGAATGAAAAAAATGTACACTACAGCATGTTGTATATTAGTTAAATTCGGTTTTTACAACGGCAAATATTTTCTAAGAAAAAAAAATCGGTTTGCAGTTTGTTTTGCAATCCGAAATGCAACAATTATAATACAACATGTAAAAGGTTCTTATTCTGAAGTCTGGAATCAATTATATTGTTCTAGGTATAGCAAAACTTAAAAGAATTTAATATAGCTCGTTTTTAAGGGGAATATGAGCATGTGTCTATGCAATATTTAGAAAGATTATTATGGCTTTCTTATAAGAAATAATTATTAATATTATGAGTTTCTGGAGTATTTGTAGGAAAGCAATTTTTCATTACACATACATACATATCTTCACGCCAAATCCCTTATGGAGAAGCCAGAGAGAATTGAGTGCCATATATCACGGTCTAGACAGACGCCTTACTTCCTACGTACATTTATAACACTCCTCAGGCAAACACGCCAGTTTCGAAGACTCTTGACACCACCTTCAGATAGTAGCCGATCGATTTGATCATGGTGTCAGTGTTAGTCTTTTCCGGTACCTACATCCATCCACATTCGCATTGTATATCTGTTTTATTAACAGTTCATCTGCCATACTTTCAACATGTTCGAGCATGCCCTTTCTCATTTTTACACCGATATTTTCCCTAATCAATGATCAATCATAATTTATCATTGATTATTAGGCCCTAATCAATGATAAATTATCATGCATCACCAATGCTGTAAAGACAAATTTTCCCTAATCATTAGGGAAAATTTGTCTGCAGCATTGGTACTTGTCAGTGTTGTTTTCCGCTTTGATGGATGAAGTAGCCGGTAAACTTGTGTATGTCTTTGGCATCCTGCCAAGCGGATAATGTCGCACCATTAACATCTTTGGTGTCTATAGGCGATAGTTGTTTCTTCCCATCAGGAGAGCCTTTTGCTCGTTTTCTATTCTATAATATAAGTAAAGAAATAAATTATTTGTATTTTAACCACTTTTATATTGTAACTCTAAATTTATTATTTACTAAAATATTGTACTATAATTTAACCACAGTTTTATAATTTATTAATTAGAAAATCAACAAAGAATGTGATTTAAATAAATTAAAAATTTTAGGTATTTCTAAAATCAACTTATTGCTACCAAAAGAAAAAAAATAACTTACCAATCGCAAACCTCTTAATACTGAAAGTCCATCAACGAGCTCAAATATTAGATCTAATAGGCTAGCGGATACAATTATTAAATCAAATATGTTCCAACCACAGGCGAAATAGTCTTTACTCATTGCCATAACTTTCATGATACATTCTAAAGTAAATATTGATGTGAAAACCTAAAACATATTGCACGTGTAACTAACAGAAAGTCAGTATTTATTAAAATATTTCGGACTTATAAATACTTGATATTACCTTATTTCCTATATCTAGCGCTTGCCTAACATTTTCACTCATTCCATGATGCTCTAGGGCAAGAAACAGTGTATTTAACACAATGCAAGTTGTAATAAACAATTCAAATAAAGGATCCTTTACGATTCCATATAAACTATTTTGAAACTGCAACCAGCCTTCATAATCGATACAGCATGTTACACAGCACTCACAATTCCTGTCCACAAGCTCATCTGTGATCAATTTAAATTATTTAATAATATATGCATGTGATAAATGTACAATATATATATTTATAGATATAGAAAGATTTGCAAAGCATAGTAAAGCTTATTAAGTTCATGTGAAGCTCTTTGTGTCTATTGAGGTGTTTTTAGTTAATATAAAATCGCTCATGCATTTAAAAGCGGAATTAGGGCCGTATAGAAAAACGCAGGAAATATGTTATTAAGAAAATTTTAAGATCCAATTAATTCTGAGATTGAAGGTAAATTAACTTCCCCAATTGAATGAATTTGCAATTGAATCGCATAGAAGTTTAAAACATGAGGTACCTACTACTTTTTGTCGTGACTAACGCCTCTGTGGAATATGTTTTAAATATATATAATATTACTTGAAGAATTCTTTGCGGTCGTAAAGTTTATGATCTTATGTGATATATGCTAATGATATGTCCATAAAATTCTATATGTTGATGTTATATTTATATGGTGTGCTTCAACGAAATGAAATATCGTGTGAAACTTCAATGCGATTCTGTAACGATAAATCGATTAAGATCGATATATCGTGAAATGTCCCTGCAGTCTTCCCGTAAGGAACAGGGGTGGACTGGGGGGCAAAAGCATTGGCGTCTGTGTTTTACTAACCTGTGAAGTAAGTGCAATTTTGGTCGAAATTGCCCATATGAGTTTTGTGCGTGGCTGCCAATAAACTGAGCTCATTAATTTTCGTCGTCTCCGCTTGCGGGAGGTCGGGCGCGCGCTTGTATGGCCAGTCCGCCCCTGACGATATTAATGAGGGTAGAAGCGAGATTGCAACAGTGTCGAAGTGTCAAATGAGGCATTACCCCATGACGTGAATCTAATAGTGATATTATCAGCTAATAGACAACGAATAGTCGTTTGATAGAGCTGACAAATCTAACTGCTAGAATAGTTACTTTAAATTAAATTTTTGTCATTCAGTATAGTATAGAAATAGGACAGGAATTTATACTTAAGAATACTTCAGTAATTAATTTTACAGTTTAAATTAAATGTTTATATACAGTAATTAGTGAAACATTCTTTGAAATATTATGAATAAATTAAAATATCTATAATTAATTAAACAGTAATAATTTAGTAGCTTCAAATAATTTAACGTTCAGTGTTGATGAAGACAAAATTGAAAAGCTAGAAATAATTCACAGCTTATGAATGGCTTTGGGTTCAATCTACAAGGATGCCAATTTTAAATAATATGCAAGGTAAAATTTTATAGTACTCCAAATATTTACATTATCATTTAACATAAAATTTAAGTAATGAAGACAAGAATGTACAAAACACCACTGATACTTTAATTAAACATTTATTTTAACTTTTATGATAAATATACGTATATAATAAGATTAGTACATATTTGTAATAAAATAAATATTGTATCAAATTCAAATAAAGGTTTAGAAGGTTGAACATTTTTAGACCAGAAATTGAATAACAAGAATAATTTCAAATACTGTTTAAAATATAAGTAACTTCATGCAATTTAATAGCGAGTACGTATCTAAAATATTAAGAATTGAATGCGAAACAAATAAAAATAAATTATTTTAAAATTTGCAAAGCATTCATTGCTTAAACAGATGCATATCAGTGTTACGTGCTTTGTGTTAGAGTCGTGCTAATCGTTCTTATCGATGGCAATGAAGTTAGAATGCTTAATAATATTGTTTAGCTTGACTAATAATTATAACCTCATTGCCGTCCTTGCGACGTCGGTGACGGCTCGACAGTTTGCCCGATGACAAATTTCAGTTAATTTATTATTTACCTTATTTGACTCTATTTTTGAATAAGCCTCATTGCTAGCCTCTTTTTAAACATATTTTGGCCCGTTATTTAATTTATCACTTATTTCAAATATCTAAATTATCGGATATACTCTATATATTACATAAAATTATAAGCAATTGTTTTGTTTTAATTTTAAGAAATTCACTTTTGGTGGTGAGGCTACTTTATGGATTTTTATTAACCAAATAAAATGTCGAATAAGGGAAGTAGTAATTAATAAAAATTGTGTCGGGAAAAGTTTAGTCGAATTATCACCGAACTGGATTTCACAGTTTATTAAATATGCATTAACAATTATATTACATTTGGTTGCATTATGAAATATTACAAGTAACTTGTATCAACGACAATTGAACAAGCAAATACAGAAAATGTTTGGCTGTGCTTGGTGTGTTAAGTATAGAAAACTAATAAATAGGAAAAACCAGCGAAGGGACAAAACATAAAAACGTGATATCAGGATTTTAGTTCTAATTTTTAGTCAGCTTAATTTAATTGTCGTTAATACTATTTTAGCAATAAAAACTGTACAATAAATAATTCGGTAAGTGTAAAATTAAGATTTTACCTAGAACCACGATCTGGTTTAAATAATCCGGGTTCAGAGGATACTTCTCTTGCGCGCTGCCTTTTTCGCTTTTTTTTGACTTATCTAATGTTATCTCTGTTTTAGATCCATTCTTCACTTTTAATTCTGTTTTCTTATTTTCCTGGAATATTGTTAATAAACTTATTTGTTAAAATGAAACTAAACGTTCAAATGTATGTTTTTTGAGTACATGTGCATTTTTCCCAAAAAGAACGAGGTTCTCAATTCGCCTGTATCTTTATGTTTGTTATCTTGGTCATTTAATCGATTTGGAAAGTTTACTAAGTGGTAGAGTCCTACTTTTGTTATACGTACGGGTACATGGTATCATCGCCTTATCTATTCCTGCGCTTGTTACTGTCATGTTTCGGTTTGGAGGATGAGGTACCGGGTAAACTTATGCATATGGCATTAACACCCCGTCATAAGGACAACAACGCACCATTAATATCTTTGGTATCTATAAGGCGATGGTTGTCTCTTTCCATCAGGAGAACCATCTGCTTGTTTGCTATCATAAGGTATAAGAAAATCTATTTTTAGTGTGGTATGCTTTGCATTTGGTTCCATATAAATTAAATCTGATCAAGTATTTCAGGGTTACAGGATTTTGAAAGACAGTTATTGTACTTTTTCTGCGTTTAAATTATGTTTGCCAGATATTTTTGATTAAACCTTGGATGAATAATAATAGTTCCATGGATGAAACTATTTTTAATTACTCCGATCTGACCTGCGCAGTTTCGCCCGCGAGTAGATTAATTGTCGTCGACATCATTTAACTCCTATAAATTTTCATTCCGTATTTCAGCCTTTTAGGGGTTTAGCCGTAAAAGATATACAGACAAACAGGTTTTCGTATTTATAATATCATCTCCATATTATCTTCATGTCAAATTTCATCAAACTCGACTCCGCGGTTAAGCCGCGAAAACATTTTTTTTTACTAGGTGGTAGAGTTCTGCATTGTCTCGCCCGGGTCTGGTACTATCGCCTTACCTATTCCTGCCGCAATAGCGTCCGCTAGTCACTGTCGTGTTCCGGTTTGCAGGGTAAGGTAGCCGGTAAAATTATGCATGTGTCATTAGACCTCGCCATAAGATAGCAACGCACCATTAACACCTTTGGTGTCTAGGCGATGGGTGACTCTTTCCATCAGGAGATCCATCTGCTTGTTTGCTACTTATAATATAAAAAAAAACATAATAGACAGACAGACAGATGTTCAGAAAGACTTTTGCATTTTAAATAAGTACAGTCACTAAAATGTCAATTATTTGACTGCGGGCCCCTTTTGAAGAAAAGATCATATTCCGTTCTGTCAGGCAGTTCTAAGCGGCGAATGACTGGCGTCGTATTCCGGTTTGGAGAGTAAGGTAGTTAGTAAACTTAGCATGTGACATTAAGACCCGGCTACAAGGATAGCAACGTATCATTAACACGTTTGGTGTCTATAGACGATGGTTGTTTTATTTCATCAGGAGAGCCATCTGCTTGTTTGCTATCTTATGACATATAAAATACTGTCCGGTTCATAAGAACAGTTTGCTTGCTTTTTTTAAAATGAACTTAAGCAGCTGCGAAATCGGGCGTTTCGGGCGAGCAGAGTGCTCAGCCAGAGTTTGAATTAAGTAGGCTTACCTTTACCTTCGTCCTTACCTTCAGGTAAGGACGAATCCAGGCGCGGGGTTGATGGGGGGGGGGCTCTTCATGGGTTTCATGACCCTCCCCCCCCGGGTAGTTAGGTGTAGGTCTAGTGTATGGATTTATTAGGATTAGATAAGGATTAGAGCCTATCATTACTGAACTTCAAATATGTGACCCCCCTGAACCGAATGCGGGATCCGCCTTTGACTAAGGGTGTTTCCTGTGAGACCGAACCTCTACTGTATCTTGACAGTATCTTATGGCAGTTTCTTGACAATGAGTTTACTTACTGGTTTAGTGAGTGCAAGTGTGGTTGGCGGATGCGGCGGGGGGTGTGGTGGGGGCGGCAGCAGATGTCTCCGGTGCGGGTGCGGGGCTTGGTCGTCGGACGTGTGCTCGCCGTCGTCGTGGTCGTCCACTACGCCCGAATCATCGAGCGATGATTCACGGTTGTTACTGTGGTCGCTGAGCTGCCGACCAGCTACGCTTAGCGCTCCACGACCTGAAACATTAACGCAATACATTATACAACATAAGAAAATACAAAGCATTATGTCGCGTAGATGATACGACACAATAACGCTTCGTGTCAAAATAATACCTAGTTGGGACATGGGTCTAAGTTTTGTCACATGTTAATTGTGAATTAAGTCATTGCCGTATGTTGGTTTTTACAGCATTTAAATACAAAAAGGAACTTATTATATAACAAAGCCATTATATAACAAAGCTTATACAAAATGAGTTATGATTTTGATATAAGCCTTTAGCTTGCGCAGCCAGTCGTCTATAACAACATGGAAGAGGCAAGCGGCAACATGTGAGAGAGAGGGAAAATGGGAGCAAGATAGAGGGTGGAAGAGAAAAAGAGAGCGGGGTGAGGAGAGAGGGGAGCGGAAAGAGGGGAAGAAGTAGATAGGCAGGAGGGAGACGACTGGGGAAAAGGTGGGATGAGGGAGGCAGAGAGGAAGAGGGAAAAAGAGGAGACGAGGGGGAAAGAGGCGAAAGAGGGGGAAAATGGGAATGAAAAAAGGAAAGGGAAAGGAAAAAAATGGGGGAAACAAAAACTTCGTTCCAACCGAGTGTTTCCAGACGCTCACACACTTTTGTTCGTGGCAAAACTTAGATAAGTTTAAGAGACGTGCTGATAAAGTTCATCTTCTGATTCCGCCTCTATAAACAGAAATGTTTGACGTCATTTTGAGGTCCGTTTTGTCCTGCCAATGCCGCAAGGTACACGGCGGTATTATCTTTTCCTATAACAAACATAGCACGAAGACTATGCAGCTCTTGCAGTGCATAAATCTATTGCCTAATAACTTGTTGCTATTGTTATAGAGACAATGGCTGTTATCACTAATTTATATTCAAATACAAGGGTAATATCTCAAAGATAACAGACATATGTCTTTCGATTTCTTATTACGTACAGAACAGACAGATAATGCTTTTATTATTTATATCTTTACGTTGGTTCTCTTGAGGTGAAGGAACTGCCGACTAGTCATGAGTAATGACTAAGGCTTGAATCTAACGTTAATTGTTTTTTTTTATGAAAACACTGATTGATAGCTTTACCTTCTAAACAGAAACTCGGGTGCTTACCATTGCTAGACTCCAAAGTACTAACTCTTCGATTATCTGCCTTTTTATATTATAAGATAGCAAACAAGCTGGTGACTCTCCTGACAGAAAGAGACAAATATTGCCTGTAGACAAGATGTTAATGGTGCGTTATTATTTGTGTAGCGGGGTGGTAATGCCACATTTATAATTTTAACCTTATCCTCCAAAACGAAACATG
Source organism: Apodemia mormo (assembly GCA_036924255.1). Lineage (NCBI taxonomy): Eukaryota > Metazoa > Arthropoda > Insecta > Lepidoptera > Riodinidae > Apodemia > Apodemia mormo. The sequence goes on along the minus strand of JAUPFN010000019.1, from coordinate 25,920,321 downwards.
ACCGTGACAAGCACTGACGCTGTTGCGGCAGGAGTAAATAAGGCGGTGGTACTAGACCGGGGCGAGATAATGCAGAACTCTACCACTTAGTAGCCACGATGGTAGTGACTCGCATAGTCACTCGGTCGCTTTTTATGACCTGCCTGGCAGAACGGCAGTTGGCCTATTCTTCAAAGAAGCCCGGACCAACATAGGAAAAACTTGTGTTGATCCGAGACGTGTGTGGTTTACCATACGCCAACGGATAACCAGAACGATAGCAACGTACAATTAACATCTTTGTTGTCTATAGGCGAAGATTGTCTCTTTCCATTAGGAGAGCTAATAGCTTGTATGCCTTCCTATAATATTGAAAAATTGATAGTAGATGGTTATTTCTTATCACCAGGTCCCGGCTCCTTTGAAGAATAGGCTAGCTGCCGTTCTGTCAGGCAGGTCGTAAAAGGCGATTGATTGGCAATGCGACTCAATACTATCTACTAAGTGGTAGAGTTCTACATTGGCTCGACCGGGTCTGGTACCATCGCCTTACCTATTCCTACTGCAATAGTGTCAGTGTCAGTTACTGTAACGTTCCGGTTTGAAGGTTAAGGTAGCCGGTAAATTTATCCATGTGGCAGTAGACCACAAGATGGCAACTCATCATTAACACCTTTGGTGTCTATAGGCGTTGGTTGACTCTTTTATCAGGAGACCCATCTGCTTGTTTGCTATCTTATGATATAAAAAAAACAGGAGAATCGTCTACTTTTTTTGCTATCCTATGATACAGAAAAGGCAGTCATTGAAATTGTCGAAACAAGTGTAAACTTAAATATTACCCTACCCTATAAACCCTAAACTGCATCACAAGTTAACTAATAAAATGCAACACAGCCAAATCCATACTTTTGCAAGACGTGTCTTACGTCAGCGTGTTGATGACGCGAAACCATTAGTTTTGTCTGTACCAAAAATTGCTCAATACGCCTTCAGAAATTTTCTCTTCAAAACATAATCTATATGAAGTGAAAACTTTGTACATATTCTACACTTTTCATCGTCGGCGCTTGGTGAAATTCCACTTAAGTGATTATTGATTGTTGTAAGATAGAGTTTATCTATACTTAATATTATAAAATTGTAGAGTTTGTTTGTTTGGTTGTACGCGCTAATCTAGAAAACTGCTGAACCGATTTGAATAATTCTTTTTGAGTTGAAAAGCCTGTTTATTGAGGAAGGTTATAGGTCATATAACATCACGCTACGACCAACATAATCGAAGCATTAATGAAAAATGTGGTCAAAACGGGGATTTTTTCCTTTTTAAAGCTTTCCTGGCGTCCGCTGGGTTAGCGGTTAATGTTACGCAAAAATCATGTATGATCGAATTGTTGGTCTTAAAAAATTATAAAAAAGCCACAATAGTGTACATCTATCTATCAAGGTTCACATTATATGACCCCTTTTATGGTAATCAAAATTGTTCTAAAATAATGCATTACTTGCGACGGTGTTTTAAAAAACATGGTATTAATCTTTATCTATACATGTAATAAAATCGTAGGAAAGCCAAAACTGTACATTGAATATTTTTTAAAAGAATACTTGGACGTGATCTACAATCGACATCGAAGCCAAAAATATAGTTTTTAGAATTTTTGTCTATTTGTCTGTTTATCTGTTTGTCTGTATGTATGTCCGGGTAAACTCAAAAAGTACTGCATGGATTTACTTCAAATTTTGCATGAATATTACTAACAGGTCGGGTCAACATATAGACCTACAGGGAAGGAGCTGTGCGGAGTAAACGAAGTCCGCGCGGACGAAGTCGCGGGCAACAGCTAGTATAATATAAAAAGATAATTACCCGAACGTAGCATGATATTTGGCACAGTGAAGGTTTACGTGGTGAAGGGGTGCAGAAAACTATTATTTTATGCTTGTAGTGTAGAGTGTAGCATGTTTAACATTAATGTGCTCCAGGCTCTATATCCGGACCCATATCGCTATATTAATAAGATAACATTACCCAAAGCATTATCAGGGTGTAACGTGTGCGAAGGCGGAGGGGGTAACGACGGCGCGGGGAGGGGTGGCGGAGATCCGCTTGGGGTCACTGACCGCGACCGAGATCGCGAACTTGATCTGTAAAAGAAAGATAAAACACATGAGAAATTAAAAAATATTATGTAAGACATAATTCCCCCGTTACCGCCACCTTTGAAAAATTATCCATCTTGCCAGACAGTTCGTAAAACGCGAATGGCTGTACGAATCACTACCATCGTGACTATTAAGTGTTAGAGATTTGCAACATCTCACCTGGGTCTGGTATCCCCGCCTTACATATTCCTGCCGCAATAACTTCAATGCATGTTAATGCCTGTTTGTCGCGTTCTGGTAAGGGGGTAAGGTAGTCGAAAAATTAATGTATGTGACATTAACACTGTACCATTAACATCTTTGCTGTTTCCGGGCATTGTTTGTCTCTTTTCATCATGAGAGCCTTCTGCATTTTTGCTATCATATAGTATAAAAACCAGATCAATACGCCATGCCCATCCCAGGCAACGGGGTGCTGATATACTGCCTAGGAGATGATGAAAACCCTTAATAATGTTTCATGCCCGACCCGAGAATAGAATCTTGACTTTATAGTCTTGAACTGAATTGACTTTTGAGGCAATCAGGACATAATTAACAAAAAATCTGTTAGCAGTTGACCCTGCAGGCTATCACTAAAACTTCCCGCTAAATTAAGGTATTTTAAGCTTAAAAGAGTAAAAACTATAACCATAGACATTTTTAAGTTTAAACATCTATTTTGTTAAAAATTGCAGTATTAAGATTTTTGAAAAGCTTTTGGAAACGATGATCGATTTTGATCTTTCGAATAGCATTTAACTCAATTTTTGAGTTTACTCAATCTAGACTATTTCTTTAGCTAAATAATCGATATGTTGAAAAATTTCGAAGCAATCAAAGAGTATATAATCATTACGTTTTAAGAGACGGATATTCCAGAGAAAAAACAATGTATTACAAGCTCGACCAATACCAACATAACTAGATGAAACTAATATCACAGGTAATAATTACTGTTACTGAATAAGCAATACTATACTGCCAACATAGTAAAAAGGTTTGGGTTCTTGCGGAATATATCGATATTCCTTATTCTATCGATTATAAATTATAAATGATCCCACGGGATTTGCTAAAAACTGTTACAATGCTGCACGCCGCAGCTAATATAATTATATAACTAAACTCAACATAATATTATATTAATTATACTAAAAAAGGATAAAAACATGCCAACCATAAAAAAGGATAAAAACTGCCAACATAGTAAAAAGGTTTGGGTTCTTGCGGAATATATCGATATTCCTTATTCTATAAATAATAAATTATAAATGATCCCACGGGATTTGCTAAAAACTTTTACAATGCTGCACGCCGCAGCTAATATAGTTATATAACTAAACTCAACATAATATTATATTAATTATACTAAAAAAGGATAAAAACATGAATATTTTATTTTAAAAATACGTACATTAAAAGGAAAATATTAACAGACTGTAAAAGAATAGAACTTTGATTTTATTTATCTTTGTACCTATCAGAAATTAGATAAAGAAGCTTTTGATAAAAATTATAAGTTTTAATGCTTAAGGAACTTGATTCTATGTTTGTTTACTAACAAGAGTGGCATCCGCTAGATATGCTAAAATGTAAGCACCTGTAGTAAACACTATTATCATGCAAATTCTGCTCCGTGTTGACTCTATATTGTTAAAATAGGTCAAAGCGGGAGCAATGGAGTGTGTTGGTAAATTTTATAATTTTTATTTTGCAGCCTATAAGTTTTTAAAGCCATACGGTTGTTTATAATGGAGAATATAATATTTAGAAAACGTGCTTGTTGGTCTAGTGCCCCTGCACTACCCAAATATGGTTGATATCGACCCGTTGAGATTGAGGTCGGTTCCGTGAGATACCAGGGTTCAAAATAAACGAAAATTGATTTTGGGGTTGACTAGGCCTAATAATTGACCTCCTATAATCAAACGTTCTTATTTGGAACTTTCAAGATGCTGTATAAGTTATTTTATGTGTACTAACTAGTTGTAATAAACATTAACATTTGAGTAGGAAGTATTATTAAAAGTATCTTCATCCCCGTAGCAGAGGTAAAATGCACCCATGACTATCCGAAGCTACTTGTTGTCCCACAATGTGATAGGCGGTCAGCCTATCGCTAACCAGGAACTTTTTCCAATCGCGGGCAACGTTGTGTTTGTCAGAAACTGAAAAAGCACATTGTTTGGATTGCCCGACTCGGGAATCATACCATACTCATGTGGTCAATACCGATACCGGACTTCTAGACAACAGTGGTGATTATTATTGTTATACTTTTAAGAAATTCAACAAGAGTATTCAACAATAAGAGTGCACAAGATGAAAAAGCAAGCAAATCTGAAAGTTTGTGCAAGATTATTTTTCAAGCTAGAGTTCCCAATATAGGCCTTTAACCCTAAATTTAAGCCTATCGGTTGTTTTTGCGAGCTATGTTGATAAATAAGGGCTTTAAAACTCGTCATCTTAAAAAGCCTATTTTTATATATATAAAAATCTTGTGCCACGATGTATATTGCCAATAAACTCCAAAACTACTGAACCGATTTCAATCAAATTTCACATGTACCCGTATTTTGGTCTTACTTACTGGATAGGATAGTTATCATCTCAATTATTCGCTTATGTCGTATCTTAGAATATAAATTCTAATACATTATTATATGAATTTTTCAATTGAGAACTCCAGTTTTATTTTCAACATGTCCTATTACACTAGAACATTGCATTTCCTACATTAGAACGCGCGATGGTGTGCTATCGCGTGGCGCTACTTCATAAAATAATAACATCACGCGTGATGTTTGAAGTGATGGTGTAATGTAACATTACTCGGCACGAAATGTAATGACATATCAAAAATCAAATGAGTTATAGTCTTCGAGAACTAAGAGAATCATAGCCTTTTTAGAGGGTTAAGCATTACTGTTCTTAGATTAGCTTTAAAAAAGCGTAGGCATTTGAAAGATCGAACCTCCAACCATGAGTCTTGAATAGGCCTAGTCTAAAGGGCTAACAGTTTTTTCAGGCTTTTAGCCTGCCCTGTTAATTACGAGTCTAGCCTTCAAAAAAGATTAAAACCTATAGTCCTCAGGATCACTAGTCCGGGCGTACAAATCAGGTACGTTTTGACTTTTTTCTTGACGCATATACGCGATTTAACACGAACGAACTTACGATCAAGTTGAAGTTCAAAGAACAATGGTGAGTTGCTATACAAAAAAATATCTGAAAGGAATTTCTTACGTCTCAATAACTGGAAGGTTTTGGGAATTAAAGTAAATGCTAGAATATTTCAAATAAATCGTTTCACCAATCTTTGGATTTTCAAAAATGCTTTAAATATTTTGAGGTGAAGTGAATTAATTAAAAAAAAAAAAAAAATTAAGGCCCCTATTCCCTAAAAACAGCTAAAATGAGTGTTGCGGTTTTCAAAATTACATAATGAATATAAGGAATTACTTTCTAGAAAAATTCAAAGGTAATTTTAATAAAAAAAGTATCTTCACGTCCGTATCTCGGAGATACGGACGTGAAGATACTTTTTAGTAGTAGGGGTAGGCAGAGGTACAACAAGTGCACCCACGATTAGCCGAAGATACTTGGTCCCACAAATGTGATAGGTGGCAAGCCTATCGCCAACCGGGCACTTTCCAATCCCGGGTAACTTTGTGTTTATCAGATAACTGAAAAAACACTTTTTTAAAGTGCCTGACCCAGGCAAAATCGACCTTTTCACCCACACATACACACACATGCACACACTTGCACACACGTACACTCACAGCATACACACATACACACGCACACACAAAAATTCATACACAGGTATACTGGCGTTATCGTAAAATAATGGAAAAACGTTTCTAGGATCACAAAACGTGAAGATCTGGTGAATTCTTGATTTTCGAAAATGGGGGCAAAATCAGTAACTTATTTTTACTATACTAACGTAGCGGGAAGTTGAAAAATACGGGTGTGAATATCTCATTTATAAATTCAATGAAACGGCAAAAAAATTGTATAAACAAGACTTGAAAATTCGAGTGGTTTTAACTACGAAAAAATGGATTGATTTTTTCAAAGAAATATACTTTTGAGTTGTAAACACTTTGAGAGCTTTTAGTTATAGCAATAACAATGCAAATAGATAGGTCAAACCAACGCATCAAAAATTCTAGTCGATTACAACAATGGTGAGATATTTAATAATAGACAATGGTCCCAGGAACAAACTGTTTTTTTTATTAATAACTAGCTGTTGCCTGCGACTTCGTCCGCGCGGACTTCGTTTACTCCACACAGCACCTCCCCCGTAGGTGATAGCGTGACAATATGTAGCCTATATGTTGACTCGACCTGTTAGTAATATTCATGCAAAATTTGAAGTAAATCCATGCAGTACTTTTTGATTTTACCCCGGACATACATACAGACAAACAGACAAACAGATAAACAGATAAACAGACAAACAGACAAAAATTCTAAAAACTATATTTTTGGCTTCTATATCGATTGTAGATCACGCCCCAAGTATTCTTTTAAAAAAATATTCAATGTACAGTTTTGACTTTCCTACGATTTTTTATATGTATATGTCGCAGTGAAATTGTCAATACCGTTAGATTATAATCTACCAAGTGATATTATAATTTAACTGCTAATCTAACCTAACCAAATTATAAAATCCCTAGGTAGATTATAATCTAACGGCTATTGACAATTTCACTGCGACATATATACAAGCTGCATTTTTGTGAACAGCTTCGTTTCGAAAGAAGTTTTTTTTCTATCTTCGAAAAACCTTGAATCGGGTAACTACTAAAGATCGATAAAAAGAAAACTTTAGAGTGTCGGACTAGGAAAATTTTCTACTTTACGTGTACGACAAAGTAACCCTTATAGAAATAATTAATAAGCTGTTTCGAGAAAATAAGGTTGTTTTTAAATTGATTAATATCAATTTACAAATCTTATAATTCCGAATCTTTATAGTAGTGCACTCGTCAGAAAAATCATTAAATGTGTTGGACAAAAGTTTTTTCGTGTTTTTCATAAAATAATCAAGCGATTAAAGCAAATATTTTTCCTTCACTGAATTAAAATGTTCGAAGCCCCCTAACTTTATCAGTTACCCGATTCCTGGTGGAAAGGTAGTCTATTCTTCAAAGTAGCCCAGACCAACACAGATCAACGTAATTAATCACTAGATCAACGAGTCATAAATATTACTAAAGATAATAAAAGGTTTAAAGTAGCTCGATAAATAATAATCTATTTGTCGCTTTGCATGCTTGAGTTAACTTCCATCAATTTCTCTAAGTTACTGTGTTAAAGTCAAAGTTGAGTTACAACGAGCCGCCGCCTGTCTGACGCCAATCCTCTTTGGGACTGTTATTGATGGCACAACCTGTATCCATCTGTAACGTATTATGTTCAAGAAATTTGTGTCTGAGTATGGTATAATCGGAACACACATATATATATATATATATATATATATATATATATATATATATATATATATATATATATGTGTGTGTGTGTGTGTGTGTGTATATATGTATATTTTTCCCCCTTTCCTTCCCTGGACTTCAACAATTAATTCAAAACCAAAATTAGCCGTTCTCCAGTTTTAGTGATAACGTAACGTAAGTGACCGTTTTGGTCATAGTGAAAGGCAAAGTTAGTTGATAACAAACATACAATAATGTTTGTTGTCAAACTTACAGGAGATTTTTTTGTTTAGTCTATGGCCGAATTTTGATCACAGCGTGATTGCTAATTGGATTGGTAGTTACATACTTGAAATTTGCTTTGTGGTTTTCATATGTCGAGTCTAACAAACTTTCTATATCTACGGCTTTTTTTCGAAAGCGCTGTGTTTTTTCAAGTGAGCATAATCAAACTCTACCGAATAATTTTTTATCTTGGTGTATATATACTTAGTTATAATGCACTTACAAGGTAATTTATTAAGAAATTTGTAAACACTTTGTCCGGCAAAGATAGTGTACCGATGACTGTGTCGTGAATTCGCAATATAATCAGAGGTTTGCCGTAGAGGTATATCATTAGTTCCCTATTACACAACATCTACTGTTTTATATTTATGCTGATGACATTCAATTATACGTCTTGTGCTTCAGACCAGAAGAGTTCGAGGAAGCAGTAACTTAACCTTAACCAAGATTTAGAACGGATTCATAAATGGACTGATTCTAACTCCGTGCTTTTCAATGTTAAAAAAACTAAATTCATTTTTTAAGGCACAAAAAACAGATGCATAAAGTAACAATAGCCGACACATGTGTAATTATTAATGGGGGAAAAATTGAGTATGTTACTGAGGCTAGAAATTTTGGTTAAATTATGAACGAGAACTTGAGGTTTGAACATCAAATGGCTGGCGTAGTTAGTAATTGATTTTATAGATTGAAAGTTTTATACAGGCTGCTTTTTAGCCGTAGGAAGGAATCGAACCCGTAAAAATTCACAATTATACATATCGAATAAACATAATAAAATATTAAAGTGTTGAAATAACTAAGAAAATAGAAACTAACAAAAACTAATTGAAATATTGTCAACAAACAAAAACTAATTGAAATATTGTCAAAAGTTTTGGAACTCATGGTTACCCTTACGGTCGCTACTCACGATTCACGAATCATCATAATAATATCAGTAGTAGAAACCTGTATAAAAACAGGTATTATTTGAGTTAACTCATCATCAGACTAGTAGAATCTCTTGTTCTACCCAAATTTAAAATTTTATTCTCACCATTTCGATATCTGGAAATCCGCAATTGTGCGATTCTCATGGTACTTTGTTCCCCGCATTACTCCTCGGTGGAACCAATTATTGCCTACAGAGATTTTTCTAAACGGTTACGACTTAGGGACCTTCAAGAAAACAGCTTTTTCGTTCTTAAAAGGCCGGCAACGTAACTGCAAGTCTTCTGACAGTATAGTTGACCATGTGTAGCGGTGATCACTTACCATCAGTTGAACCTCTTGTCCGTTCGCCCCCTTTTTTACAAATAAATAAATAAATTCAGGTATGCTGATTGTACGGCTCTAGATTATTTTTAAAAAACATCTCGACTAATCCAGAGGGTGAAAAATGCCTGTGTTCGATTCTGTTATAATGTTCCTCCACCTAGCCATATTACTCCATTTTGAAATTAAAACAAATATAATTAATATGAAACACAAGCGAGATTTATATCTAGCAATTCTAATGTTGGGGATAATAAAAACAATAAAAATAATGCTCCGTATTACGAGGCATACAAAATACGCATACCTAATTATAATAATATAAAAGAAATAACGGAATATCGTTTAAGTATATGTGATACATATAATATAATAAGCTTATACTGACCTGAGCTGACTTAATCATCAGATGTATTTTTTAAAATTTAATGGGTTTAAAATCAGTTAAATACAAACAGCACAACTAGATTTTACTGCAATTTTTTACTTATAAAATACGCAATACCTTTTCCCCCGTCCCATTATGATGTTTAAAATTGATAAAATTAGATAAGAATTGACGAAATAGAGAGCAAAGATTCTTTTAAGTGTGAGAGTAGTAATAATGAACTTGTTTTGTAAGAAAAGCTGCGCTTCAATCGCGTGTAAAGATTAGCATTTGTTGTTTAATAGACAAACTACATCTAAGTCAAAATAATGAAGCCTAAAGATAGTAAAATGTAAAAACTATTATTTGTGGCTTCTGGCATCGCTTGTCTTGAACCCATTAAACCTTTGTGTGACCTTAAATCTCTTTAATCTGTCCCTTTTGCTAAATCCTTCACAACCCCACAACATAATATAAGGTGACAAACCCGAGTATTGAATCCAGGACCTTTGTCAACGCGGGATTGTAAATACGGGGCATTTGGCCACCCTGGTTTCAAGACACTGAGTCAATAATAGTATAAAATAATTATAGATTTGAATTTTCAGATGGAAAGCAGGAGAAAACAGTGTACGGATTTCCGCATCAAATATTACAAGCTGAACTCACGATACGAAAGATGGAAGCCGGTATTGTAATCTGGGTCATGGCGGATGTAAGAACACTACAATCATTTCTCGAAGCAGTATGTGATTTTATATATGGAAATATACCTATGTGTCTTCTACTAGATTTTTTTTATATCATACTAGCGGATCGCCCCAGCTTCGCACGGGTATAAAATGCAACGCAAGCCTATGTCACTCAGTGAAAAAAAATGATTAAACTTGATCTAGTAGTTTTGATTTATTCATTACTGCCCGTGGCCCGCCCGCGTTAAATTTGGAGTAAAACAATTCCCCTTTCTCTATACCATGAAGATTTCCTGCTATCTTTGGAATATGTAAATTAATATAGGTATTACATTTTTACATATTTCTTTTATTTTTACAATTAATATATTACAGAATTTCTTTATATACAACGTTAACAGCTTTCTTGCCATTAGACAGTACAAACATGTTTTCTTTAGAGGTTACTCTTGAAAGAGCCGTCTAATTTGAAGGTCTAGTCGACCGGCCACTCAGAAAATCTGAGATCCAGGCACAGAGACCAGTAGGTAGATTGTACGAAGGAAGCTTGCCAGTAAGGTTATCATGCCAGACCCTGTCAAAAGCCTTCGACATATGAAGGGTCTCCCTTCACCATGCTAGCCAAGCTAGTGCTTCACCATGCTTCTCGACGGCCTCGCTCCAGATGTAGGTGGCATACGCTAGAAGATCCCCAGAGAATTGATTTCGGCGAAACCCGTATTGGCGGTCACTGAGTAAATCGTTCTCTTCCAGGTGTGCCATTAGCCTGCTGTTCAGTACACGCTCCATAGTCTTGCAGAGTATGGACGTGACTGAAATTGGCCTTTAATTGGAGGGGTCGGCACGACTGCCTATTTTGAGCACAGGCTGCACGTTAGCAAGCTTCCATGATTTTGGTACTTTTCCAATCATTATCGAAAGGCGAAAGAGGCGTGTTAGAAAATTTGACGTTTCTAATGTAGCGTAAGGAATTGGAAAGGAAGGTCACAAACTTACAAAGAAAACGTTGTCTTGTCATTTTCGAGCAGGTCTGATTTTTCTTTTATATTAGAAGTAAATGATATAAGAATAACAAAAAAACATAATCTGACAATTTCCAGAAGTCAAAGTTATCATAATTTTGTAATTTTACTGCCCTACATGGCCGGTCCTATACAATGGCCTTATATTTGGTGAAGAGCCTCAATAGTATGCAAGATATCCTCCACATATTAATTTGACGCGCTCGTGTAAATCCCAAAATCACCTCTTGGACTCCCTCCTATATACTAATTAATGTCATCTAGACTAGAATTAGTGTAACCAGGTTAGAATGCTTAAACCGACGCTATAGTCGTGTTAGTATGCCACACTTTGTACGTATTAATTAATACGAGGATATTGAAAACCGGCTTTATAGTTAAGCTGCTAACGCTCCTGGTTTAGTATAAAATAGAGCATTGTTTTGATAATATGCTAAGCTGGCTCGGACTAACGTCGACTACCTGTTAACAGTATATTGGCTTTGTTCCCACAAAGTTATGCTGTATAAATAAAATTATTTAGCTCTTGACAAGCTTGCTTTTAGCACAGTTTACGTGAAAATATGGGTACGTATTTTATGAGCGTTTAGAAACATACAGTTGGCTTATATAACTTAAGTATCTTCACGCCCGTATCTCCGAAGTGGTAGGCAGAGGTACAACAAGTGCACCCACGATTAGCCGAAGATACTTGGTCCCACAAATGTAATAGGGTGGCAAGCCTATCGCCAACCGGGTACTTTCCAATCTCGGGCAACTTTGTGTTTATCAGAAAACTGAAAAAACACTTTTTTTATGTGCTCGACCCGGGAATCGAACCCGGGACCTCATGTGGTCAACGCCAGCGCTGGACCACTAGACCACAGAGGCGACATATATAACTTAACTATGAAAAATAACAAACTTAAAATAAAAGAAGGTCCCAGCAATGTATGTTTTGCATCAATGCGGGCCGCGAAATTATACATTTCTAACAAAAAATCTGTAAGCGGTTGACCCTGCAGGCCATCCCTGAAATTTCCCGCTAAATTAAGGTATTTTAAGCTTGAAAGAGTAAAAACTATAAGTATGGATTTTTCAGTTCAAACATCTATTTTGTTAAAAATAGTAGTATATTAAAAAAAGTAGTATCTTCACGCCCATATCCCCGAAGGGGTAGGCAGAGGTACAACAAGTGCACCCACGATTAGCCGAAGATACTTGGTCCCACAATGTGATAGGTGGCAAGCCTATCGCCAACCGGGCACTTTCCAATCCCGGGCAACTTTGCGTTTCTCAGAAAACTGAAAAAACACTTTTTTTATGTGCCCGACCTGGGAATTGAACCCGGGACCTCAAGTGGTCGACGCCAACGCTGGACCACTAGACCACAGAGGCGATAGTATATTGATTTTTAAAAAGCTGTATATTTTGGAAACGATGATTGATTTTGAATTTTCGAATGGCATTCAAATCAATTATTGAGATTTATAATATTGTTTAAGCTAAATAATCGATAGGTTGAAAAATTTCGAAGCAAAACTTTTTTTAAAAAAAATTGTCATTGATAAATCACAAACAAATTGACCAACTTTGATGCAATTTTTAAAGAAGAAAGTTGATAAGATTTTCAGGTCAATCGGTGTATTATCCTGAAAGTAATTTCAAAAATATTAACTAAGTTTGGGGCCGTTCATAAAATACGTCACACTAAAATCAGCTTTTTTTTGACCCCCTGTCCAACTGGGTTGTCCTGACCCCCCATGGGGGGGGCCCATTGTCACGCTGTGTCACACTTTTTGTGACCCCCCCTAAAAATATTTCGTCACAAAAACTAAGACCCCCCTTGCTGAGTATGATAAATTCTAAATAATAGTACACAAATTCTGAAAATTAAAAATATTTATTTATTTTATTATAATAACATTACGCGCAGGGTACGTGGAAACGTTACTGTCTCAAGTATTGGAAAAACAAAGAAACCCGTTGTGACGGATCGCAACGCCACAGAGCTAGCGCTCATGTCAAAAAATAATAAACGGCGAACGTCACGTTGCCGTATACCCCCCGTCCCCCCTTGTCACATCTTGTCACACTCAGCCAGACCCCTCCCCCCCTCCCCTTGTATGCGAACGTATTTTATGAACGGCCCCTTTGTTAAAAACAACGCAATTTTAATATTTAAAAATCTGTAACTTTTGAAAATTAGATTCGATTTTGATTTTTGAAACGGCATTCGACGTAGTTTTTTTAGTGCTAAAATATCGTAGATTACCAAAAAAATATTGGTTGAAAAATTTCAAAGTTATGCACCATATTTTGCACCTAAATAAAGGATTTTCTTTGTTGATCCAAGCTCCCTTTAAAGAATCTTATCATCTGAAATTCTGCTAGGCAATTCGTATAAGGCAAACGATTGGCTAAACGTGCCACTATCATCGTGCTTAGTGGTAGAGTTCATCAACGTCTCGCCCTCGGGTATATAATACCATTACGCTTACCATTCCTGTCGCAAACGCGTCAATGCTTGTTATCGTGTTCCGTTTGGAGGGTAAGGTAACCGATACATTTATGCATGTGGTATTGCCATCCAGCCACGCGGATAGCAACGAACCATTAACATCTTTGGTGACAATATAGGCGATGGTTTTACTTTCAATAAGGAGATCCATTTGAGTTTTGCTGTCTAATAATAAAAAAATGGACTAAATGACAACAAGAAAAATATATGGTGACGAAGTTGTCCCTCATTTAATTTAGATGAAGCACAGAATTAGGGCCAGCACCGAGTTTACTTCACGAAACTTCGCGCTAAGCTCCAATCAAGTTAACTCGCTTCGCGCTCGATAACACTGCTCCTTTGTTACTTGTTCTTGATACTTTAATACGCTTTAGCTGTTATTCACAATTCCTACTTTACGGTTACTTTATTCCAAAATAAGAAAGACTATATTCAGATTATAGCAAAACTAGTTTCATCCTCGTAAATATTCTGTACTAATACAAAGACTGCAATTGAATAAGTTGAAAACTAAAACAGCTATGTGAGTTTACCGTTCTAAACTAAATATTGAATTAAAATATAGAAACCACTTGACGAAGTTAAAAAAGACGTAACAAATAGGTTAAGGCAGACAACTTATAATGATATTAAAAACATTATTCTATGAATATTATAATATTATGCATACACGCTTTACAAACACACACACACACACACACACACACACTCTTTCTCTCTCTCTCTCTCTCACACACACATACACACCCACATATCGCACTCCTAGATCTAAACTGAGATAACTAAAAAAGGTGGAACTAAAACTATCAAAGTTCAAGCTTCAGCTTAAATACCGTGATATTTTGCAAGCCATTTACTGTATATTGACCTATCCTTTGATAGTAGTTTTATTAATCTAAGATAGAATCAAATTAAGTTGTATAAGTACCCTAAAAAAATGTAGGTCATACGTTTATTTCCTCACCTGAAAATAACCTTTTTTAAGTTGTCTCAGTTTATATCTAGGTGTGCGATATGCGCGCACACACATGCGCACCTGGACTCTCGCAATGTCTTAGATTTCTATAATTGTTTTATGTAAATGTGTAAATAGTATAATATAATAAAACACATTTGTAATTAGAAAAAATAAAAAATAAATAATTAATTATAGGTTTATCAATATATTATATAACATAGTTACAGAGGAGTGGAGTTCTAACACAAGCTCTTATACGGCCAAGCACGGGGTGAGTGCTATAAAAAACATCCCTAAGCCGGCAAAATACTATCTAATTTTCTAATTTTTATTATTAATTTGCAAACCAGATATGGTTAGGTAACTTAGATGTAGTTGAGCAAACATATATAAGGTAAACTTAGATATAGTACACGATATTTACAGCAATTGCTTAAAGCATAAGTGAGCTATGACCTCTTTATTGTAATGGTTATTCGGCTCGAACCATAAGGTTCAGATGAAGACGGATCTTAGGGTTGTTGCTTAAATTAAAAAAGTCTTATTTTGTGATTGTTTGTGAATATCCTTGAATAACGAAGCCTCATTAGCAGCTCAAAGATTGGCATTGTTGAATCAGCCCCCCCCCCCCCCCCCCCCGTGTAAAATGTAATGATCGTATACTGTTTGCGTGTCTCGGATGATCAAGTAAACTTCTCGGTCTTAGAAATAAATAACTTGCAGATTTAAGCAATTATTACTATTATGTTCCAAACAATGACCATAGATTTGAAGTAAAAACCGCTTGTAAAATGTATGTACTTTGAATAATAAAAATAAAAAAATAAAAGCCATTCTAATATAAAACCATTCAATATTTTTTCTGCTTAGCACAGTAATAAAACCATCTTGGGTAAATTGCATACGCTTCAATTCTGACATGACCGCAGTAGTTCATTCCAATTGGTGCTGATCGAGCTCTTAGCCGAGAATAGCTTCTGATTTTCCAACAGATTAAAAATTGAATTTCCTTCGAATTTCACTCCTATTATAAATACATTAGTTAATCTGTAAGTTTGTTATTTTTACAAGTGTATAATTGGTTATTTTTTTGATCGTTTGCTGAAAAACTTAAATGTTAAATTAGAAGAGGAGATAATTAAAAATGAGCGTCTTTAGAGCCTATCTATTAAGTTTTATTGATGATTTCGTAACTACAACCTCGTTTCTCATTTTCGCTCACAGTTAAAATTGTAACCTATTTATCTTCGCAGGAATTCTCAATGCATTAGTTCATCTGTTAGTTTGTTATTTTAACATGTGTATAATTGGTTCTTTCTTTTGATCGCTGGCTGAAAAATTTAAATGTTACGTTAGGAGAGCAGATAATTAAACGTGATCGTCTCCAGAACCTATCCATTAAGTTTTATTGATGATTTCGTTACTACGAAATCGTTTCTCATTTTCGCTCACAGTTAAAATTGTAACCTATTTATCTTCGCAGGAATTCTCAAGTTTTAAGTGACTTTATACTTTTAAGTTATTTCGAAGTTACATTATAATACGCTTAAAAAATCTTTATCCTCATCTGCGTGAGCGATTCTATTTAATCTCTTCTAGTTGCTAAACATTTCACCGATTTAGCAAATTAAAATGTTTTTCTTTTTTTTCTACAAAAATTGATGACATACGTACAAACCACCGGACGGAAATCCGTCACCACAGTCCAGGGAATTCAGAAACTACATGAGCTGGCCGCCAATGCGATGCCTACCTGAACTGAAATATCACCGTGCGCGATTGAGCATCCTAATTTCTTCGATGATAATTTAGCTTTATTCTCCAAATTACCTCTAATTTTGACGTCATTCGAGAGGACATAAACCACGTTGTATATGACTTTGGACTTAATATGGATAGAAAAATCGGGATTGGTTTTAGATGTTTTAAGTAGCCTGAATTAGATAATATTTATACCTATACACATTTTTATGTACAAAGTAAATATTTAAATATTTACTTTGTACATAATATATATTATATATATTTATATATATAATATATAAGTATAGGACTTACACACTTTTATGTACAAAGTAATAAGATAATATTTATATACATACTTTTTATTACTATTTAATAAAAATTATGTATATAAACTTTGTATCACAGAAATAACTTTATATATAACATTTGTGAAGTAAAAATATCCACATAATAGTAGTTGACCAGTCATAAGTAGTCCACCAACCAGTCCAACCAGTTATAAGTAAGGATTAAGGGGAATTCTTTTGTGACGAATTTCTAAATCGAATTTCTAAAACTTAAGTATTGATTTGCCATGTATTCGCGTAAATTATTATTATCTATGAGTTCATTCAGAACGTGCACAAGGTTCACATTATTAGAATCTAAATTTAAAATGTAGTTGGTGAAAATTACAACGAAAATAGAAAACAAACCGGTCAAATGCGGTTTAGACTCGCGCTCGAATAGTTCCGTACCATCGTCTATAAAAAAAACGGCAAAAATCACTTTGCTGAAGGGGAACCCCCTTTACTATTTATTTTATTCTGTTTTTAATATTTGTTATTATAGCGGCAACAGAAATACACCATCTGTGAAAATTTCAACTGTCTTATCATCACGGTTCACGGGATACAGCCTGCCCAAGCAGCAAATAGTGGTATTGTAATTATCCTGGAATCATAATTTATCAGGACTATAACTGGATAATAAGCGTTTATAACCAAGGAAAAGGGCCCATTTTATATTCTTACTTATGCCAATCGAACACCAATATAGACTTGGTTACTTTTGTTTAGTTCAATAATAATTAATCTTCTAGTTGGTTCACGTAGAACCGTTTGCTCCCGCGAAGCCAATTGTATGCGATTTATAAAACCAAACACGACTTATAACGTATTTCATGATTCTGTTATAAGCTCTTTTAAAACTGCTTGTGGTTAAAAAAATCTAGTAGATTTTGCTACATAAAATATTTAAAAAAAGTTATGTAAGTATAGTACAGTATGTAGATAAGGAAGTTACTGATTTTGCCCCGATTTTCGAAAATCGAGTTTTCACCAGATCTCCACGTTTTGGAGTTCTAGGAATCTTTTCCGACTATTTTCACGATGTCGTCAGTATGTATGTGTGTATGTAAACATCTCATAACTTTTGAACGGCTGTGTGTGTGTGTATGTGTGTATGTAAACATCTCATAACTTTTGAACGGCTGGACCGATCGAACCGCGGTTGATGGCAAGCGACTGGATTCCGCTCGACTTCCTAAAAATTTGAACTAAATCGGCCCAGGAGATTATGAGAAATTTTGAAAAAACCTGAAAAAAATTTTGGCTAAACAGTATTTTTTTAATATAACTTCCAGATTAATGTACCGATTGAGTACAAAAACTAATCAGCTCTATTCCCCAAAAGACTACGTCTAATGCGTTAATTGCATCAAAATCGGTTTATACGTTTGGGAGAAAACGTTGACGAGAAAATTTTGAAAAAAGTGTTTTTCCGACATAACTTCGAAATTTTTTGACTAATATTTTTTGGTATTCTACGATATTTTAGTACTCTCAAAATTACGTCGAATGCCTTTTCTAAAATTAAAATTGAATCTAATTTTCAAAAGTTACAGCTTTTCAAATATTAAAATTACGTTGTTTTTAGGAAATTAATTATTAATATTTAGCGAAAGCAATCTAAAAAATAGTTGAATGTCATTCGAAAGATCTTGAAAACTCAATCAGCGTTTCCATAATATACAACTTTTCAAAAATCGTAATATAGATGTTTGAACTGAAACATCTATGATTATAGTTTTTACTCTTTTGAGCTTAAAATACCTGAATTTAGCGGGAAGTTTCAGGAATGACCTGTAGGGTCAATCGCTTACACATTTTTTTTATTAAATGTTATAAATAAAAAGTTTATTTCCTACAAGTTTATTACTATAAGCTTTTGCATGGCGCAGGTAGATTTTCTGTGAAGTATATTACGGTTTAAATCAAAAAATATCACGAGCCCCTTAAAATAAGCATATTTCATAATTTCCATTTCCACATAATATTTTATTGAACTTTGCAGATTTGACACTGCTACCTTGATGGAGCTGGAATATAATCAATACTTTACCAATACTTTATTACATAAATCGAAACATGTCATTGTCAAATATTGACGCGCTATTGCGGCAGAACGGTATAGAGAAGTTGTGAAGCCCGGACCAGATTAGTTCCGTAATTGTTGAACTTTGTGTTTATAGTAGTGAAACGTTTTGCCATCGGCAATGCAGGAAAATAGATGCCCTTGTAGGTCAATGTATATTAACTCAGCTCAATTTATTGGTACCAACGCCTTAAATATTACTGCTGCAATAGCGTTATACTTTGTCACCATCGTGTTCCGCTTAACAAGGTATGGTAGCCGGTAAACTTATGCACGTAAATTTATGCATATCATGAAATTTAACATATGATTAACACGTTTGGTATCTATTGGAGATATGTAAACTCTTTCCACCCGGAGAGTCATCTGCTTGTTTCCTTAGGAACTTCCAAAAGGGTAGGTCAGAGTAGGTGGTTAATATAACGCATAGCGTTATATTATAGCGCGCTATGTATTCTCAACGTATAGCGTACGCTATTTAGATTCGCATTCGGCGCTGTAACATAACGCCACGCTATATATCTAGCGGTTAGCGTAGGCCGTAGTTATAACTTTATAACATACGAAGTTGCGAACTACGATGAAACTACGCGATTGTACGAGTAACGTGCTAGACTTTAGACGATGGACGACATAACAAGAGTTGTGCTTGTTAATATTACGCATAGCGTTATATAATAGTGCGCTATGTATACTCAACGTAAAGCGTAGAAAAATATAGTTTATTGTTTATGACGAACTATCATAAAATTAATTAATTTGAACAATACACCACAACATCTCACTTTAGTTATAACATAGTTTATAGCTTTACGAGCGACCTGCCCGCGGTTTGACCCGCGTAGCATTTGTTCCCATCGGAATATCGGAAAGGTTTACCTCAACCATCCTCCTTCCTCAAGAATCAATCTATTTATTAAAAAAACTGCACCAAAATCCGTAGCGTAGTTTTAAAGATTTAAAACCATACATAGGGACATAGAGATATAAGGACATAGGGACAGACAGAGAAAGCGACTTTGTTTTATACTATGTAGTGATACGGTCAGGCACCGGGTACTAACGCTCGTTGTATGACGTTGTAATGGGACACGCGAGGTCTCGGCCGATTCAAACGATTATGGTTCCAGTTATACGTTATAATATAGTCTATAACGTAGCGCGCTAGAAAAATATAGTCTATAGTCTACGCGCTTTCATAAAATAGTTTATTTATTTATTTATTTATTTAATACTTTATTGTACATTATTTAATACTTTATTTGAATAATTCTAGTCAGAGATGCGACGCACCTATAATTAGCTAACGGTATTAAGTTATATGAATTGATAGATGGCCAAACTATTGACAAATCTGGCACATATACAATCTCGTGAAAGTTGTTTTTTTCAGAATAACTTATTTGAAATAATTTTCCCGACCCAGATTTCAAGCCCAAAGATTCATGTTTATACCAAAGCCGATTGCCATCCGCGTTATCACTGAAGCACCTATTTTTTTTAACTAGTAATCGTCCTGTGGTCAAAATTCAACTAAAGACTAAACAATAAAATCTTTTTTAACTTTGACAACATGCTTTAGCCACGGCCACAAATGTATTACCTAGTATACGATTGTGTGTATTATAATGTATGTCAAATGAAAGTAGTATGTGTATTGTTTATTTTAATTAATGCGAAAGTTTGGATGTTTGGATGGATGGATGTTTGTTACTGAATACCGCAAAAACTACTCAGCGCATTTGAATGAAATTTGGCACAGAGGTAGATGATGACCTGAAATAGTACATATATATTAATATTATAAATGCGAAAGTTTGGATATTTGGATGGATGGATGGATGTTTGTTACGCAATCACACAAAAACTACTCAAAGGATTTGAATGAAATTTGGCACACAGGTAGATGATGACCTAAAATAGTAGATATGTTACTTTTTATCCCGGAAAAAATAGATGATCTCGCGGGATTCGCCAAAAATTATTATAATGCAGCGGGCTGCACGCTACAGCTGGTATTATATAAAAATATTAGGTTTCTGCAGTTCTCCGTAATGTAAATGCCAAATTTTATACTCTTCCGACTACGTATGTGTTGTAAAAATACGTATTAATATCTAGATGGTCTGATAAATGTTATGCAATGTTAGTATTTACTAAAATTTCAAAACTAAAGATAGAAATTCCGAAGTAAACAAAGCGCGGAAACTGTCAGGTTGTTTGAATCCAGTTTAAATAATTAACTTGTGAATAGAGGTAAGTTTGAAAAGCGGTAGTTGTATACGATATAACTTTACGAACTTTTCGGTAGTATTTCCGCAATGAATAATATAAATATATTACACCCGCAAGCCGCATTGCACCAAAACCCATGGGCATTTACATTCAAGGTCGTTTTTATTTGCAATTTTTAAATTACCTTAATGTTTTATTATAACATAGGGTGTTAAAATGTAAGATAAATACGGTTACCAAGTTGCAAATGCAAACTACATTAGAGGATAATTTTAGATAAGTTTAGCCCCATTGGTCGAGTGTTCACAGACACTGACTGCGCGATTCATTAGCCTCGTGTTTGATGGCCGACAGGGACAAGCATTTATGTGATGTGCATATATGTTTGTATTTCTGGGTTTCGGAGTTTATTACATATAGCTCAGTATTTATGTCAATGTATTAGTACCGTTGACTAACACCCAGATCACAAGCAAATAATATGCTTACTTTAAGCTAGTATCAGTTCGTGTGATTTATACAGAATATATATCATTACTATTAAATTAATAATTATTATTTATTAACAACAATATTGGAATTAAAAGAGTTGTCACAAATTACTAATAAATAAGGTCATTCCATAATAGGTGAACATATTTTAACACAGCATTCGTTACGTCTAATCAAAGATATACAGCTAATAAAACAGATGTCATTCAAGAGTGTAGAACTTTTTTGAATTTATTCCTTAAGAATCGGTTTTTTGATATAAGGCGCCCGGTATGAGAAAAATGTGAGGAGTAAAATCTACTGAACGAATGAACTCGTTACGTTTTTGGTGCGCAACTTTTTAATTTGGTCTGAGCAGTGCAGCTAGTCTGTTTTGACAATCGTACTTAGTATTTACTCCAAATTCCAGTCGTGCGTCGGAGCTGACACACACAATTTTTTGATTTGTACGAATAAAATTTCGTATAGGTACGAATAAAATTTCATACAAATCAAAAAGTTTTACACCCTTGAATGACGTTTGTTTTTAACTGGATATCTTTGGTTAGACATACCGAATGCTGTGTTAAATAAAATATTACCTATTATGGAATGACTTTATATATTTGAATTATTATAAGGAAGATTCGGACAGTACCGTAATTAGCAATCATGGTTCTGTAATTAGCAAACATGTTTTTTTTTATATAATTACATATAAAACAAGCAGATGGCTCTCCTAATGGAAAGATACAGACGTATAGACACCAAATATGTTAATGGTACGTTATACATAAATACCGTACCTAAGTTGAATATAAATATCACATGTTCGTTCAGGCCTCCTTTGAATAATAGGCCAACTCCCCTTCTGCTAGGCAGCTCGTAAGCGGCGAACAATTGGCTATGCAATTTTGCCTACGCTATTGAGTCATGAGTACTAGGTGGTAGAGATTCCGCAATAGCGCCAATGCTTGTTACTGTCGTGTTTCGGTTTGGACGGTAAGGTAGCGATAGACATGCATGTGGCGTTGTCATCCCACTACACAGATAACAACGCACCAATAACATCTTTAATATAACACAGGCGATAATTTGTCTTTCCACCACGAGATCAGCTTGTTTGCTATCTTATAATATAAAAAAGCAATATACTTTTATATAATAAGTTTTACTATCAATCTATTAAAGTAAGGGTATACTTTAAAATAAAAGACGTAATTTCTAAATCGGTCCAAGTGTCTGCGTCACAAGGAACGTACAAAAAAGATTCCGACGAAATGAGATCCATTACTTTCTTTAAAAGTTGATAAGAATACTTGAAATATTAAATAACGGTTGTATTGATAGTTATTTGGTGGCTTTTTTTTTGTAAACTAATTGTGTCGGATTAGAATACTTACAGAACTTAAATAGTTATGTACGGAACCCTTTTTGACCGGTTTTATGAAATACACTTTAAATAATAAAACCGTTTTTATTACATACACTATATCAAAAAACCGGATAAGTATATATATATTATTACTTTTATTTGATAAAAATTATAAGTGACTTATAAAAAAAGCAATCAATCCTTGACTTTTTCTTTCCATAAATTTGAAATTTTATAATAATTCTTCTACACATATACGTTTAAATAAGTTATTATTTTTTCTAGTTAACCTACGGATTACACAAATACTAATACGCACGGAATGGGCGGATAACATGTAGCCGTGCAAAGAGCAAAAGACTTATAGATATAATATTTCGTGAAAAAATAGAAATATGTCATATTGTGCTATTTTATCTTATCCTTACTTAGAAGCTTACTTAGAAGGCAATGCTTAGGGCTCTCCCTTACTTAGAAGGCAATGTTTAGGTTCCCTCTCCCGTGTTGGGCCAGGCTTCTTTGAAAAACAGTCCAACGGCCGTTCTGCCAGGCAGTTCATAAGAGGTGAATGATTGGCTTTACGAGTCACCCCTACGTGGCTACTAGGTGGTAAACTTCTGTATTGTCTCGTCTGTATTGTCTGTCTCGGGTTTGGTACCATCACCTCATCTATACCTGCGTCAATGCTTGTCACTATCGTGTTTCGATTTGGAGGTTAAGTTAGCCGGTAAACTTATGAAAGTAGCTTCAACACCTCGCCACACGGATAGCAATGCACTTATAACATCATTGGTGTAATATATTCGATGTTTCCCTTTTTCCATCAGGAGAACCTGATGGAAAAAGATGATCTGCTTGTTTGCTATATAATGATATAAAAAAATATATAGAAATTTCCCCTGGAGTGATTTAAATTCTTCGGTATGTACCGACTACAGCTGTATTTCTGAATGTAAATATAAGTTACACTGATAACCTAAGATATTACCTTGAACAGCGTATCCAAGTTGGATTCATGGGCCATAGACGGCCTGCTTAGAGCAGTTGAGACTAGCACTAGAGTAGTCGAGTTGCGGTTGGTGGTCTGGTGTCAGTGTTGACCACATGAGATCACTTTTTATTAGGTTCGGTTCTCGGGTCGGGAAAATCAAAAATGTGTTTTTTTCGGTTTTCCGATAAAAACAACGTTGCCCGGAATTAGATAAGTGCCCGGTTAGCGACAGTCTTGCCACTTATCACATCGTGGGACTTAGTATCTTCGGCTAATAGTGGGTGCACTGGCTGTACTTCTGTTTCCCTCTTTGGGGATACGGACGTGATACTTTCACGTTACGTCACTTAATGTTATTGCAAAAGCGTATACATTGCCCTATTAAAAAGTTTATTATAATGTATTTCAAACCTAAAGACATGTTCAATTATAATATGTTAAAACAGGGACATCAAAGCATATATCTTACCTTTCAGGAGCAGCGTTCACTGTAGTAGCATGTTGAATAGTGCTTTTACCCCTCTTGCGTCTTCTAGTTCTTTTCCTTGAATAAGACGCCAAAAGAAGACCTTTTCTCGCATCTATGCGTTTTTTAGAATCCTTCGCAAGCGTTCGTACGGCTAACGAAGTAGGATCAAAGCTGAACGTCGAATCATCCCGATGTTCGTTGAGATCCTTTTTTCTTTCCTGTTCAAGGATGAAATGAGATTAGAGGTGCTGAAGTGTTTTAATTGCTTTTAATTTTGAAAGCATCGCTTAGAGTTCCCATTTTATAATAATTGATGGGTCTTTAACATTAAATTAGCGAGCTTCAATGTTTTAGAATTTCCAAAATATCTTATTTTCGATAGAGTATAAAAGTAAAATAATTAAAAGTCTGATATTTCACAAATATAATACCAGTACTATAGATGTCTTTATATTGTTACGTACTCGGGTTCGTAATTGTAAGAAAACACCACTTATATTAAATCCGCGTATTTTCGATACAAATACACACAATACAATACAATGTACTACTTAAATACTCTGAATAACACTAGTCACTCACTGTACTATCACTGAACTACACAATAAAACACTTCTCGCTTCGCACTGTTCACTTTAAGTATCGCTCTCGATCGCTTGATAAAAACTACCCTGTATTTGTCAACACATCTCTATTTATACCCAGTGTAAGGGTTTCTAGATTATTCGTAACAATTTCATTGTATAGTAAAAAAAGCAGATTATAGGATCGATACAGGAATTTTTCTTCGTTGTTTGGGCTCGTTTTAAGGAATAGCCTATCTGCATTCTTTTCAAGTAGCTCGTAAAAGAGACCGTTGCGGGAAAGGTATCATAAGTGCGTTACTTTCATCATAAAATTACGTGATAGTGTATTTCCATGATTATTTGGATTTCCGCCTTTTTCATATCACAAGATAGCAAACAAGCAGATGAGCCTCCTGATGGAAAGAGTCAACCATCGCCTATAAACACCAAAGATGTTAATGGTGCGTTGCTATCTTGTGGCGAGGTCTATTGCCACATGCATAAGTTTACCGGCTACCTTACCCTCCAAACCGGAACACGACAGCGACAAGCACTGACGCTATTGCGGCAGGAATAGGTAAGGCGGTGGTACCAGACCCGGGAGAGACAATGCAGAACTCTACCACCTAGTAGCCACGATGGTTGTCACTCGATAGCCAATCGGTCGCATTTTACGACCTGCCTGGCAGAACGGCAGTTGGCCTATTCTTCAAAGGAGGCTGGGACCAACACGACGGCGGCCGCCTTACCTATTACTGCAACAATAACGTTTTGTAGGACAAGATAGTCGGTAAATCGGATACTGATGACCCATTAAATCTCTGATGAACCAAGGGTTATCTTTTTCCATCGAGAGCACCATCTACTTGTTGATTATCCGTTGTTATAATTAAAAAAACGTATAATTAAAAAAATTGTGCAAAGTACTTACCTAGAGTCTATCACATGTATTGATTTTAACAAATGCATTTTTTTATTTATGTAATTGCACTTTTAAGTATAGATGACTAATGTCTAATACAGATTTAAGCCGCGATTCCGATCCGGTAGTAGTTTTAAAAGAATGTTTTATTGAATAAAGTTCTTCTGATTTTTGTTTTATTTGTCCGGTGATATGTATTGTATTAAAAAGGTCAGATGATAAAAAAAGGGTGTTTCTTCATTCTTTGGGATATTGTTTAAGATTCTGTATTTGATAAGTTCCTCTTTTGTAAGTTAAACGGTTGTTTTTGGATATATAAAATAAAATATGCCAGTAGTATATTTAACGAAGTTAAAAGAAAAGCTATCATAGTTAGAAAGGTTTTACAGGTAAATGAATAATAGTTGACCAACTTATGAAAGATCAGATCAGAAGTAGTTTATTCAATAAAACTTTTTATAAGTTATTTTAACGTGTCAAATTTTTTAAGTTACTACTGGTTCGAAAACGCGGTCACACATTGAGAATATTCGGCGGAAGAAACTCAACAAGCTTGTCTTTTTTATTTATAACTAGCTGTGCGCGCAACTTCGTCCACGTGGAAAATTATTTCAGAGTCTTACTGATGGGGCCAGAAATGAAAAACTGGAAAGTTTCGCCCATGTTATACACAATCACCTTACATTTCGTACAACAACAGTTTCATTTATGAGGATAAGATAGCTGGTATTTTATTATAATCCCGCTACATGCAAAATTAGCATCTTTGGTAGATATCAATAAGCTTATGGACACCAAATATGTCTTCATCAGGAAACTCGCTTTTTTGTTATCCTGTGATATTAAAAATGGTATTTTATTAGTTACACTGTACCTCTTGCGTGATCTGCGACTCCTCTTCATAGCTCAACGCTACGACGGCCAACATCAAGTTGATGAGGTAGAATGATCCAAAAAATACAACCACAGTGAAGAACGACACTGACATTGGTCCGCATGAAGACAATACCTGATAACCAAAAAAATAGTTTAGTGACTAAAGCTTTAATCGGGTAGTCATATTCTAAATATAGTAGTAGTTATATTAGGTTTTATTCTAAAGTCTGTATTTTAAACCATGCAATAAAAATGTTTTCACTCTGTATCATCCCACAAGTCTTATTAATAAACAATTTTGAAATGATGAGATCAATCGATGACTACTAGACCGTTTTCCTAGGAACAAACTTTTTTCGATTTTTCGAAGATAGGAAAAACGAGCGTCCATTCAAAACCAAGCTGTTCACAAAATTTAGCTTGTTATTCATAAAAAAAGTTTGTTCCTGGGACGACGGTCTATAAATGCTCATACTGTCTCTGCTGTGTCACGTCGTAGTGATGCTACAGAAAGAGCGCTGATTTACACACATGACCAAAAATGTTTTAATAGCCCCATTATACTTAGGCAAACATAGCCGAGTATATATTCTATATTTTCCATAGTCGGCACTTGGTGAAATTCCATTATTATTAGACACTTTTATTGTTGCACTTGTACATAAATTTCACTAATACACATATATTTTTATTATATTACTTGACCGGTTTCACTTTTTAAAGCATCTTCAGGATGTAATATATGTACTTAACATTAACTTACTTACTTAACGTTAAGGAATATTACCTAAAGACCCTGAAGATATAAGAGTAATATATTACAAATATATGTGTAAAAGTCAAATTTATGTACAAGTGCAATAATAAAAGTGTCTAATATCCGAGTATCATTTACGACTCACTTTCACGGAAAAAAACGTCTTATGGCCGGTCTCAATGTGCTACTGACAGTTAAACTCAGGTAGCTATCTAAGACCAGAAGTTAAGTTTACTGTATTTGTGACTGCTGTTTCTATATTATTATTTTGGTGAATCTAACTACGATCAAAGATAGATAAAATTTTCTATCGTTTTTTAATGGCAACCTCAAAATATTTCGTTAGATATTCCATGTAAACATTTCTCTTCGTGTTGTAAATTAAACAATATGTCAATTTTTTTGAGCTCATTTTAGAAAGTTAACATTTTTATGTTTAACTAACTACATGAAACTAACACCAATAAAATAAACTTTGTATCCCTTTTTAAGAAATTTTTGTGGAGGAGTGTAAATAGAAACCTAATATTTTTAAATAAATTGCATTAGAAGTACAAAAAATTATTAAAAATAAACATTATACACGCTACATTTATGTGACATACATAATAATATATACACATGTATTCTTACTATTTTCTATAATTCCTTGATTTTCTTTACGGCTAAAGTCAGTTGTCAAACTTAAAAAAGATTTTATTGTTTACTCAGTTTCAGCTTCAGTCGATCGCTAGTATACGTAGGTCACAATATAAGTTTTGCGTAACTTAAAAAAACAACATGTTATAATCAAAATATTATGTTTATTGCTTTTCAAAATAATCTCCTTTACATTTTAAACATTTTTTTATGCGATCGAACCATTTTTATAACAGGAGGACCACAGATCTGAAAGCATGTTTTCTACGTGCTGATTGAACGCTATCACTGCCTCTTACACACACTAAAAGTTTTGCACTTCTAGCTAATCGGAACTATTTGAATTTCGAATGTTATATTTTTAAAACGTTGCAACCTTCTTAGTAATAAAAAAAACAATTGGCGGGAAATGATTTGTCAATTGTTTTTATTATCACACATACGATACGCAACGAAAATGGAATTAAGTCCAAAAGATTTTAGAGCGATGATTTTTTATGATTTTAAAAGTTCTCTTTCTCCGCAAGACTGTGCTGCTCGTCTTTAAAATGCTTTTGGGCAAAAAAACACCTTGTTTGAGCACCGTGAGGCGATGATTTGCTGAATTTGAGAGAGGTCGAGTTTCTTTACATGAAGAATGTCGTGAAGGGCGGCCTTCAACTGCCGTGAACGAAAATAATGTGGCTACTGTTAAGCGGTTAATTGAAGAAAACCCCCGGATTATCTGTGAGACAATTTGAGGACTATTGGGGATTGGTATGAGCCAAATTCAGAAAATTTTACACGAAGAATTGAAAGTTCGGAAACTTTGTTGTCGTTGGATCCCTCATGAACTGACAGCGGAGCAGAAGCGGGCTCGTGTGGAATGGTGCTCACAGATGCTACTGAAGTACGACCACGGACATTCTAATGCTGTTTATCACATTGTCACAGGAGACGAAACGTGGATTTATTGTTTTGAACCCGAAAAAAAAACAGCAATCTTGTGAATGGGTGTTTGAAAATGAGAACAGGTCAACAAAAGTGAGACAGGCGAGAAACGTTGGTAAAAATTGATCGCGTTCATTTCACAGCTACGGGTCCAATCTGTACAATTCCACTTGAAGATAAAAAGAGTGTTAATGACGAGTGGTATTCTACCATTTGTTTACCCAGGGTGTTAGAAAAAAATCGTGAAAGACGATCCAAAAGCCGCATTCTCCTACACCATGATAACGCTTCTCCGCACACGGCCAACAAAACAAAGTCATTTTTAGCTTCCAAAAAAGTACATCTCGTGACTCATCCTGCGCATAGCCCCGACCTAGCACCCTGTGATTTCTGTATTTTCCCCAAAATCAAAGATTTGATGAGAGGTTTTACTTTTACCAACTCCAAAGAGGCAGTGATAGCGTTCAATCAGCACGTAGAGAACATGCCTTCAGATCTGTGGTCCTGTTTTAAAAAATGGTTCGATCGCATGACAAAATGTTTAAAATGTAAAGGAGATTATTTCTAAAAGCAACAAACATAATATTTTGGTTATAACATGTTGTTTTTTTAAGTTACGCAAAACTTATAGTGTGACCTACGTATAATAAATAATAAATCATACAAATCTGTTTTTTTTTATAACAAATAATAAAGTAAAAAAAAACGTTGCGGCGTGCACTTTTGGATTTTCCAAATTTGTTTCTATTTTTTCACGATATAATTTATCTACAAATGCATGAAATTTTGGTAGTGATAGGAGCGTTTGCTCATATGCGCAGCGACACGTTTCCTTCTCGATGGCGTACCTATTAGTATTCTTATGGTCTGTAGTTTAGACTTACCAAAACTTGTTAACCACTTTTTCACCCTCACAATCTCTGTATATTATAGTGGTATGCGTATTGATAAAAAAAAATCCATTTACTTCAAACAAATTTTGATGTCTGCACTGTCAAGTTACATGACTTGGTCAAATCTCAATTTTATAGTTTACCTAGTGTTAGTCTGGGCCGTTTGAAGAATATACCATCTGTCGTTCTGCCAGGCAGTTCGTAAAAGGCCAACAATTGGCTATACAGATCACTACCATCGTGGCTACGTTTATAGGGTAAAGTAGCTGGTAAACTTATGCATTTGCCATTACTATTCTACCACACGGATAGCGACAGACTATCAAAAATCAAAATATCTTTATTTCCACATCGTTGTTTAACATAGTGTTACGAATAATCTAGAAGCGCGTATAGCTAGCTACTCCTATTGACAAACAAATAAATGACCGGGGCTATGCCATAATGGACTTTGTGGCATGGCATAAGGTTGGAAGTAGCGTGTACTAGGATTTATGACTCATAACATGTTTACGATAAGAAGTGATTCATTGTTTCCCGATACACTTAGATTTTTCTGGATCCAGCTAGGACTTTCCCCTGCCTATAAATACGGAGATGTTGACAAACACAAGGCAGTTTTTATCAAGCGATCGAGAGCGATACATCAAGTGACTAGTGCGAAGCGGGAAGTGTTTTATTGTGTAGTGTTCTAAGTTCAGGGATAGTACAGCGAGTGAATAGTGTGTAAAGTGTATTTTAGTATTACGTTGTGTTGTGTTGTGTAAATACACAGATTTAATATAAGTGGTGTTTTCTTACAAGTACGAACCCGAGTACGTAACAACTGGTGTCGGAAGTGAAATTGTGTTAAAAAATGCCACTTATTCCGAAGGAAGGTGTTACCACCAGGTCTCAAGCTGAGACACAGAGGGTGTCAGAGGACACTGAGATGCGTGCAAGTGAGGAACCCGTAAGTGTTGCCAGCACGTCGTTAGCATCGAGCTCAGCCCCTGCTGATCTTTCCGTCATACTGGCAGCTATTCAGTAACAGCGACAGGAACAGCAACAGCAACAACAAAAACTGCAAGAACAACTTCAGCAACAACAGCAGGTACAGGAACAACAACAAGAAAGGCTACGGGAACAGATCAAGGAACATTTATCTGGTTTTGACGATAAATTGACTGTAACTGGCACAGTAAGACCAGGTTAAAAGCGATGTGGGCCTCGTCAAGCGCGACATGAAGGGTGTTGAGAAGAGGGTTGATCACTTGGAGGCCAGCTGCGACAAAATAAGGGAAAACGTGGACCAACTGGAGAGGGAAGTCATGAAAATGAAGATCACGGGAATTAAGTCGGGTGCTACCATTACAAGCTGCTCTCACCAGGCAGGTCCTCGAGTAAAGGTACCCACTTATGACGGTCTTACGTCATGGAGTGCGTACCGGACTCAATTTGAAATAGCAGCGAAGGCCAGTGGACAGATGAACATTGCCTAACGGCTCTGAGTACGGCGTTACGGGGACAGGCGCTCTCTGTGTTGGATGCAATGCCTAAACAGTATCAGTTAGCTGATTTGATGGAGGCATTGGAAGCTCGCTACGGTGAGCGTCACTTGGAGCATGTGTTCCGTGCCCAATTAAAGGACTGTGTACAGAGGAGCGGCGAGGGACTTCAACAATGGGCCGTGGAAATTGAGAAGCTTGTAAGGAAGGCGTATCCTTCAGCCGACGCTAGCACAGTTAATAACACCATCGTCCAGGCGTTTATTGAAAAAATTAGAGACCTGGAAGTGCGTGCTGCTGTTCGCCTTCAGCACCACGTGACAATGAAAGAGACTTTGGCTCATGCGCTGGAGGTAGAAGCTGTTCGCCACGAACCTAGAGCACATAAAGTACGTGAGGTTACAAAAGTTGTGGCTCAAACAAAGGAAGTGGAACCTAGAAGACTGGGCCCCATGTGTAATGCCTGCGGGAAACGTGGGCACATTAGAGTCAACTGCCCCACCAAATCAACGGGTGCAGTTAATTGGCGACAGCAAGCGGCCGGAAGCTCAGCAGCTGAAGAGAGCAGGCAGGTCAACCAGCCTGTTAATCGCGCTGGTGCTAAAAGCAGGTGCTGGCTGATCGAAAAACAGCCCCAAAAGTTGTCATATCCCAGGTGTGCGACGGTAACTGTTTATCCATTAAGGGACTGATTAATGGCAAGAACTGCAGCTTAACGCTGGACACTGGAGCTACACGTACTGTGGTGCGACCAGAAGTAGCTGACAATGGCAACCTGAGATTGAGGAATTTTGGGAAAAGCAAGCTTCTGTCTGTCACAGGTCAGCCAATACCCGTCTTCGGTGAAGCATCTGTAGTGACACAAACAGGCGACGAGTATTACACTAACGTCGTCGTAGTGGCCGGTATTATGGATGACTGTATACTTGGTTTAGACTTCATGAAGAAGAATGCCTGCAAGATTGATTGCAAAACAGGAGTTTTCGTATGTGGGCTAGTATACATTTTCATGGATGGGGGAACAAAAGGAAAGGTAACAATGGCTAGAAGAACCATCTTACCTTCAAGGTCGAAGACATTGGTATGCGTGAAGTTACCAACCAGTTACAAGGGCCGGGGTAATAGGAGTGTGTTAATTGAAGACAATGGAGCAATTCCACACTGTATTACAGGCCGGAGTTTGGTTTGTGACAAGGGCTTGGCAGCGGTGCAGGTAGTCAACTTGAGTGACAGGGTGATGTTGTAGGACAAAGTGATGAAGTTATGACGTTAAGAAAACTGACATCGACAGGAAGTACAGCATCAAGAGACGTACCACAGGAACTCAAGGATTTGGTGAACAAGTGCGGATACCTTACCGCGTCACAACGGCAGCAGGCTAAGGATCTACTTTCACGTTATGCCAACATTTTCTCTAAGACTGATAGAGATATAGGCAGAACATCTATAGTCAAACATAAGATTGACACTGGAAACGCGCAGCCGATAAAGCAGAAAGCTAGACGTGTCCCAATAGCCAAAGAAAAGGAGGTACAGGAGATGATAGATGAAGTGAGAAGGAACAGAGTTATAGAGCAATCTTCTAGTCCATGGTGCTCTCCTGTAGTGTTAGTTAAGAAGAAAGATGGGTATACACGTTTCTGCATCGACTATCGTCGGCTCAATGAAGTCACCAAAAAGGACAGTTACCCATTACCTCGGATAGATGACACTTTGGACACTCTGGCAGGCATGTCTTGGTTCTCAACTTTAGATTTAAAATCTGCGTACTGGCAGGTTGAACTTAGCCCTAATGATAAAGAGAAGACAGCATTCTCCACAGGACAAGGATTATGGCAATTTAAAATAATGCCGTTTGGATTATGCAATGCGCCGGCGACTTTTGAAAGATTAATGGAATGTGTTCTAGCAGGACTTGTAGGCGATGCCTGCTTAGTGTATTTAGATGACGTAATAGTCATAGGAAAAGATTTTCAGCATCATCTGTACCAACTGGAAAGGATTTTTAATAAAATACAGGCTGCAGGGCTAAAGTTGAACCCAAAAAAGTGTCAATTATTTCGGAAGGAAGTCAACTATTTGGGTCATGTGATATCACAAAACGGCGTGCAGACAGACCCTGAAAAGGTTAGTGCAGTACAGAAGTGGCCAACACCCAGAGACAAGACCGAAATTCGCGCATTTTTAGGACTATGCTCTTACTACAGACGTTTTGTGAAGGGATTTGCTGAAATAGCAAAACCGCTGCATAAACTCACTGAAGAAAAGAAGAGTTTCGATTGGAATGACATGTGTCAACAAGCTTTTGATGAACTTAAGAAGCGGTTGTGTGAGTCACCAATTTCGGGCTATCCTGATCGGAAAGGGCAGTTCATCGTAGACAGAGATGCAAGTAACACTGCCATTGGTGGTATCTTATCACAGAAGCAAGGTGATCAAGAAGTTGTGATAGCTTACTTCAGCAAATCATTGTCGCGGCCAGAACGAAACTATTGTGTTACAAGAAGAGAACTATTGGCAGTAGTGAAGACTCTTCGACACTTCAAGAAGTATCTGATTGGGCGACCCTTTAAGCTGCGTACCGACCATGCTGCTTTGAAGTGGTTGTTACAATTCAAAGACCCGAAAGGCCAAGTGGCTCGCTGGATTGAGCAATTGCAAGAGTTTGACTTTAACATAGAACACCGCAGTGGAAGGTCTCACTCGAATGCAGATGCATTATCACGACGACCTTGTACGGAAGATTGTAAACATTGTGTAAGGATGGAGAAGAAGGAAAGGGTTCAAGTATTGCGAGCTAAGCCTACGGATGACAGGTGGGAAACTGATGAGATGCGTAAGGCCCAGTATGAAGATAGAGATTTGCGGCCTCTAATAGATTGGATGAAGCAAGACACGGGAAAGCCCGAATGGCAGGAGCTGGCTCCCTTCAGCGCCATTACGAAAAGTTATTGGGCGCAGTGGGAAAGCCTTGGGTTGCAAAACGGCTTACTGTACCGCAAATGGGAAAAACCTTCAGGAAGAGAACATCATCTACAGTTGGTCGTGCCAAGAAAACTTATCAAGGACGTACTACGTGAGTTGCATGATGGGGTTTCTGGGGGACATCTTGGAGTACGACGAACATTGGTAAAGGTACGAGAGCATTTTTACTGGTTGAATTGCCGAGAAGATGTCGAGAATTGGTGCCGAAAATGTACGTCATGCTCAGCAGTGAAAGGTCCGTAGGTTAGAAGCCGAGGCAACCTTAGGCTATACAACGTGGGAGCCCCCTGGGAAAGGATAGCGATTGACGTGGCTGAGCCATTTCCTAAGACAGATAACAGAAACAAGTATTTTATGGTCGTGATGGATTACTTCACGAAATGGCCGGAGGTGTTCGCAATCCCTAATCAGGAAGCCACGACGGTTGCTGAGAAATTAGTCAATGAGGTGATATGCAGATTTGGCGTTCCGCTGGAGATTCATTCAGACCAAGGCAGAAACTTTGAATCTAATGTATTCCAGGAAATGTGTAAATTATTAGGAGTGTACAAAACAAGAACTACACCTTATCACCCGCAATCTGATGGAATGGTCGAACGATTTA
Source organism: Apodemia mormo (assembly GCA_036924255.1). NCBI lineage: Eukaryota > Metazoa > Arthropoda > Insecta > Lepidoptera > Riodinidae > Apodemia > Apodemia mormo. Next base: position 25,885,290 of record JAUPFN010000019.1, on the reverse strand, counting down.
ACCAAACTTTGGAAAGACACTTAGCCAAGCTGGTAGAAGATCACCAAAAGGACTGGGATAAATACATACCTATGTTCTTACTAGCTTACCGAACAGCGGAACACTAAAGCATAAAAGTGACGCCAGCTTATGCCAACTTCGGCAGACAGTTACTTATACCAGCAGACTTAATGACTGGAGGCCCGCCATCGAATGCAGAGACCCAATTAAGTATATCGGAACATGTTGAAGACATTCGTGAGAGGTTACGCGATATACACTCGTTAATAAGTGAAACGCATTGGAATCAAGTCAGCGGATGAAGACCAGATACGACCGAAACGCCAATCATCGAGGTTTTCAGGAAGGATCTCTTGTTTGGCTACATAATCCGGTTCGACGAAAAGGAAAATCACCTAAGTTACAGCGACGTTGGGATGGGCCATACAAAGTAATCACACGGATCAATGATGTAACCTACCGAGTGCAGAAGCAACCAAGATGGACCATGAAGATTGTTCATGTTGATCGATTAGCCATCTATAATGGAAGTAATGATGTTCGGGACGAACATAACTAAGAGGGGGGTAGTGTTACGAATAATCTACAAGCGTGTAGAGTTGGAGCGCGCGCGCTAATTATCTAGAAATAAAAGAAAGAGATAGCTACTCCTATTGACAAACAAATAGATGACCGAGGCTATGCCATAATGGACTTTGTGGGATATGGCATAAGGTTGAAAGTAGCGTGTACTAGGATTTATGACTCATAACATGTTTACGATAAGAAGTGATTCATTGTTTCCCGATACATTTAGATTTTTCTGGATCCAGCTAGGACTTTCCCCTGCCTATAAATACAGAGATGTTGACAAACACAAGGCAGTTTTTATCAAGCGACCGAGAGCGATACATCAAGTGACCAGTGCGAAGCGGGAAGTGTTTTATTGTGTAGTGTTCTAAGTTCAGGGATAGTACAGCGAGTGAATAGTTTGTAAAGTGTATTTTAGTATTACGTTGTGTTGTGTTGTGTAAATACACGGATTTAATATAAGTGGTGTTTTCTTACAAGTACGAACCCGAGTACGTAACAATAGCTTGCTATGCAAGTGTTAGAATTGACCTACTAAGTATTTTACAAAATACTAATTAAAATAATTTGTGTCAGGTGATTCATTAACATCTTTGGTGTCTATAGACCAGTGGTTCTTAACCTTATACTGATAATGGACCACTGTCTTGCTACGGACCACCTACTGTTTAAAGGTGTATAATTATTAGTATAAAATATAATATAGGTCTACAGCTGTAAACAAAGCTCCACCAGCGGACCACTTCTAATGCTTCCAGGGACTACCAGTGGTCCGCGGACCACAGGTTAAGAACCACTGCTTTAGACGACGGTGTCTCTTTTCATCAGGAGGTATCAGCTTCTTTGGTATCCTATTGTAAAGATAAAAGAGCAGATTACCAGAAAATAGAATAACTTACCCAAATGAATATACATTGGGTAAGACAGTTGGACTCAAACTAATTTTAACAATGAATTTATTTATATGCTACAACTCTACCTTTTTATTTAGTAAAGTCTATGTATTTATTATTTAGGCGTAGTAAAAACGTTGAAATATTAAGTTAGTTGCCCTTAAAATCTCTGTATCTGCAGTGATAAAATATGCAAACGCGAAAATCAGGTCACGATAATGGCGACCTGTTTGCAGATCATTATTTTTAAAGTTAAAATTTGATTTTGAGGGATATTGCATTTGCTGTTTGTTACATTTAAGAGGATAAGTCTAGGATTAAAATTTTAGGGAAAAAAATACAGACTTAATATATTTGGTAATATATTTTCTGATTTTGACTGCTTTAATCATAAAAATAATACGGAAAAATTACATGAATTGATCTAAACCCAATGTAAGCAGATTATTTGCTTTGATATGGGTGTTAATCAACGGTTGTAATACATAGAAATACATATATAAATGTTGAAATATATTTAATAAACATCCCAACTCAGAAATACGAACATTTATGTTCACTACAAAAATGCCTGTTCCAGTCGGTAATTATACCCGAGCCTCATTGACTGCGTATTATGCTAACCACACGACCAAAAACCAATATTAGGAGGTAAAGTTGAAGTGTAGGAGGTAACCTTCAAAACTATGGACATTAAAAAAAACATTTGCCTAATATTAGTAATAAATTTTTCAGTGTGAACATGTATTCACATCAGAACTATTATTCTGTCTAAAAAGTCTTATCGTAAAAAACAATTTTGCGTGTCAATCAACAAAAAAAGTCATATAAATGTGATCTTATGAATATCACTTTAGTACCAAAATACATATAAATAATTCGTATAAAAAATTAAGAGCTTACTGTAAAAATTTGTATCTTTAATTTAAGATTGTCAATTATCTCAGATTTATAAGATACTAGCGACATGCCCGCGGTTTCACCTGCGTAGTTTTTGTTCCCGTGGGAATATCGGAAAGGTTTATATACTAAAACTTTCCTCAAGAATCAATCTATCTATTAAAAAAAAACCATCAACATCCGTTGCGTAGTTTTAAAGATTTAAGCATACACAGGGACAGACAGAGAAAGCGACTTTGTTTTATACTATGTAGTGATGACAAAAAATCTATATTAATATTATAAATGCGAATTTGGATTTTGCGAGTTGGATGGATGCAAGTTTGGATGGATGTTTGTTCCTCAATCACGCAAAAACTACTGAACGGATTTACATGAAATTTGGTACACAGGAGGATAATAACCTAAAATAGCACATAGGCTACGTTTTATCCCGGAAAAATTAGGCAATCCCGCAGGGTTCACCAAAAAACGTATAATACTGCACGGCTACGGCTGCACGCAACTCGCCTCTAGTAACGAGATAAACCCTTCTTTTCTAAATTTATTTTTGTAATACTGGCAACATTTCTTGATAATTTTTCACAATAAATTAAAATGTGAATAGTGTAAATAAATTATTAATAAAAAAGTTAGTGTATGTATAAGTGTGTTGTGTCATGTGTGCTTGTGTCTGTGAGTGTAAGTGCGAGTAATTTTTTTATTACTTCCCTACGGTGCATTGACATACCTAGCAAGTTGCATGTAATTTCCATTATGTAACTACGTCTAGTATGCCTAGATTTTAAGTACACAAAAAATAAATGATATTTAAAGCAAAGCAGTAGTCATTTCTGAATTTCGGGTAGACAGCCAAAAGGGACCTTTTTAGGGTACCGAACTAAACTACGAATCCTTATAGTTTCGCTATGTGTGTCCGTCCGTCCACAAGATAGCTTAGAGAGCTCCCGGCTTAAGGGAAATGGTCGCAGGTTCAATCCCTGCGTGTCGATATTTTTCTTTGTTGTTTTTAAAGTTTTTCCAGTTTTCCCAAGCACGGGGTGAGTGCTATAACACAAAAATAATTTTAAAAAAAATTTAGCCTAGAGATCTTTAGTACTAGAGAGCTGTAATTTGGCATGAATATACATATTGGTCACCTTAATAAAGTGGTAATAAAAAATGTTGAAAAATATTTTTTTTCGGCTAGGGGAAAGAAATATTTTTCAAGATTTTGTAGGGGAGCTACATGTAAAAATGTTATTTTTTTCTTACGTACTCCATTGTGTGGGGTATCGTTGAATAAGGTTTTAAAACTATTGTAATTTTGTGAAAACAAGTTTTGATTAAGGAACTCTTTTGTAAAGTATTAAGCTTTTAAGTGATAATTTTTGTTACAGTCAAGTGACCCACTCATCTGCAAGCTAAACGGTTGGCTTTGAGGGTAGGAAAAAAATCATTAGTAGTAGTAAATATAATGAAGTTAAAAGAAAAACTATCACGGTTTAGAAGGCTTTACAAGTTTTTGAGTAATAGTCGACCAACTTATAAAATGTACTTAGAAAATTTTTATAGGCGGTGAACCTGTGGTGCGGATATATATTTGTCAATGACGTGGAATAGCTGAAATGTTCAAGAGTATGAAACTATAAAAGCCCTCCCCTTAGTCCGCATTTTGTGATGGGCAACTTCGGAACTCTACGTTGCGCGTTACCAATTTCTTAAAAATAATTTATGTTCCTGTTTGTCAAAAACTTGAGGAGTGAGGATTTTGTACGTTCAAAATCCAGCCTCTTTGCCTTCGTACGACCAATATTTATTTTCATTTAAAAATGCGCAGTCTATCTTTTTAAAATATACGTTCATGTTGTAGTTAAAAGGGTCGTCCTTATTTTAAAGCTCCCCTTACAAAGCGTTTACTTTTGTGGGATTAAGTCGAGGGATGATTTGCATATCAGCATTTATTCACTTACTGGTGAATAAACTTTGACGTGTATTCAACTTTTGATGAAAGTTTTTATGTAAGTTTTGGATAGAGGAAGCGCTAATAACGTTGTGCTAGTTGATCCTAGTTAAAAGATATTTTAGTGTAGATGACACTTAAATGAAATACTAATAGGCTTGTGTGGACTAAGAATGAATCGGATATATTGTAGTTTTTAATTATTCATAATTATGATATGGAGATAACGAAAAACTAAAATATTTCTCATAAAAGATAAGGATTAGTAATATTTTTAAGATATAAATTCGGCGAAAATAGACATTAAGTCACGTGTTACGTCAATTCGTGGTAAAACGTCATCTTGATGTTATCATAGAAATCAGAGAGAAAACACATATATTTAATGTAGATCATATTACCAAGACTTGATGACATTAGGACGCCAAGTCAGTTCACAGCATTCTTGCGGTAACATTAATTACATTTTTCATTAAAACAGTAATCACTTTGTATATCACAATTTTCATTATAAGTATCTAATAAAAATTCTCTCTGTTTTTATACTAAAAATAGTCTAAAGTTCACTTCTTTTTTGTTATTTTAAGTATCTAAAAAGCGTCTTGGCAAAATCTTAGCTCAGAATTTTGTCAATCTCACTTAGATTTCTGGGATTAGCAGTTGTGCTAAAGATACCCAATAACAAGATAAATACCTAAGCACATACTACTGAGGAGAGAACTGAATATTTACGTTAACTTGAATTTGTATTGTATTAAAAGCGCTTGTACTGTTTTTCTTGAATTAATCAAAATCAAGTAAAACAGTACAACTGATTTTAATACAATATAAATCCAAGTTAACGTGGGGTTTTACCAAGTGCCGACGATATTCAGTTTTCATAGTGTTTACGTTAACCTTACCTAAATTCCAACTTTATTTAGGTACTATTCCCCAAGTTTAAAAAATATTTATTAAATGCGGATAGGTAAAGGAGTTGATAAAGAATCTTACGGAATATGTTAAATTTTAAGGTAGAAACTAAAGAAAACGACGCATGAAGTCTCCTCACCCGTGTTCTTTATGTATAAAAAAAATATTTTTAGTAGTGGTTAATCTGGTGGTGGTGTGTTAATATCCACTAGAAATGAGCTACAGGTAATTTCCAGTCAATATTAACACACCACCAATTCATTCGTTTGAGCACATAATCTCATCAAATCAGTGAATCGTAATGGATCGGTGAACAGTAATACGTTCAGTTAAGGTGCCATCCATTAATTGGATGCCTTAGATCTAACTAATCTAACTTAGGCTGTGTAAACAAATTTGAAAAAAAATTAAAAAATAGTTTATTGGTTAGGCTTTAATAAATTTATTTACACAGCCCTTTTTTAAAATATTATTTTTGCTCATAAAATAATCATATCTCAAAACAAAGTAAATAGATTTAGTATCTTTTAGAAAGCATCCAATTACGTCACAAGTATATGGGGGGGGAGGAAGCCTATTAATTATGACATTCTATGACCAGCGGCAGGGGGAGGGGGGGATCAAAAGCTTTGTGACGTGTAAAAATATTAATAACTCGATCTATGTTTATAAAACTTAGTCATCGGCTAGTGCAAATTTGGAAAAGCTTGTTTTAATTTAATTAATTTTAAAAATATGAGACGGCACCCAGGGAAGGCGGTTTCACAAGTGTAACTTATTGTGAAAACAGCCCCCTTCTTATGTGACAAGGCAGAAAGACGGGTCAAAAACCCTTGTTGTGGGTAAATTTTGTGAGACGTAATTTATGGATAGCCCCGTACATTGCCTACCCGCTATGGAACCTACATAATGATGTTTTGATGTAAAACATCTAATGCGAAGAGTCAGGTCGGCTGTTGACCTTGCGAGATATCGCCACACACATAACTGCATGTCGTAATTTTTATTTTTTATATATCAATTTGTTTTCATGCTATTTTTCCTAAGTATATCTTGCGAGTTATAACAGCCTTACACCATAAAGTTTATTTCTATATCATAAGATAGCAAACAAGCAGATGATTCTCTTGATGGAAATATTGATGGAAATGGTGCGATGCTATCTTGTGGAGGTCTAATGCCACATGCAGAAGTTTACCGGCTACCTTACCTTCCAAACCGGAACATGAAAGTGACTCACACTGACTCTAATGCGGCAGGAATAGGTAAGGCGGTGGTACCAGGCCCGAGCGAGACAATGCAGAACTCTACCACCTAGTAAAATTAGATTAAAAGGTATTGATGACCTTAGTTTTTCTCTTATATGGCTCTTTTTTATCAATGATTTACAAATTTTACTACGAATGTTTAATATTCATGGTTATAGCCATAGAGGAGCCAAAGACGCTAGTGGGGATTTACCCAAGCGTCGTGAGGACCTATAGGATTTTGTAGATTAGATGATAGGAAAAATAAAAGATTAAATAATGTTCATTTCAAACACATAAAAAAATGTAAAAAAGCGTGACAGGGCAACACTAAAGCGTATCAGATTAAAGTATGGTGGGAAAATTGCGAGATATAATTTAGAAAACCTGATGATTTAACTGTAACGTAAGGGAGTGGGAGGGTCACAAAGTCGAGTGGGGTTAAATTTCTTCGTTTTTGAAGCAAAATATATTATAAGAATAATTTTTCCCTGTGCTGGTTCCGGGCTCCTTTGAAGAATAGGCCAATTGCCGTTCTACCAAGCAGGAGGAGGTAAAGACGACCGATTGGCTTTAGAAGTCAATATCATCGCGGCTACTAGGTGCCCGGGTTTGGTACCAATGGTACTATGTTAATCTGACTCACTCGAGTAATCCCAAAATTCCCTCTTAGGCTCCCCTTCTATTAAAATATTACATACTAGCTGTTGCTCGCGACTTCGTCCGCACGGATTTCGTTTACTCCGCACAGCTACTCCCCCGTAGGTGATAGCGTGATAATATGTAGCCTATATGTTGACCCGACCTGTTAATATTCATGCGAAATCTGAAGTAAATCCATGCAGTACTTTTTGAGTTTACCCCGGACATACATACAGACAAACAGATAAACAGATAAACAGACAAACAAACAAAAATTGTAAAAACTATATTTTTGGCTTCAATATCGATTGCAGATCACGCCCCAAGTATTCTTTTAAAAAAATATTTAATGTACAGTTTTGACTTTCTTACGATTTTATTATATGTATAGATAACAGAGAAAATCATGTTCGATTAAAATATTATTAGTAAAATAAATAATCATTCTGCTAGGCGTCCCACGACGGCTCACTTTTTTAATTAATTTAATATAGTTACATAATAGTATTAATAATGCGTAAATAAAATAGAGATGTTGTATATTTTGTCTTGTTACCCAAAACTGTTTACATTAAAACGTGGGTTGAACGTTCAAACCATGCTATTCGTGTTAGTAGAAAAACAAGAAAATACTTTTCACCAATCTTTCGGTAAGCAAAGGTTAAATTTGATCAGGATAAAAATCGTGCTTTTAATATTAAGTAGGCGAAGTCCATAAAATATATGCTTGCCTATTAAAGAAAATAAATTAGAAACCCTTTGTGGAATATAAATAAGGATAAATATAAAAAATCAAATTTTATTGCAAAATTAATATATACTATGAAAAAGACTAAAAAAAGGAATATTAAGGTATATATATAATGTTAGTGGCGTCAAAAGTTTTAAATAAAAAACTGATGTTATTAATGGTAGAATATGAAAGAAATCTTCAATAATTCTACCTTATCCTAGTACTCTTTTGTTGCTAGAGATTGTTTGCAGTTTTTTTTCATAGTAGAGGGAGCAAACGAGCAGGGGGTGCACCTGATGGTAAGTGATCACCGCTGCACATGAACATCTACAACACCAGAGGTCTTGCAGTTGCATTGCCGGCCTTTTAAAAACGAGTAAGGTCTTTTCTTGGCCCCCAAGTCGTATCCATTCAGAAACACCATACCACAAAGGAGTAGTGCGAGGCAGAAAGTGCCGACTAAAGCGCAAGGTTGTGGATTTCCAGACATCGAGGTGGTGAGGATGGAACTTTAAATTTTTACGCGATGTTCAATGATGGAATTTAGCCAGTGGTGGATTTACCCATAGGCCCGTGTAGCCCGAGCCTAGGGCGGCATAATTCTAGGGGCGGCAAAATTTTCAAGATGACAAAATTTGAAAGGCGAAAGAAGTCAAGGGCAATACAATTCATAGTTTATGTATGAAAACACTTTCTGGGTCTAATTAGTTAACATTTTCAAAAAGTCTGAGCTAAGCGAAATCAAATCGAATGCCATCAAACCGCGTTGCGATCGGTTAAGCTGTTCAAAAGTTATGCACACACATAAATACATATAAACATACTGACGTCATCGTGTAAATAGTCGGAAAAGGTTTCGAAGGCCTCAAAACGTGGAGATCTGGTGAAAACTCGATTTTTGAAAATAAGGGGCAAACTCTGTAACTTCCTTATCTACATATGTAGCGGGAAGTTAAAAATGCATATCACTCGGGGCCTAGGGTGGCATCAAGCGTAAATCCGCCACTAAATTTAGCGCCAGGAATTAATCAGAACAACTCGTCGGAACACGGGGAGTGTTCAATGACTCATATGACAAATGTGGTAAAAGATGCAGAGTGAACTTACATCTTTGCATAACTCCAAAGAGTCGTCGACGATTCAAACCGGTCTATGTTGAATGCGATCAAGAGGAAGAAGCTGGTACTGAGAGTTTTTAGAATTACTTACTAACTAAGCTAGACCGAAAAGTTCTTGATTGGTATTATAACACGAAATAAAAAATATTCTTTACATTTTAAAATGTTGAGTCAATATCAATTTGTTACTTTTTTATTTAATTAATTACATATTAGGTTTTGGTAAGTAAAAATGTAAAAATTATATTTCCTAATATTTTGGCCTCATAGAGTATAATAAGTTACAAAATATATTGATTTTAAATATGCATTATTTTTTAAATATTTTTGGATATTCGAATAAAGTCATCAGCTATATTCGTGTTATAAATGCGAAAGTTTGGATGTTTGGATGGATGAATGGATGGATGGATTGATGGATGAATTGATGGATGGATGGATCGATATTTGTTACTCAATCACGCCAAAATTACGACACGGATTTGGATAAAATTTGACACGCAGGTAGACGATGACCTGTAATAGCAAATAGGCTACTTTTTAACCCGAAAAAATGGGTTGTTCCCGCGGGATTCGCCAAAAACCTATAACAGACCATGTCACAGACCAAGGCTTCATTTATTTCTAACATCATAAAAAAAAGTACCTTCACGTCCATATCCCCGAAGGGGTAGGCAGAGGTACAACAAGTGCACCCACGATTAGCCGAAGATACTTGGTCCCACAAATGTGATAGTTGGCAAGCCTATCGCCAACCGGGCACTTTCTAATCCCGAGCAACTTTGTGTTTCTCAGAAAACTGAAAAAACACTTTTTTTGATGTGCCCGACCCGGGAATCGAACCCGGGACCTCATGTGGTCAACGCCAACGCTGGACCACTAGACCACAGAGTCATAATAATTGTAAGTCCTGTAAATAGCTAATGCACGCTGCCACCATAATACCTAGCGGAGAAGACAAACGATGGTCTTATTGCAGGGCTATTGTAAAAATTTACGAATCTGGTTTATACGTACAAAGTAAGTTTAGAATGTGGAAGAAGCAAGGCAAATCTATCTGAGTGGGAATGTTCGTGGCGGTTGTCTGGCTGGACACCGTAAAGGAGTTGGTTTGATCATAATGTATAATATGTATGTTTATGCTTAGGGAGTAGATATAAAGATAGAAATAATATTGTTTACAATTTGCTTAAAAATATGTCACCGAAACATTGTTTTTTTAACCTTCAGGCTAATGTGTGCGTTGTTAGTGAACTAATTTATCATCGAATTATCATTAACTTCATTTAAAAAATAATTAAAAAGATTTTGCAACTAATCTATTTACCTTCTACAATATTATAGTATTAAAAAATTGCATTGAATACCGTTTGAAAGATTCAAATCGAATGCTCTAAGTTACAGCTATTAAAATAATAGAATAGTGCTATTTTCAACAAATTTACGTCACATTTTTAAAATTACTTTCAGACTAATTTACCGATTGATTTAACCATATAATCAACTCTATTGCTTGAAAAACTGTGTCTAATTCCATGAATTGAATCAAAATCGCAAAAAAAAATTATTTCGGGGATTTGTTCGTCAACGACGACGAAAAATTGTGAAAGAAGTATTTACCGACGTAAGTTCGAGATTTTACAATCAATCGATTCTGTTCCTCAGACAACATTTTTGGGGCTTAGAAAAGCCTTTAAGCATTCAATTATGCTTATTGCAAAATATCGCCCCAAATCTTTATGAGGATATGTACATATGAAAGATCGGCCCTTAATTCAGTAGATTTATTGATCATAAAAAGATCCTTCTGAAGAGTGTACGAATACTTATGGTGAAATTTATTACTCTGTTTTTGAAATTGTTCGATTAATATGAAACTCTTTATAGTTATAGCTATTTTACTTCTTACCTTATTTTTGTGGATATTTTTGTTATTATTGTTATTAAAACAAAATAACGTCCGAGGCTTGCCTGACATCAAAGTGATCTGTATTTTTTAAATAATATAAGTACCCTATGTTATTAACTACTATGCGTTCCAACTAAGAAAAGAATCGCGCTTGTTATCAACTTCATACCATAAGTGTGAAATTAGTAATGTCAGCATAAAAATATTTGTTCAAAAATATTGCTGATTTATTGAGGACACTTAACGTTTTAATAATGTTATTTTCATCAATAAAAAAATATTTTAAAAAAAACATCAGTCTAGCTGTTCATCTATTTAAATGTAAAAAAGTCGTGTTAGTTACACCACTTAAAGTCAAAAACGACGGGACCAATTTTGTTGCGATTTTTGTGGGTTTGGGTTGTCTTTGTCCAGAATAGGCTAAAAAGTATTAAAATATAATATTCATCAATAAAAAAACGGTAAAATATATCTGTCTAGCCGTTCATCTATATATATATGTGCTATATATAAAAGTCGTGTTAGTTATTTTACACCTTATTTTAATACATGGTAACATGATCTGATGGAAATCTAAATAAAAAATATACCAATTAGAATGAAAAAAATTTTTTAAAGTATTTCTTTGTTAGAGTTTTTTTGCTAACCTTGCTCATCACTTATGAAGTTTTTGCAAAATGCGAAGCAATATGTCATCCTTACAGCCTTCTCAGTTGGAACGCATAGAACTGCAGACTTTTTCTATAAGTGAAATAATTTGAAATCGGCCAATTATGTAGGTATGTTGTGAGTTTACAAATTATAAACAAAATATTCTTTCCCGTTATAAGAATCTCATCAATAATCGTGCTATGGTTTGGAGGTAATCAGTAAATAGAATATTTAGGCACTTATATGCTATTTAGGCATTAACTTCTTTGAAGGTGATGATTATTTCCTTTGATCAAGAGAACCCTCAGCTTTTTTTACTTACTATTTATACGTGTGCTTTATTTATTATTGTCTTATTCAATTATACTCAAAAAATATTAAGTACCTAGTTCTAGAACTGCATAACCGTTGGAGAAGTCCATCAAACAAAACAAACAAACTTATTTTGAAGCTGTAGAATAAAGATAAATAAATAAAAACAATTATTACGTTGGTTATCTCCTCATACCTCATAAGGAAATGTGATTTTTTGTTTGTTGACTGTCGTGACAGTGATCTCCAACGTCACTTTTATCACCTTAAAGACTATCGCTATTTACTAGAATTTCCCGAACAGATAGATTTGTGTGCGACGTACGGGATGGTAACATACCACCTTCCAGACTCTGGGACAGATAGAACCTTCACAATAGAGGTTTTACTAGAGACAAATCACTAGAAAAATGAGTTACTAAATACATCCCAAGTATAATAAGTGACAATAATTTAAGTTCAAAACCCCACTTGCAAAATGGTTTGGTTATTTTTGGACCTAACGTCGAAAAGTAGGTACATATTGGCATACCAATAAAATTGCATGAAAGTAGAAGCAAAGCGACATTTAATTCCAGCGAAGTCCAGAATCCAGATAGGTATAATGTGATCTTGTTATACATACATACGCACATTTACAAATTCCTTACAAGGCAATTAGGTAAATATGTAACAAGAAAAAAATATCCTACTAATATTGTAAATGCAGAAGTTGGTGTGTGTCTGTTTATTTTATTATAGTCTTTAGGAATTCACCAAAAATTTAATTATGCAGTGAGCTGCATTGCTGGTAATTAATTAAAACTAATATTATAATGGGAAAAATGTTGTACTTTTGTATGTTTGTAGCGAATAAACTCAAAAACTGTTGAACCGATCTTAAAAATTCTCTTACCATTAGAAAGCTACAGCATCCAGAAGTAACATAGGATACTCATTTACCAAACTTAGTAAAAGAAAGTAATGATTGGACCACGCGATCAATATTTGTTCATATTTTATACGCTGCCATAGTATTCATCCGATTGCGATAAAATTTGCCGACATAATTGCCATAGGATTAGTACAATTTACTTACAGTAGGTGGCGCGCTTGTTGTATCGACAAATGTATTTGAATTAGAAATTTTACGGCAGCAAAGCCCTGTGGCCGAAATTCGACAAAACAATAAAATCTATTTAAACTTGTCAACAGGCTTTGCCATAAACATAATAATAAACAAGTCTGTATATTATTATGTATGTGAAATGAATTTATTTATTTATCTTTATTCAACCACATACAGAATGTATAGATGGCGAGCTTAATGCATAAAGCATTCTCTACCAGCTTACCATGCGGCTAACCAGAAATTTCGTAATATGAATAAAGTGTGTGTAATATTTATTATTATTACTGTAATGTATTTCTTATTCATTATATTTAAAAATATTAAGTTTTCCGCCGTGTTGGTCCCGGCCTCCTTTGAAGAATAGGCCAACTGCCGTTCTGCCAGGCAGGTCGTAAAAGGCGACCACTTGGCTATCGTGTCACTAACATCGTGGCTACTAGGTGGTAGAGTTCTTCATTGTCTCGCCCGGGTCTGGTACCACCGCCTTACCTATTCCTATCGCAATAGCGTCAGTGCTTGTCGCTGTCGTGTTCCGGTTTGGAGGGTAAGGTAGCCGGTAAACTTATGCATGTGGCATTAGATCTCGCCACAAGATAGCAACGCACCATTAACACCTTTGGTGTCTATAGGCGATGGTTTACTCTTTCCATCAGGAGACCCATCTGCTTGTTTGCTATCTTATGATATAAAAAAAAAGTTGCTGCAGTCCTGTACAATTTATACTTTAACTGTGCCAAATTTAATTCTTCAGCGTTCGCCTTATTATCAACAAAAGGGATACAATATTTTTGCTTTACGTATTATTTATTAAAGAAAAATGTTATACACTCATTCAATGGAATTATGTACATATTCCTAGCAATTTACAGTTATGAGCTGGGGTGTAATAAACATCGACCAAAGAAAGTTTATGGGCGGCAGAAAGCTGAAAGTATGGGCTAACGTTAATTAAAAAAACTCACCATATTATATACATTTTCCCAGTAGTCTAAAGTGATGAGTTGGAATGTAGTAAGCATCGACCAAAGAAAGTTGTCGAAGTTAGTATATCCATGGTTAGGGTTGGGTCCAACACAGAGGCACGTGTACTGGGGTGGACAATGCCTCGCTCCTGTCAAGTTACCACAGATAATAGGTACTTCTTCATCATCCACCATCCAGTGTGAAGGTTCCTTAATCCACCTATAAGATACATAAAATTGGATTAAACTTAGCACAGAAATTGTTTATTAACTCAAACTGTATTATGTATTATTAATAAATATACCCTGTGTTGGTCCAGGCTCCATTGAAGAATAAGTCAACTGGCATTCTGCCAGGCAGATCGTAAAAGGCGACCGATTGGTTATGCGAGCCACTGCCATCGTACCTACTAAGTGGTAGAGTTCTGATTTTTTTCGCCGGGGTCTGGTATCACCGCCTTACCTATTCCTGCCGCAATAGCGTCAGTGCTTATCGCTGTCGTGTTGCGGTTTGGAGGGTAAGGTAGACGGTAAACTTATGCATGTGGCATTAGACCTCGTCACCAGATAGCTAAGCTGGTGTCTCTGGTCTGGTCTATAGACGATGGTTGACTCTTTTCATCAGGAGACCCATCTGCTTGTATGCCATGTTATGATAAAGTTTTTGGGACCTTGTAACTCTGTCAGGATACCTCTGCCAGGGTGTCCTGGACTTATGTAATACCGTTAGCTAGTAATGGGTGCACTAGCTGCAACGCTATACATGGCTTTTGTTTCATATCTTCAGGGATAGGGATCTTTTGTTCCCTATCTCTGTAGTCTAATAGTTCGCTATTGTCGTTGACCGCATGAAGTGTTGAGTTCGATTCCCGGGTCGGCTTTGAATCCAAAATGTGTTTTTTAGTTTTCTAATATAAACGTCGCCCTGGATTGTATACGCCCGGTTGGCGATAGGCTTGCCATATTTTTTTTTTTTTTTTTTTATATCATAAGATAGCAAACAAGCAGATGGGTCTCCTGATGGAAAGAGTCAACCATCGCCTATAGACACCAAAGATGTTAATGGTGCGTTGCTATCTTGTGGCGAGATCTAATGCCACATGCATAAGTTTACCGGCTACCTTACCCTCCAAACCGGAACACGACAGCGACAAGCACTAACGCTATTGCGGCAGGAATAGGTAAGGCGGTGGTACCAGACCCGGGCGAGACAATGCAGAACTCTACCACCTAGTAGCCACGATGGTAGTGACTCGATAGCCAATCGGTCGCCTTTTACGACCTGCCTGGCAGAACGGCAGTTGGCCTATTCTACAAAGGAGGCCGGGACCAACACGGCGAGATCTATCACATTATGGACTAATGGCCAATTGCACAACCATTTTTTTAGCTTAGGACAATCCTAAATAGTATGCTGTCACATTCTTTTCATTTAAGAGAAGAAGTGACAGCATACTTTTTAGGATTTTCCTAAGCAAGGCAGTGTTAGTGCGATTAGCCATAAGTACCTTCGGATAATCGTGGGTGCATTTGTTATACCTCTGTCTACTTCTTTGGAGATAGGGGTGTGAAGATATTTTTTTTATATCATAAGATAGCAAACAAGCAGATGGGTCTCCTGATAGGAAGAGTCAACCATCGCCTATATACACCAAAGATGTTAATGGTGCGTTGCTGTCTTGTGGCGAGGTCTAATGCCACATGCATAAGTTTATATTTTATTTATATATTTTTTTTAATTTATATTATTTATATTTTTTTTTGTTTCGCTGGTGTAACAATTTCGCTGTTTGTGTAGGTCATATAACTAAATGTGGATTTCTTCTTAGCGAATTGATACTTAGAAGAGTCCAAAATCGTACGGTAAAAATGTTCTTAGTCTGTAAGTTACAGGTATACGTTAACTCAAGTTTACCTCATCTTATGTAATAAAACAATAATAATAATTAAAAAAAAGAAAGTGCTTGTATATAAATATACTTATATATTTTAATAGAGAAACGTAGCATATTAAATTAAAATAAAAACTGCACATAACAAGTAATGTAAAGATACACGTATGTATGTACATATATTTTTCATTGTTTAATTAAGAAACCTATAATTTTTGTCTGCTTTTGGTTTTTAATTTTATTGTAATAACAGTACACAAAAACTGAAAAATTTACGTAAAAGTATCTTCATGCCTATATCCCCGAAGGGGTAGGCAGAGGTACAACAAGTGCACCCACAATTAGCCGAAGATACTTGGTCCCACAATGTAATAGGTGGCAAGCCTATCGCCAACCGGGCACTTTCCAATCCCGGGCAACTTTGTATTTCTCAAAAAACTGAAAAAAAAACACTTTTTTTATGTGCCTGACCTGGGAATCGAACCCAGGACCTCATGTGGTCAACGCCAACGCTGGACCACTAGACCACAGAGTATTGTACCACGTAATGTTGTTAAAGTACAATAATTAATTATTATAAGCGAATCATGAATATTTTTTTAACTTTTATGGCGTGATATTGTTAAGTATGAATATAAGAAAGGCTCTACGAAGTGAAAAATTTTTGCGATAATTATTTAAACTTTTTTTTTTCATTTACAATTAAGACAGAAGTACGAGTAAATTTTGTTAGTTAACAATCGTTTAACTTGTTGAAAAATTAATTTTAAGTAAAATTTCCAACGGAAATAAATTATATAGTGTTCAAAATACATCATATTTTTTTTCAAATTTAAAAATGAATATTCAATACCTTAAATTAATTAATTTATGTGTCTTACTCGATTTTGAGGCCGTGCGCGCAACCTAAAAATGTCGTGCGGAGAACCATTTTCAGCGTTAAATTAAAATTATAAATAATGGAGATAGAATTCCGGGATCTAAGAGTTTTTTCTTGGAAATTTCTTCCTCGTTCCGAACCTTGTTTTGAAATTTCTTAAATATTAATAGTTTATGAAATATTGGCAAAAAACGAAATGCCCTTTTTTTCCTATCTTTAATTGTTTATAACTTTTGCAATTTTTTATGAGCTAATACACGCTTTTAGCACATTTTTCTAGGCATCATTCCGGATCTAATGAGTTATCACATATAATTTTAAGAGCAGTATCTCTATTTTAGACACTTTTCAAGTTGTCGCGCAGACTAAGGCGTGTACAGCAGATATCACCATCGGCAAATTATCGTTTTCAATACTGCTATAGAAATTTTGATCTCCGTTTTCTAACCTGCATATTATTTCACCGTTCTCCTCAATCGTAAATACTTTACAGTATTGAGCTGACAATTTTCACAGGAAATCATCATAAGATAGAAAAGATAGAAAAATCTCCTGATGTAAAGAAAAACCACCGCATGTATACACCATAGATAAATGGTGCGTTGCTATCCGTGGGGCGGGGTCTTAATGCCACATGCACAAGTTTACCAGCTACCTTACCTTCCAAACTGGAAAACGACGCTGTCAAGCACTGACGCTATTGGCAAAAATAGGTAAGGCTTGCTGTACCAGACCTATGCAAGATGATGCAAAACTCTGCCATCTAGTAGCCACAATGGTAGTGATTATAGCCAACCTTTTTATGAAGGACCTGATCGAACGGAATATGCCTACTCTTCAAAGGGAACCCCGACTAATACGGTGTTTTACCTAATATTGAAAGTAAATTTACCTTCAATATTAGGTAAAAAATATGTTTAAACTTTAAGAGCTATTTCAATGTATAATTAAAAAGAAGACAGAAGTCTTTGTTCAAAAGTATCTTCACGCCCATATCCCCGAAGAGGTAGGCAGAGGTACAACAAGTGCACCCACGATTAGCCGAAGATACTTGGTCCCACAAATGTGATAGGTGGCAAGCCTATAGCCAACCGGGCACTTCCCAATCCCGGGCAACTTTATGTTTCTCAGAAAACTGAAAAAACACTTTTTTGTGCCCGACCCGGAAATCGAACCCGGGACCTCATGTGGTCAACGCCAACGCTGGACCGCTATACACAGAGGCGATCAAAAATTTGTTCTTTGTTCGATATTCTTTTTATATTATTATTTTATTTATATATATATTTTATTATATTATTATTTACTAGCGACCTGCCCGCGGTTTTACCCGCGCAGCTTTTGTTCCCGTGGGAATATCGGAAAGGTTTATACACTTAAACCTTCCTCCAAGAATCAATCTATCTATATAAAAAAAACCGCATCAAAATCCGTTGCGTAGTTTTAAAGATTTAAGAATACATAGGGACATAAGGACATAGGGACAGACAGAGAAAGCGACTTTGTTTTATACTATGTAATGATTTCTTTTTATATTATTCGATATTCTTTGTTCAAAAACTTCTTTATTCTGAGAAATATATAGATTTAGTTTTGTTTAATTATCCATTCTCTTTAATATAAGTAGTAAGTTCAATTTCAGATCTCGTTTAAGATTGCCGACTTTATCTTTGGATTAAATTGCAAAAAATCCTGCTTGTTTCAATTTACACAAAACTTCGAACTGCTTTCTGAAACTGAGGGATTATTTACAAAATGGTTTATCATTAGGAATTTTTCCTAATTACGTTCAAGTCAGCCCAATATTTTAGAACTTTGAAGAACAGACCATCTGCCGTTCTGCTAGGCAGTTTGTAAGAGGCGAACGATTCGCTACGCGAGTCACTACCATCGTGGCTATTTGGTGGTAGAGTTCTGCATTGTCTCGCCTGGGTCGAGTATCACCGTCTTACCTATTCATGCCACAACAATATCAGTGCTTGGTATCCGGTATGTAGTGTTCCGGCTTAGAGGTAAGGTAGCCGATAAACTTATGCAAGTGGCATTAATACCTTGCCATTAAAATAGCAATGCACCATTAACAGCTTTGGTGTCCAAAGGTGATAGTTGTCTCTTTCCATCAGGAAAGCCATTTGTTAGTTTGCTATCTTATGTTATAAAAAAATCTATAAACGGTTGACCTTGCAGGCCATCCCTAAACTTTCCGCTAAATTTAAGTATTTTAAGCTCAAAGGATTAAAAACTATAAGTATAGATTTCTTCAGTTCAAATATTATTTTGTTAGAAACGACAGCATATTATTTTTTGAATATTGTGGAAACGATAATTGGTTTATTTCTTTCGAATGGCATTAAATGGAATTTTTGAATTCTAAAATGTTTTTTAACTATATAATCGATAGATTGAAAATGTCGAAATAATGTCAAAAAACATTTAAATTTTCAAATACTTTCGTCATTGATAAATTCCAAATAAATTGGCCGATTTTGATCCGATTCATGATATTTGACGAAAAACAACGAAAAAAAGGAGGAAAGCCGATTAGATTTTAAATCAACTGGTAAATTATCCTAAAAGTTATTTTAAAATCCTAAAGTATGTTGTAAAAAACATAATATTGATATTTGGGAAGCTGTTACTTTTGTAAACTTGATTCGATTTTGATTTTTGATATTAGACGCCATTTTTCAAATTCTAAAACAATGTAATCGATTACAATTACAAATAAATTACAAATGGAGTTTCCCCAAGTACCGACGACAAAAAGTATAAAACGTAAATACTGATTTATATAGTCGAAGACCTGCATTCGATATTTTAAATGGCAAATACGGGAGAGAGACCTTGCATTTTAAACAGTTCAACAAAGAAATACGTAAATTGATACTCCATTTTCATTTTTGTTTACGGGGGGAATACATAGGTGTTTGTTGAAGATCTGAAATGGATTTTTTTATCTCTCTGATGGAAATAGACAACCATCACCTATAGACACCAAAGATGTTAATGGTGCATTGCTATCCGTGAGGCATATTAATGCCATTTGCATAGTATACCGGCTACCTTACCTCTCAACCGGAACAGGACAATCACAAGTATTTACGCTATTGTAGCAGGAATATGTAAGGCGGTGGTACCAAATACCCTATTGCATATATTGCAATTTTTATGGTTTAAAGTATAAACTGCTAATAGGTTTTAACATAGCAAAAAAAGTTTAAATTTATATTTTAAAAATAAAAGTTTATGTATACATACATATCTACATACCATATCCCTTCCTTGGTAGGATGAGAGAACCAAGTGTTATATAACACAAACCCTGCAAATTTGCAACATCTTCCCCATATGCATGACTCCCTTTGTACTAACATACCGGATACGAACACCTTCGGACAGCTTTCGATAAATCCGATCATGGTGTGTCATTTTACCAGATACTACGGTTCCTACTATAAAATATACTACGCGATAAAACTATACCATAAAAATAGAAACTTACTGCGTCCATAGTTCATCAGTAAAATTTTCTCCCGGCGGTATTTCCAAGTCGATAACACATTTATTTCTAAGTTCTCCCATGTAAACTTGTAGCGCAAATAGTGCAAATACCATCAAACAAAATATTGTCAATGTCATTACTTCTGCTAGCTGTTTGAAGGAATGGAGCAATGCGTTGATGATAGTTTTCAAACCTGTAACAATATTTATAGTTTTATAATAACAGTTAGTTTGTTAAACTCGTTAATTAGGGTTCCATAGTCTACAAGAAATCTCTAAAAATGTTCGTCCATCCGTCCGTTTGTCCGCATATATGTGTATAATTTGTCTGATGAAAAAAAAACTCCTATGATTCATATATCAATGTCATTTATATCTATATCATCTATATTATTAATATTATAAATGCGAAAGTTTGGATGTTTGGATGAATGTATGGATAGATGGATGTTTGTTACTCAATAACGTAAAAACTGCTATGCGGATTTGGATAAAATTTGTCACACAAGTAGATACTAACCAGGAATAATAAAAATACATAGACTACTTTTTATCCCGGAAAAATGAGACATTTCCACGGTATTCACCAAAAACCCGCCTGCACAATGCACCCGCCTGCACGTTGTAGCTAGTGTAATATAATTTTAAAATTTATGTTTTATTAAACTCTATAAACATGGTATACCTACAGCAATTAACTTTCTTTCTACTATAATATACTATCCCTACAGACTTTTCCATTAGCCAAAGTTTTAAAAGTTGGCACAGTTTCAGCAATTACTAATTAATAGCTGCCTGACTATTAAATTACATTTTTTTCTGGAAATTGATAAAATATTGTTAAATGTTATTAATATAGCAAGTGAAGATATTTGGGTATCTTCACGCCCGTATCCTCGAAAGGGTAGGCAGAGGTACAACATGTACATCCATGATTAGCCGAAGATACTTGGTACCACTATGTTGATAGGTGGCAAGCCTATCGCCAACCCCGGACAACGTTGTTTTTATCAGAAAACTGAAGAACCACATTTTTGAATTGTCCGGACTTCTGTCAACTCCGACACCGGACCACTAGACTACAGAGGCGATGATATTTGGGTATTTGTTATTAAATCGTGTAATCAAAACGAAATGGAATTAGGGCCCTAACTTACCGGGACGCCATGATAAAATAATATAAGCATTATTTATTATTTATAATAAAAATAATACGGTAGACCACAATATTTACTATCTGTGTAACAAACTTCATCTAATTCTAATTATATATATATATATATATATATATATATATATATATATATATATATATATATATATATATATATATATATATATATATATATATATATATATATATATGTCGATCAGCCTATAAAAAACGACCCAATGTTAATATTCGGATTACATATAGTCAATCCGTTACGGTAGTACTTTCATACGGATAACGTACTACTACCGTCTTTAGTGTCCTTAGGCTTGCATTATATAGCAAATACTGCTTTTGTTAACAGTTAACTTCTGATGTAAAAAATTTGGCGTTATAAGTTTAATCACTATGTGTGTATCTGTATATTCGCCTTTGGCCCCGTAGCTGTAGATTGAACCAATATAGATTGTTTTTATCAAAATTGGTTCAGCTGTTTCAAGATTTTTTCTATTTGATGAAAGTATGTAATTAAGAAATTGGTAGAGGACCTACAGGATTCCTATTCGTTTATCCTCATCTCTTTTCGTTGTTTGCTTCGTAAGTGGAAGAAGTCTTCGTTAAGGCAGAAAGTCTGTCGTATGATAAAGGAATTTGTCTAGACCGGTGACCCTATTCCAGCCTTTAAGACTATTAGCTATTTTCATTTCGATAAAAAGATTTTTTTTTTAGAAAAAGTTTATTCACGACCATATCCCCAAAGTGATAGGCAGAGGTACAACAAGTGCACTCGCGATTAGCCGAAAATACTTAGTCTCACAAATGTGATAGGTGGCAAGTCTATCGCCAACTGGACACTTTCCAATTCCGGAAAACATTATTTTTATCGGCAAACTGTTTTATTAAATTGTCCGACCCGGGAATCGAATCCGGAACATCATGTGGTTAACGCCAATGCTGGACCACTAGACCACAGAGGATTTTTTTTTAATTTTTTAAGAGATTTAATATGAGCATTGGCTTACACTCACAATCAAGTTAATTGTTTATTAATAAAATTGCAAGAGATAGACTGTATTGATAAGGTTGGATTTCATCATTTTATAGTGTACTAAACTTCTAAGAATATACAAGTACACCACGTGACATTGGAATTAGTTCACGTAGACCGCTATTTTACAACTGTTTTGTAGTTTTAAGATTGAAAATAAGTGTTCCGCAAAAATTTATTATCACACAATAATGTTACTAGACATAAAAATGCTGTGTAAATTTTCTGTACATGTGTTTTTTTCGTGTTGGTCCGGGTCGCCATTAAAGTATAGACTATCTGCCGTCCTACCAGGCAGTTCGTAATCGGCCAAAAAAGTCAACACCTTCTTGACTAATAAGTAATACATACAGTACGTACGTACGTAAAGCCTCGCCCTTATTTGATACCACCGCTTAGCCTATTCCTGCGGCAATATTTTGAACGCCCCGTTAGTCGACTGGTTAGCGAACCTGACAATGCATCGATGGGACATTTGGTGATGAGCATAGATGTTTATATTTCTGGATTTGAGTGTTTATTAAATAGATAGTCTTTATACAGTGTGTAAAATACCTTGCCCGGTCCGAAAGAGGTATATAGGTAGGTCATTGACATTGAAAAAAAATAATAAAATATTTTTTTTTTTTAAATAGAAAATATCGTATTTTAAAGTCTCCTTTTAGTACTAAAACTGAGCAACTTCCCCTTAAATCAAGCAAATATTTTGAAAATGTATCTATTATTATATATTAAGTATTACGCTACCAAATAATGTCTTTGCCAATCGGAAAGGTTTTTTTTTTACACAATATATATGTATTTTTATGTGTTAATATAATTCACTTACACCCATATCAGAAGCAAATAAATTACTTACTTTGAGGTTAGATCAATTCGTCTAATTTGTCTAATGATAAAAAAATTAGCGTTCTGTGCTTATAACTGATGTAGGTATTTTGTTTTGGAGAATAACTGATAAGGTAGCCGGTAAACGTATACATTTGGTATTACCATCCTGCCACACAGATAGCAACGCACCATTGTCATATTTTATGTCTATACTTAGACGATTATTGCCTCTGCCCTTCAGGAGAGCCATCTTCTTGCTAAAATATAAAATTATTTCAAATTTCAATTTTATTATCCTTGTTTTACAAAAACAAGTCAAAAAAATACACACTAAAGGAACAGACAGAATAAGAATTTAAATTAAATTCTAACTTCAAATCGTCTAAAACGGGGTCATAGTACTTACAAATGGTTTCGTTGACAAGAAATCCGTCATTGACTTCCAAATTAGGGGAAAAGCCTTCTCAACAATATAGCAAGTTGAGACTGTATAGACATATTTTAAACTCACATTTATATATTCTATTCTATATATATATATATATATATATATATATATATATATATATATATATATATATATATATATATATATATATATATTATAATATAAAATTTACTAAAATTTAAAATACGATATTTTTACACCTACACCTTTATACACCTTTTTCGGATTGGACAGGTCTTTTTACACATTGCATATCTAGATTTTTTTTATTACATAAGAAGCAAACAAGCAGATGAGTCTCCTGATGGAGAGAGTCCACTACCGCTTATAAACACCAAAGATGTTAATGGTGCGTTGCTATCTTATGGTGAGGTTTAATGCCGCATGCATAAGTTTACCGGCTACCTTACCCTCCAAACTGGGACACGAGAGTGACAAGCACTGACGCTATTGCGGATGGAATAGGTGAGGCGGTGGTACCAGATCCGGGCGAAACAATGCAGAACTCTACCACTTAGTAGCCACCATGTTAGTTATTCGCACAGCCATTCGTCCGCCTTTTACGACCTGCTTGGCAGAACGGCAGTTGGTCTATTCTTTAAAGGAGCCCGGAACCAACACGGGGAAACTAAAATGAGGCACTTTAAAATACGATATTTTTTTATTTCATTTTTTTATTATGTCATTGACCTACCTATATACCTTTTTCGGATCGGACAGGTATTTTACACATTGTATATGTAGATTTTATAATTGTATAAAAAAATAAAAAATAAAGCTTACATTTATTACACAAAACTTCATAATGAATAGAATGTTTTACCGTAGCCATATATGAAGCCAGGATGGACAACCGAGGAAAACAATTAGATTTCATAATTTCAACTTCATTTTCTCTTAACTGAGTTCAAAATAAATTTAATCTTTATAGATTTCTTTGATAACGCGTGTTACTGTTACAACACGTAAGGTTAACTGTAATTTGTTATTTAAAAAAAATCTAAAAGTTTGTTGATATAGCTTTCGGTTAAGATATAAAAAATAGTATTTTTACGTCCGATCTTCGTAGAGGAAGGCAAAGATACAGCAAGTGTACTCACAATTAGCCGAAGATACTTAATCCAACAAGGATTAGGAATTTGTATGTGATTTGTACAGCGCCACCTAGTGGTAAACTGATTTCTCACGTTTACCACTAGGTGGCGCTGTACAAATCAGATACAAATTCCTAGTAAACTCGAAACGCGCTCACGATCGAATGCGAAAAGAAAAACTCACACTTAGCACACAGATTCGCCATTCAGTTTACTCCGCCTACCCGGCAAGGGAACCGCGCGGGGATATATCCTCATTACTAATACTAATTTGAAATAAATCAAATACTTACTGTAAATAGCTTACTTACTGTAAATAATTAACGTAGTTTATTTAACTATATGCTTCACTGTAGTTAGATATACAAAGCAATCTCGCAATCGATATAAACAATTAGAATCACAACTCAATTTCAAATTGAATTTGCTTACAACCGGATAGTATTACAAATGGCTTTGCCGACGACAAATCCGCGATTGACTTCCAAATGAGGTAACAATTTCCTAAGCCTCTTAAACAACGTAACAACACGACATTGTGAGGACAGCCTTTAAATTCATTCTGTATGTTTATTCTGTTATTAATGAAGTTAAATATATACGTATTTTAAGTTTGACTTTTGAATTGACTTTAAAATATAAAAAAATAAAAAAAATTGAGACTTGGGTTATTGCAAAAAAATCTGATCGTAATCATCAAAAAATCATAAGAAGTTTTAAAATACAACTAAGTACATTTTTAGAGCTAATTTCAAACGCAGTGCTGAAGATATCTCGAAATAATCTGACCGGGTGCGCGGGTGTGACTTCACAATGTTAATTTCTTTCTACTAACTATTTAATGAATTAAACAGTGTTTTAACATTTTAAAAATTAAATATTGTGAAATTCTTCTAAACGTAAATATTGTTTAATATAATCTAACAGAAATATGTATACATTTTGTAGAAATCGGCGACATTGTAGTGTATTACAGAAATGGAAATTATTTTAACATTGTATGTTACAAAAAGAACGATTGTAGTGCCTACGTTTAGAGTCACGAGATTATTTCGAAAATACTATCACTCACAAATGTCGCTGCGTTAAATATATCTATCTATAAATCGAAATCGATAAAATTTATTTATAATGAAGTTTATGTTGCGACAAATAAATCATTGTTTATTTTCAAAACCGAATTTTATTTATTTATTTATTTTTATTCAACCATATACAGAATGTATAGGGTACAAATGGCGAGCTTAATGCATTAAGCATTCTCTACCAGCTAACCATACGACTAACCATAAAATCACACAGAGTGGTTAAATTTTCGTAATATTATTAAATCTAAGTTGAATAATATATACATAAATTCTCACATAAATACATATATATGTATATATATATATATATATATATATATATCAGTCAATAATATGGAAAAACTAATTTTGATGTATCTGTTTTAACAACTTAATCTATGACGTGCCATGTGATCTTACGATGTGCAGATTTTAAGTCGACTTCATTCATTAATTCATTGTCGCCTCTGTGGTCTAGTGGTCCAGCGTTGGCGTCGACCACATGAGGTCCCGGGTTCGATTCCCGGGTCGGGCACATAAAAAAAAGTGTTTTTCAGTTTTCTGATAAAACACATTGTTGCCCGGGATTGGAAAGTGCCCGGTTGGCGATAGGCTTGCCACCTATCACATTTATGGGACCAAGTATCTTCGGCTAATCGTGGGTGCCATTGTTGTACCTCTGCCTACCCCTTCGGGGATACGGGCGTGAAGATACTTCATTCATTAAATTTCCTACCGATAGACTATTTGAGCCTTTGCGCCTTTTTGTCTCCTGAGAGATGATCTGTTCTTTAACAGTGGCATGCATCAACACGAGGAATAAGCCAAAACAAGGATCGGTCGAACGCGAAATCTAACAGAGTTTTTAAATTAAGCCTCTGTTATTTTTTTGTATTTTTTTATTTAGATATATATGTATGGTCTTTGGACATTTTAACTTTAATGATAAGAGTGCAGTATCGACTTATAATAATGTTCGAAGCTAATGGTTTCCCCTTACTTATGTATCTGTCGTTTCTTTTTTTTCATACTTCTTTATGTATCCTAGTCCATAGTCATTCATAGTCATAATAAAAATATTTTTTCTAGATCTTATAAAATAAGTTAACTGCATAGGTTTCTGTCCGTATTTGAAGTTAAAATTTGTATCTTCACGCCCATATCCCCAAAGGGGTAAGCAGAGGTACAACAAGTGCACCCACGATTAGCCGAAGATACTTGGTTCCACAAATGTGATAGGTGGCAAGCCTATCGCCAACCGGGCACTTTCCAATCCCGGGCAACTTTGTGTTTCTCAGAAAACTGAAAAAACACTTTTTTTTGTGCCCGACCCGGGAATCGAACCCGGGACCTCATGTGGTCAACGCCAACGCTGGACCGCTAGACCACAGAGGCGATAAAACATTAAAATTTGTAAAAACTAAAAAGCATAAAATAATACTGTCTGGATGTCGGTCATCGAGGTGATCAAGCGACGTCACATATGAGTGGAAAAGGGAAGGTGTTCCCATCCAAGAGGGTGTACTGCCTGGCGATCGAAGTTTGTCCGAGAAGCTTTCAAACTTATTTAATATAGTGCTATAGGATAATAATCGTTATACTGCAATTTATAAATTTCTTGAATTCTTATGAATTTTAGCTTAGAATATTGTTTGACTACTGCAAAGCTATAAAAAGCCTTTTTATCGGAGTACTGTTCACTGCAAATATACTTTGATATAGTAACTACTTAAATTAGAACTGAAAACTAAGTCTGAATTTGAATTTTACAATATTTAATTCAGTGTCTATATATTGTCTAAACCAACTGAGAATATACTTCCGTTTATACACGGAAATAGTTTCCAGCAAGTTTTTAAAATGTTAATTCTAAAAAGGTTTCAAAGGCAAAGATTTTATCCTTCATTTATTTTAAGATTTCCATTTAAATCATTAAATGTTATTTTAAGATTTCCATTTAAATCGCTAAATGTGTAGAAGCTTTATTTTATAGTTAAATTTTACAGTAACAAACAGACATACCTATAGTTAAAGTTATTTAAAATAACATGCGCATAGATTTCGCAAAATAAATAAAACACTGGGCTAAATATAAATATTTTACGTTTAACAGTTCTCAAATCTTCGTGGGATACGGAATAAACATGTTTGTATCTATAATATTAAACCGTGGCCGAGAGCATCTTCCAAGTTTAAAATATAGGACCAAAATGATGGTAGTAACTTGTATAGCCAATCGGTCGCCTTTTACAAACTGTCTGACAGAATAACAGATGGTCTATTGTTGTTGTTTGGAGGTCCGTACCAACATGAAAGAAACTTTATCACCAGACTAAGCAAAAGGAAATCGTGTTTGGGTCACGCGCAAGAAGTTGCGGGCAATTCGTTTATAATAGGACCGTTTGATGATTATGATTTAACTTTTCTTATCTGTTTAGAGGTGCTTACAATGCTTAAACTTATGCTTTACAATAATTAAAACTAGGGTAGATTGAAAAATGTCAACTTCAAACAGATCAGTTCGGATGGCACCACTTAAAAGTTTATAATTTGATAGAAACGATTCTACGATGTTGCGGAAGTGGCGTCACTGTAGTGCAACATTTTGATAACAAATTCTAATATCTATTATGCGAGATAAACGAATATTAATATTACATTCAAGCATTGTAAATATACAATATTATTTATATAACAAATAAATATACCTAACAGTACATATTATTTGAACATTACAAATACACACGTAACAACAACAGCTTGTACTATACAAGTGTTTGACAAAATCAATATAATGTAGTTTCACCAAGTGCTGACGATGGAAAGGGGCCATCAATAAATTACGTCATACGTTAAGGGGGAGGGAGAGGGTCGACGAAGTGTGACATTGCGTGACGAGGGCAAGGGAGGGGTCCCAAATATTGTGACATCAAATTTTTTCAAAATATAATTCTTTTTATATCTAAGCGTATCACCTTACACAGGTGGCTTTTTAAATTCACTGTTGTAATATATAAAAAATAATTGAATGAGATCATTATTCCAATTGGCTTCCTAATATAGTATAATTATTCCAATGTAAAATTGTAAAATATGTGGCATCACACAAGATAGGGGGGTATCTCACAAATGTGGCCAACTGTGACAAGGACGGGGGAGGGGTCAAAAAACCATGAAATTCGTGTGACGTAATTTATGAATGGCCCTAAAGTATAAATTATATTATGGTGGGCAGAGGTACAACCAATGCATCAAAGATTAGCCGAAAATACTCTGTCTCACAATGTGATAGGTGGCAAGCCTATCGCCAACCGGACACTTATCTGATCTCGGGCAGCGGTGAACTGTCGGGACCTCACGTGGCCAACACCTACATCTGACCAATAGACCACAGAGGTGATTTAAAATTAACGAAAGTAATAATTAAACACATTACCCTGCTATTTTCCCCGTTTTTTTGCCGGGCTTCTTTGAAGAATAGGCCAACTGCCGTTCTGCCAGGCAGGTCGTAAAAGGCGACCGATTGGCTATGCGAGTCACTACCATCATGGCTACTAGGTGGTAGAGTTCTGTATTGTCTCGCCCGGGTCTGGTACCACCGCCTTACCTATTCCTGCCGCAATAGCGTCAGTGCTTGTTGCTGTCGTTTTCCGGTTTGGAGGGTAAGGTAGCCGGTAAACTTATGCATGTGGCATTAAACCTCGCCACAAGATGGCAACGCACCATTGACGCCTTTGGTGTCTATAGGCGATGGTTGACTCTTTCCATCAGGAGACCTATCTGTTTGTTTGCTATCTTATGATATAGAAAAAAACGGCCAAGTGCGAGTCGGACTCGCTCACGAAGGGTTCCGTACATCATATAAAAAAGAAACGAAAATAAAAAAACGTTTATTGTATTGTATATTTTAGATAGCTAATATTTTTTTATTTTTTATTTTTGATATTTGTTGTTATAACGGCAACGGAAATACATAATGCAGTGTTCTTTTCTCCTGAAGATGCTTCGGTTTCGAAGTAAAACGTGCGTTGAGTGCGTACATAAATTGTGTGCTTTTGTGATTGGTGCCGGTATGAGACGTGGTTGTAAAAGTGTGGTGGATGTGGGTGGATAATTGTGTCGCTGGGGTCTTTTTTATCCGGACCATCTATCGGTGAGTCTTATCCATTTATTAAATCGACGTCTTTCTTTTCGGTACCATCGCGGAGGATACACACAACAGTTCGCGGATAATAGCAAATTTAACTAATTTCACCTTTTGAATATTGACCAGCTGGAGATCGCTTAGTAATTTATCAATAAATACATAATTGATATTTTGAAGACAATCTTCAGGCGATAGATAAAGAAACTGTAAATTTTAAGTCAAAATGAGACAGTACAAATAATTCTATTACGAATGGAATAATAGAAATAATTAAATCGAAAGCTTCTTAAAACTAAACTATATAAAACACTTTATTTAAAGAAAGCTTAAAATAAATAAAATCAAATAAATTAGATAATAAATGCCAGTAGCATTGGGACTCAGACCAACTGAAGAATTATGAGTTAAATGCCGCAAGTAATAGGTACAATATAAGTAATAACTTAGTACTTACCATTTAATAAGTTCTTATGAATCATTTGAAACATTAAGAAAATAATATCTTGTAATAAATGCCGGCTAATGGACAATCATAAAAATTATAGATGTTATCTCCACCCCAAGGAGCTTATGAGATTTGTTAGTATCAGGAGGGCGATTTAGATAATACATTTTGACAGGTTTATCTTTTTTATTATTTGTTATTTCAACATTTTTGAGATAAATACGAATTGCCGCTGACACAATCAGTTTAATTTATTCACGGCTTTCACTGGTCCATATAAATACTTTGTAATCTACACTAATCTTTATTAATATTATAAACGCGAAAGTACGGATGTTTGGATGTATGTATGGATGGATATTTGTTACTTAATCGCGCAAAAACTACTTAACGGATTTGGATGTAATTTGGCACATATGTAGATGATGGCCTGGAATAGCACACAGGCTACTTTTTATCCCGGAAAAATGAGTTGTTCCTGCGGGATTCACCAAAAACTTTTGTATACGTACTACAGTAGGCTGCACGCTGCATATAGTATTCTTATAAACGCGAAAGTCTACTGTCTATCTGTCTGTTACGCTTTCGCGGCTAAATCGCTGAATCGATTTTAAACATTTTTGGCATTGAAGATCTGGGGCCAAGCGTAGGATAACCTTTTTTTCAAAAATCGATTGTTAGAGGCTGAAATAAGTGATAAAATTTTGTTTGAAAATTATATCGACAACATGCTAATTTGTAAATGTCATGGGCGAAGCTACGCGACTCAGCTAGTAGGAAAATAATTGTTTTGCCTCTAAATAAAAAAAACTATCAGTATCTTCGCACCCGTATCTCCCAAGGAGTAGGCAAATGTACACCTCTGCCTACCCCTTCAGAATGGCTGCACCCAATAAACCCATGATTACCCGAAGATACTTAGTACTACAATGTTTTAAGTGGCAAGCCATCCGGGTACTTATCCAATGCCGGGAAACGTTGTTTTTATCAGAAAACGGAAAAAAACAACTTTTTAATTGACCGACCCGGTAATCAAACCCGGGAGCTCATGCGGTCAACACCGGCACCGGAACATTAGACCATAGAATTGTAAATATATAATTATCAAAATATATATAAATTCGTTATTTTATCATACAAAATTTGATACACATTGCAAAATTTGTTTGAGGTATCGTTACGCACGAGTCGTTATCATTTATGATACCACTGTCTTCGTAGTGATTGTAAGTGAATAAAATTTTATTGACTGTTCTGACGACCTACTTCATTGTTTTGAATGAATTTTGACACATTTCCTGTAACGCAATGTTTATTAAACAGAATAGACCAACTGCCGTTCTGCCAGTTTGGTCGTAAAAGGCGACAGATTGGCTATACTTGTCACTATCATTGTAACTACTAGGTGGTATAATAGAGTTTTGAAACGTCTCGCCTTACCTATTCCTGTCGCAATGACGTCAATATGGCATTGCCATCCTCTAATACGAATAGCAACATTTATAATTAACACCTTTGGTGATACAGACGTAACCTTCTCAATTAATCTACTGTACAACATTTTATATAAAAGACTAGCTGTTCCAGCGTACAGCCCGCTGCATTATATATAAAAAAATTGTAAATGCCAAGGTATCACCAAATTTTTCCAGGATAAAAAGTGGCCTATGTGCTATTCCAGGCCATTATCTGTGTGCCAAATTTCATTCAAATCCGCTTAGCTATTTTTGCGTGATTGAGTAATAAACATCCATCCATCCATCCAAACATCCAAACTTTCGCATTTATAATACTAGCTGCATCATGCAGCCCACTGCATTATTACAGTTTTTGGTGAATCCCGCGGGATCACCTAAATTTTCTGGGATAAAAAGTAACCTATGTGCTATTCCAAGTCATTTTCTACTTGTGTGCTAAGTTTCATCCTAATCCGTTCAGCAGTTTTTGCGTGATTGTGTAACAAACGTTCATCCTTCCAGATATCTATCCATCCGAACATCCAAACATTCGCAATTATAATTTTAATATAGATTGGCAACTTGCCGTTACTATAGTTCATTGATATATAAAAACCCTATATCAATGCTATAGTTCCATTAAAATTTCACGCGGAACAATATAAAAATGTTGGCTGGTACTAAAACTACATCTGTGCACAAAAATTATTTGAGAAAAAATGTAATTTAAATAAATTTATTAAGTCAACTTAATTAATATACTACAATAATATTCGTATATTTGTCTGGTAATTTATTTATTTATTTACCATTTAATTCAGGCAACAATGCCCATATTAAAATACCTTATAGACTAATATACATATTAATCTAATATACTTAAAACTACACTTTGTCGCGTGTTGACGGCGACGTGATACACGCTTCATTCCGGAGTCTCCCCCGGAACCTCCGGTAGACTACACCAGTCTGCCAGAATTCCTCCACCTCAAAGGTCGACAGGAGATGCAACGGTACTCTCACCACAAAAGAACTAAAGTTGACCTTGTCTAACGGTCGTGGGGGTCTGGGAATTCTTTATTCATGAAGATACATTAGAAAACATAACATAAACTTAACTTCTACGTACATAATATGAACTTAAACTAATACATATTATCACTAACACTTAATACCACTATATGCGCCGCTTTTAAATCATTTTATCACTACACATTTTGCTTTATTCACTGCGGCGCAATATAGACACTTCACAGTGTATCTTCGCCGTTCGTAACACACATGTTTAATAGCTGAAGGCAATTTTTATAAAAAGGACTTTTAATATTTCCTAGGGTTTTTATTTTTAACCAATGTATGTCGTACTTACTTAAAAACAATAAATTACATATTCTGAATTTTTATGAAATATGAACACCAAGTTTTCACGATATCACCAATCGTGGATGATAAAATCGTGAAACGTTAATGATTTAACGATCTAGTTAGTTTTAGTTGCCTGCGTCATGAAGTACGACCATTTCATGAAAAATTGCTTTCTCGATATACCTACAATGTACGGATGGAACTTCTAACTGCGTATAATAGTAATTAAATAAATATACCAAATTAAAGAAGATTTATGTGTCGTCAACATTAAATTATTTTATTTTTATATCCATTCCCTGCCACTACGTTGTTACGATGACTAAATATCCAATAAATTGCAGGTAAATCTCCAGGGGAGTTCTTGCTGCAGCGCGTTGCAATTGCTTTATAGGCTCTTGCACTTCGCAGACACGTTACGATCCCGAGTATAATTTCCCCAAGGCCAATAATTGGCAATGTTACAAGAGAACATAAACTATGCTGATTCCACACGGTATTATTAATGAACAAAAATAAAATAATTTTCACCTTTTCGTAATCCGCAATCGTCGCTATCTTTTGAGTTTAAGTTAAAATAATTTTGCATTATTATTGGTTGAAAAAAATGTATGGCTCAACCTACTTCAATCACATTCAGTATTAAATCATGCACTAATTTGATTAAAAAAAATGTATGATTATAAAGAGAAACCGTAATTCTTCAAATTTTGTGCAACTTTAAGCCTTTGAAGATAATTAATTACTCTAAAAAATCTCGTCGAAAAATTTTTTTATGGCCGTCAGCTGATTATTTTATGCCTGTAAACACGAAATAGGTTGATTGGTTTTACGAATTTACTTTATTATCAATATTATCTAACCCACTCAGAATAGATCCCTATTGAAAATCACTTCATTCGGATCTGTTTTTTTATCTATACATATAATAAAATCGTGGGAAAGTCAAAACTGTACATTGAATATTTTTTTAAAGAATACTTGGGGCGTAATCTACAATCGATATCAAAGCCAAAAATATAGTTTTTAGAATTTTTGTCTGTTTGTCTGTTTATCTGTTTGTCTGTTTGTCTGTATGTATGTCCGGGGTAAACTCAAAAAGTACTGCATGGATTTACTTCAAATTTTGCATGAATATTACTAACAGGTCGGGTTAACGTATAGGCTACATATTATCACGCTATCACCTACGGGGAGGTGCTGTGTGGAGTAATCGAAATCCGCGCGGACGAAGTCGCTGGCAACAGCTAGTAATAAATAATTAAAAAAGAAACGTTGCGGCGCGGATTTTCCAAACTTTTTTTTATTAACTTTTGGATTTTCCAAACTTTTTTTTATTAAATCTACTATACTAAAACTAATATTGCAAAATGTTTTCTGTCAAATATTTTTTAGTTTCAAATACTTGTAATTATCGTGCTCCTTGGTATACGAGTATAATGCTGTCAATATGTTATTATTAGGCAGTTGAATCCTATAACCTAGGCAACACTATTTTTTTTATTTATACCTGATAAGTTATTTTACGAAATATTATTTACATTTTTTTGTTTTACTATGTTGCTATTTATATTACTAATCAATTTATTTTCCATACATTATATTGATTGTAGTTTAATTTTTTTATTTTTATCCGATTTTTGCATAGAGCTTTGGTTTCCTCGGTAGACCAATTTTTTTTTTATAGAAGAGGGGCAAACGAGCAAGAGGTGCACCTGATGGTAAGTGATCACCGCCGCCCATGGACATCTGCAATACCAGAGGTCTTGCAGTTCCGTTGCCGGCCTTTTAAGAATGAGTAAGCTCTTTTCTTGAAGGTCGTATCCGTCCCCTATGTCGTATCCGTTCGGAAATACCCCTGCCGGTAATTGATTCCACAACAGAGTAGTGCGAGGCAAAAAGTGTCGGGAGAAACGCACAGTTGTGGATTTCCAGACATCGAGATGGTGAGGATGGAACTTTAAATTTTGACGCGATGTCCGATGGTAGAATTCGGCGGCAGGAATTATTCCAAACAACTCGTCGGAACACTCCCCATGATAAAGACGATAGAAGACTCAGAGTGAAACTACATCTCTGCGTAATGCCAAAGAGTCGAGCTGTTCCGAAATAGCCTGGTCGTCAACGATTCGAACCGCTCTACGCTGTATGCGATCAAGAGGAAGAAGCTGGTATTGGGGAACTCCGGCCCAGAGATGAGAACAGTACTCCATGTGAGGCCGAATCTGTGCTTTATAAAGTTGAAGGCGATGGGCCGGCAAAAAGTACTGTCTCGCTCTGCTGAGCACACCGAGCTTTTTAAAGGCTAAATTAGCCTTGCCTTCCAAATGACCGCGAAACTGAACGTAATTTGATATGTCGACTCCCAGGATTCCGACACTAGCTGAGGCTGTCAGGAGAGTATCCCCAAATCGAGGTGATACGACAAAGGGTGTCTTTTTTGCGGTGAACACGCAAAGCTGTGTCTTCTTGGGGTTAAAAGTGACCAGGTTTTGACGACCTCATTCAGAGACATCGGTAAGTCGATTCTCGACTTCAGACACAAGCTTGTTTCGGCACTCTTCGACGTGTTCCCGAGAAATACCGCTTCGGCCGGAGTATGTAGCATCACCAGTACTGTCATCCGCATAGCAATGTATGTTGCGAATTCGCATTATGTCATTGATATGCAGAAGAAACAGAGTCGGTGATAGCACGCAGCCTTGGGGAAAACTGGTGATCCACTTGCATAATTTCTCGGGAAGCCCATAGGAAGGCAGCTTCGCGAGAAGCGCTTTGTGCCATACCCGATCAAAGGCCTTCGCTATGTCCAAACTAACTGCCAACGCCTCCCCCTTGGACTCAACTGCTTCCGCCCACCGATGAGTTAGGTATACTAGAAGGTCACCAGCTGATCGGCCGCGACGGAAACCGTACTAACGGTCGCTAATCAGCTGGTGCTCTTCTAAATACTTGAGGAGCTGAGAGTTGATGATCGTCTCCATAATTTTGGAGAACAAGGAGGTTATGGCTATGGGCCGATAGTTAGACGGATTAGAGCGATCTCCTTTTTTAGGGATGGGATGAACCAAAGCTGTCTTCCATGAATTCGGTACCACGCCGAGTGAGTAGGAGAGCCGGAATAGGCGTGTTAATACTGGCGCCAACTCTGGAGCACACACTTTTAGCACGATTGGAGGGATGCTATCCGGCCCACTCGATTTGTGGTTGTCCAAGGAAAGTAGTGCTTTACGCACAGATGACTGCCGAAATTGTAGTTCTGGCATGGAACTATCACACTGCGGGATGGTAGGCGGTGCGTTCCCTTGGTCATCCAGAGTCGAGTTGGTCGCAAAGAAGGAGCCCAGGAGATCGGTCTTCTCCTTTGCGGTATGGGCCAAAGAGTCATCGTCTCCGTGCAAAGATGGAAGAGAGGGCTGTGAGAAATTCCCTAAGACAGCCTTGGCGAGAGACCAGAACGCACGGGTCCCTGAAGGAAGGCGAACTAATTTCTCGCCAATTCTGCCTATGTGTTCAGATTTTGCCTTGGCGATAGCTCTTTTGAAGTACCTCGAGGCGGAATTGTACTCCTTACGTACTATGCTGGTTTTTTCATCACAAGATGCGGACGCAGCAGCCCAAGCCCGGTAGCACTCCTGCTTTCGGCGTGAAGCTGTTTTACAAGAGCGACCAAACCAAGGCTGAGACTAACCACCAATTGGTACCGCAGAAAATGGAATGAAAAGTTCCATGCCCTGCAGCACCGCATCGGCAATAGAGCCAGCGACTACACTTGGATCATCCGGGAAGCACAACCGCCCCCATGGGTAGGACGCAAAAAAAGACCGCATCCCGTCCCAATCTGCTGACCTATAGTGCCAAACGCGACGACAGCCTGCTAAAGGAGGCCGTGATAGGCGCGAAACCGGCACTTTACTCCGGATCAGGCAGGCACCAATTATATTAGATAGGTAGGCATGAGGTATCACTTATCATGCTGCTGCAACTGATAAGGCCAGTGATGAGGATATGCAGCACTGCGTTTTAGTATAATCCTACCCCTCCCCTATATTGAAAGACAAACTACATTCGGTAGTCGTATTGTACTAGAAATCGGATATTTTTTATTTCATTTTCTTATATTTTCTTAATATATATGTACCATCCGGTATTCTTATGGGACTAGGTTTTGTGTCGTGGGCTCTTAAACCTTTAAAAACTAAAAAGTTTAAAAACTACGTCAAATTCCGTAAATTGGATCAAAATCGGTCGATTTGTGATTTGTGAACGATGAAAATTACAAAAAAATTTGGCATTACTTCCACATTTTTTAATCTATAGATTATGGATCGATCATCGTTTCTAAAAAACGATATCGATATACCTGTGCTTTGACTTCGCTATTTCTAAAATATGCAGCTTTTCAAAAATCAAATAATTGTCAGATTTAACAAAATTTAGATTTTTGAGCTTTTAAAAAATCTATGCTTAGGTATAGTTCTTGTTCTTTTCAGCTTAAAATACCTCAACTTAGCTGGTTCAAGGACGGCCTGCAGGGTCAAACGGTTTATAGATTTTATAATTTAAATTAGAGGGGTGCAAACTCGAAACCACTGCGTGATTAAACTTTTTAAAGCCATGAATGAATTTTCAACAGGTACGAGTATAGACTCGTACATCATCCTGTTTATAAAAGTATCATCACACCTGGTTCCCTTTCGGGATGGGCAGAGTAAACCGACCGTCTTTAGATGTTTCGGTTCGCCACAATTCACCGGTATGTCGATTGGCGTAAGTGATTGATCCCCAACGCCGCATTTCTTCGACTTGATAAAGATTATCGATGGATAACGATTATCGATAATTTCTAATGATAACCGGGGCCGTCGGTTTTACATGCTCATCAAAGACACGGGCGTAGTAACACTCTACCCGCCAGATGGCGGGCTGCTTCTAAAATTTCAGATTTTCAAGAAAAACATTGAAAAAACCTCAATAACACTTTTTCCTGAACCGGAGTCGAACCTGAGACCTTATAATTTGAACCGAATAGGCTTACTCGTAGACCACGAGGCAGTCAAATCCAGCGTATAAGAGGTTTTAGGGTTTTGAGTGTTTAAAAAGGGTGGTCAAATAATTTATATGAATTTAAGCATCAATTGACAGAAATTCTTGTAGTTAATTTTCTTAAAAACTATAATAGTTAAAATTAAAATATTTGAACAAATATTCACCTGGCATGATAGAAACAGTCTTCAATGCTCGTAATACTCGAAACGTCCTCAAGCCTGCTAGATTTCCGACTTCCATGCCTATCGTGGCGTACCCCGACGTTATCACAACAAAATCCAGCCAGTTCCAGGGGTTTCTTAAATATGTGTACTTATTTAGAATAAAACCTTTCGCTATGCATTTAATTATCATCTCCGCCGTGTATATTGCCAGAAATATGTACCTGTAAAGAAAAAAAAGAGTTATAAGCAAAAAAGCTTTGTGTTGTATATTATTATTATACAATTAATTTTTGGTTTTAAGCCAACGTCTTCCTGCTTCTTTATAGAGTTTCAAAAAAAAATAGGTTGTTTAAGTTTCAATCTAATGTGATAAGAGTCTGTACTGCTATTTATAAATCTAACTTAAGGGAGAGAAATAGTGGACTTTATCAAAAGTTAAAGACTTCTATTTCTACTACTATCCATCTGATTTTTGAACATGAATAAACTTAAAGACTTTACACTTTAGGATTCCAAACAAGCAAATGGCTGTCCTGGTGGATACATCTGTATACAGAAAAGAGAGGTTGCGGAACTCTACCACCTAACAGTCACGATAGTTGTGTAATGTCACTTTAACCCTTTACGAATTGTCTAGCAGAAGGGTAAGTAGACGGTCTATTCTTTAGTATTTTGCAAAATATTTATATAAAAAGTAAAAAATGGAATCTAAGATTCTCAATTTATTTAACCATTAATTAAAAGGTTAAGTTTTTATTTTATTTATTTTTTTATTAGATTTTGCTTTGATTTTTAGATTGCCGTAATTGAAATTAGGAATTAGAGTTTTTGCAGGGATACGAACAGTATTAAAATTTAAAACCACAGACCACGTGAATTTTAAAACGGTAGCAATAAAGTGTTTTCGGCAGTAAAATAAGGCGCTTACTTTAATTATAGCAATAAATAAATGAAAACTGCATTCAGTTCTATGTTGCAGTCTACACAGGATGTGCGTACAAACACATAGGCAGGAAGACATACAAAAATCATATATTTATTTGTTTTGGCTTCTGTTATAAAAAAAACTCCCCCTAATTATTTTTCTTCAATGTCTACAATGTACTAATTTCAACGTCTGACAATTTTATTATATATAACTTTAAATATACGTATAATAATATGTAATGACTTTAAAATTCTCACCCATTTTCATACGTGCAAACGATTTATTTATTTATTAAAAATTTGAAGTAAATTCATGCAGTACTTTTTGAGTTTACCCCGGACATACATACAGACAAACAGACAAAAATTCTAAAAACTATATTTTTGGCTTCGATATCGATTGTAGATCACGCCCCAAGTATTCTTTTTAAAAAATATTCAATGTACAGTTTTGACTTTCCTACGATTTTATTATATGTATAGTTGTTTATCTAATGTTTACACTGGAAAAACGTTGGGGTGAATGAGCTTGTGGCGCCCCAGGTTGGAGAGAGAGGAGACCACTGGAGAGCTTAGCGGTAGAATCCACGGGATAACTGTTGTCAAGGTGACGTCATAACTGTGGAGGTTGATGACGTCACGCCCGTGACGAGGATGTGGAAAAGGAAGATCTTCGCAGCCTGGCAAGGCGTACTGTCTGGGGACAAAGTCCATTTGAAAAGCGTTAAAACTTGTTGCGTGCAAAGCACAAATGTATATGAAGTAGCTTACATGTATTCCTTATTATTATTAATTAAGAAGATATTACAAATTTATCTATACATATAATAAAATCGTAGGAAAGTCAAAACTGTACATTGAATATTTTTTTAAAGAATACTTAGGGCGTGATCTACAATCGAAATCGAAGCCAAAAAATATAGTTTTTATAATTTTTGTCTGTTTATCTGTCTTTTAATTAATTTTTGTCTGTATAGGCTACATATTATCACGCTATCACCTACGGGGGGGAGCTGTGCGGAGTACAGAAAGTCCGCGCGTCCGTGAAGTCGTGGGCAACAGCTAGTACACAATAAAATCATAGACTCGTGTTAACAAACCAATAAAAAAATTAAGTAGTTACTGTTAAGATTTACGACAAAGAAAATGATACAAATGGTTCTTAAACTCGTTGTTCCATGTCTACTTTTTGCACAGAACCACTATTACAGATTTGTAACATATAAATATTTACGATAACCATTTATTCAAACACAATTTTAATCAGAGTGGATTGAAATCACAATCTTCCTAAGCTCATCTTAAGGGCATTTATTCTATATCTGACGGGGCTGTGTTTACCGAGCTTGAAATATCTTAAGGTTTAACATTTATCTATGCTATTTCACGGGAGAGGGTAGATTATAAATCATTATCATCCAACACAATAGATTTTAATTAAGTTTCCCAACGCAACACTAAGACATTTAAGATTAAATAAGATAAATGTTGGTTAGAATTAATATACTTACAAACCTATTTGTTTGCAAGATTATCATTTTTATATAATATAATTAATACTGAATCTAAGATACCATAGTGGTATATAATAATTTAGCTTGGCCGTTTGGTCTGCACAATCATGTGTTTATCCCAACGCTGTCGTATGCAAGAATTGGGTGTTTCAGTTTTGATCTAATTTTCCAATAAAAATATGTAGTACGGACACCCGCGTACAGCACTGTTTATAAATAGCGATTTGCCGAACTCGTGACTAGACTCGTTAATACATCGTGCGGCAACCATACTTTTTGAAGTTTATTACACAAATTTCATTTCTCTATTCAAGATTCAAGATTTCTCTATTTCTATTTATCCTTGAATTTTATTTTTTATCTGCAATATGCTGCCTTTGTGAAAAATGTTTCTTATAATTGTTCGTTCCGGGCTCCTTTGAAGAATAGACTAACTGCCGGTCTGCCAGGCAGATCGTAAAGAGCGACCGATTGGCTATGCAAGTCACTAACATCGTGGTTACTAGGTGGTAGAGTTCTGTATTGTCTCGCCCGGGTCTGGTACCACCGCCTTACCTTAATTTTGAAAAGATAAGAATAACACCATATTATACACCATATATTAACTAGGTGGTAGAGTTCTGCATTGTCTCGCCCGGGTCTGGTACCACCGCCTTACCTATTCCTGCCGCAATAGCGTCAGTGCTTGTCACTGTCGTGTTCCAGTTTGAAGGGTAAGGTAGCTGGTAAACTTATGGATGTGTCATTAGGCCTCGCCACAAGATGGCAACGCACCATTAACACCTTTGGTGTCTATAGGCGATGGTTGAATTTTTCCATCAGGAGACCCATCTACTGCATATTATGATATAAAAAAAATCATTCCAAAATATTTTTTAACGCAATAAAGCAACCGATTTCCCACTTCCTATAACTCTGGAACCCAGCATCAGATCTTCATCAAATTATTCATCAAAATGAGACCATACGGGGAGAATACCTTCTCAAACAAAACCAGAATCATTAAAATCGGTTCATTCAACGAAGTTATCCACGAACACACATAAAGAAGCATATATATGGTCGAATTGATAACTTCCTTCTTTTGGGAAGTGGGTAAATGATGACAGCAATAGAAGGATACTCAGAACGCAAGTGCTGATCTGTCAACAAATAAAATGGGACTAATTTGTTTTTAATTGCCATTTCAGTAGGATAGTCATTATGATGCAGTAAAACG
This sequence comes from Apodemia mormo, assembly GCA_036924255.1. NCBI lineage: Eukaryota > Metazoa > Arthropoda > Insecta > Lepidoptera > Riodinidae > Apodemia > Apodemia mormo. The sequence continues at coordinate 25,843,187 of JAUPFN010000019.1, read as the reverse complement.
TTCGTCCTAAATAACTCTTAAAATAGGTTAATTATGGAAAATATTTTCAGGAAGTATTGCGGAAGGCATTTGTTATGCCACAAAGATAGAAAATAAAACTAAACGCAGATCGCAGTTACCAAGTTTTTACGCAGACTGAAAACTATAATATAGTTTTTATACTAAAAAAAATGATGTGGTGTCGTGGGACACCAGGTAGGAACGAAGTTCCTTCGGCTAAACGGCACTACTCGCTTGTGTACGCGACTGTCGCGCCTGCGCACGTCTCATTTAACGCTTTTATTCCACGCATTTTTCTTACGGTTTTACTATCACATTTTTTTCAGTTCGGTCGCGCAGCAAAATCCCTATCCCCTCCAAGCCTGCCATAAGGAACTTCGTTTCAAAAATGATGTGGTGTCGTGGGACACCAGGTAGGAACGAAGTTCCTTCGGCTAAACGGCACTACTCGCTTGTGTATGCGCGACTGTCGCGCCTGCGCACGTATCATTTAACGGTTTTATTCCACGCACTTTTTGCCACGGATTTTTTCTTACGGTTTTACTATCACATTTTTTCAGTTCGGTCGCGCAGCAAAATCCCTATGCCCTCCAAGCCTGCCGTAAGGAACTTCGTTCCAATTATTTATAAATTTAATACATACAGATGGCCGTCCTAAAAAAGACAACCATCGCCTATGGATACTAAGATGTGAATGGTGTGTTAGTATTGTTCAAATAAACTATTTTATGATAGTGCGCTATAGACTATAAACTATATTTTTCTAGCGTGCTACGACATAGACCATATTGTAACGTGTAACTGGAATACAGAGTGCCAAGTGTGAGTTTTTCTTTTCGCATTCGATCATGAACGCGTTTCGAGTTTACTAGGAATTTGTATGTGATTTGTACAGCGCCACCTAGTGGTAAACGTGAGAAACCAGTTTACCACTAGGTGGCGCTGTACAAATCACATACAAATTCCTAGTAAACTCGAAACGCGCTCACGATCGAATGCGAAAAAAAACTCACACTTAGCACTCTGATCGCGCGTGACTCTTCACAACGTCATATAGCGAGCGATGACTGAGCGCTATAACGCTATAAACTATGTTATAACGTCCATCGTCTACGGTCTAGCGTCTACATTTGCGTTACTTGTTAGATCGCGTAGTTCGTAGCTTCGTAGGTTATAATGTTATACGCCTACGCTAGTCGCTAGGTATAAAGCGTGGCATTATGTTATAGCCACAGAATACTAGAGACTAACGCAGTCAATCTACACACAAGTAACATTCGAGCAACGCACACATAGACATCACTCACGGACGCGATATCTCGGAATGTCTCGGAACAGTTTGTTCCGCATCAGTCCGAGATATCGCGTCCGTGGGAGGTGTATATGTGTGCTATGCTCGAATATTACTTGTATGGAACATTGACTTCTGTTAATTTTCAGTATTCTGTGTTATAGCACCGAATGCGAATATAAATAGCGTACGCTATACGTTAAGTGTACATAGCGCGCTGTAATTTAACGCTATGCATTATATGTCATTAATTACTATCCATGTAGTGGGGAGAGCAAGTTTATCGGCTCTTTTCGTGTTTTTCCGGGTCCCGTTTGAAGAATCTTCTGTTCTGCCCGGCAGTTCATAAGAGGCGAACTATAAGCTTATCAAGTGCTACTAGGTGGTAGAGTTCTGCATAGTCTCGCCCAGGTCTGGCACCTTTTCCTGCCATAATAGACCGACAGAGAGACTAAAATTGTAAAAAATGTTAATTTTGGTGCATTTACCGTATATACATCCATATGCATTTAGTAAAAAGCGGGTATTTTAATATTACAAAAAGACAATCCAATTTTATTTATTTGTATAGATTGTGTGGGCCGCGCTAAATACATCACCTGCGGACCGCAGTTTGACGCCCACTGCAGTGACGCGTGCCCCGGTGCCTACATCCTTCTACATTCGTATTACATATCTGTTTTGTTAACATTTTGCTCTACCATTCTTCCCACTTGTCCAAACCAACGGAGCATGCCGTTTTTCAATTTTTACACCGATACTTTGTTTCAGGCCTAACATCTCACACTTCAATATTACAAACTCGGTCCACGAGTATTACGCAACATATTTTCCGTTGATCTCATCTCGATTGTGTTGATTCTTCTTTCCTTTCCTTTCCTTTCATCTTTTCATTTTGCTTTCATACTGTCTGACATACCGAACTGTCTCTTTCATACAACAGTGTTGCAAGAACATTATCATGAAGGGCAAGACGGCACCCTGACTTAAAATATTTTACAATTTTATATCACAATTTTCCCACAAAACAATTTAACAAAATGAAGTTATTATAAACAGGTATCCGAGACATTGTAACCCTATTCGTGAGGTTATTAAGGTTCTATAGAATCTATAGAAAAGATTTATGTCACTAGACATGCAATGCTGTCGTTTATAATATGTGAAAATGTTTAATCTAGTCTAACCGCATTTTGTTGATAATGTACAATTAACAACATTGCCCTTTGTTCATAATAATCAATAAGTTGGGAAAAGGTTCTTTTTCTATTTTTGTCATATCCTTAGATAGCAAATAAGCAGATGGCTCTCCTGATGGAGACAACACACGCCTATAGACACCAAAGATGTCAATGGTGTATTCGTGTCCGTGTGACGGGATCACAATATATAAGTATATCTGCTATTTAACCTCCAAACCAGAACACGACAATTATTACCGCTATTGCGGCAGGAATGGATGGGTAAGACGATGGTAATAATAATAATAATAATAATAATAATTTCTTTATTTGCAATAAATAGGGTACATAATTAGATCTTATTTAACAATAGGTTCTTTATTCCTATTTTGCCCTTTTTGTGGCGTGCAAATGTTACAATGTGTTACCCTCACTAAAATCGAAGAAATACTAGGTATATGATGTTGGATAGCCACTAGAGTAATACCAAGTCCAATTAAAACATTTGCTACTAGTCTGGAGAATTTTTAAATACGATAAATTTTTATTTAATTTTATTATTGTTTTTTTTTATAGTTCTATCAAGCCATTACCACCTCCAACCAATTTTTCCTCTCGAATTTACAGAGTAATAATAAATTAAAAAAAAAACTCATGTCATTTATATATCAAATTGAAATTAAACAGTTATTTATTAATGTCTACAATTATAAAATTGATGCAAGAGTACATAACTAATATAATTGTATTTAATTTTTTTTTATTGTTTATTGAGAATTTAGTATAAATAATAGATGCATATACCAAAATGTCATAAAATGAATGTCATGTGAATAATACTAAAATGTCATAATAAATAATTTTAAATGTCATATAACAAGAATCATATAATTAATATTTTTTAATGAATACAAAATTAAAAACCATTTACAATTAACACTATAATTATTATATAGGTCATATGTTTGATAATAAGTTAATTTTTTTTTAAATCAAAGAATTCTTGTAGTGAGTAAAATGTATGTTGCAGAAGCCATTTTTTTAATTTATTATATTGTAGGTTACCTGGCAGCTCTCTTATCTCTTTAGGTATATTATCATAAACTCTTATAATAGTTACATAACAACTTTTTTCAAATATTTGAGTTTTACAGCTTGGCAACATCAGCCTCGTAGGATCTCTATACCCAAGCCTAGATTTATTCTTTGCCACATCAAACAGCTCATTATACTTATTAACAAAACGAGCAACTTCTAATATATATATATACCTGTTAATGTAAGAATATTATTATTTTTAAATAAGGGCTTACAGCTATCTAACGGGCTCACGTTAAATATAGCTCTTATGCATTTTTTTTGGGTTAAAAATACACTGTTACAGTTGGGTGAGTTCATCCATAGTATCAGCCCATATCTTAGTAGAGAGGTAACATATGCATAATAGGCAGTAAGAGCAGCATCTTTCCCGATGGTTTGTCTTATTTTACGTAGTGCGTAAACATATTTACTTAGTTGGTTGCATAGATTATTTGTATGAGATTTCCAATTACAATGTCGATCAATATAAATACCAAGGAATTTAGTTTCAAGCGTTTCAGAAATATAATGTCCATCATATTCAACTTTTAGAATTTTAGGAAATGTATTATAATGTAGAAATTGTATCATCTTAGTTTTAGTTATACTTACATTCAAATTGTTTGCAGTAGGCCATTGAAATACTGCTTTAATAGATTCATTAACTTCTATTTGGATATTTTTATTATTTCGATTGCAACCAACTACAAGTGATATATCATCCGCGAATTGAATACATTTATGATGTAGTATATTGGGTAAATCGTTTGTACCAAAGAGAAATAATAATGGACCCATTACACTACCCTGTGGGACTCCACTCTGACTGCGAAGAGTATCAGATTTATATGTTACTAATTCTTGTCTGTTATTAAGTCGTGTTATTTCGACATATTGTTGGCGGTTAGTCAGATAACTCTCAATCCATTTAAGAGCAACTCCTCTGATACCATACTTTTCACATTTATTGGTCAATTTATTATGATTAATACAATCAAAAGCTTTACTCATATCAGAAAAAATAGCAACAACATCATTTTTCTTGTTAATATTCTCTGCAATAAATATGCCGGATGAGCATGTTGCAGAACTCTACCACCTAGTCAAGACAAGACGTTAGTGACTCGCATAGTCAATCGGTCGCCTTTTACGACCTGCCTGGCAGAACAGCATTGATCAATTCTGCCAAGGAGCCTAGACTAACACTAGGAAAAAGATAAACACACAAAAGGGAATTAAGAATAAGATATAAATTGTTACTTTTAAGATACTCGACTGTCACTATCGATTTTCATAAGTTATATAACTCTCGTATATAAGTTACAGGTTAGATCTGAATAATAGGTTATCATATATTCACAAACAGACAGACTATACGATACTATAAACGGTCGTACTAATTTGCGCTAAGCAAATTGCACATCCTTTCAATTTTTTTTAACTTCTAGCCGTTTAGGCTATAGAGAATATAACATATAACATGTAATAAATGTATAAATACAAACAGAACATTCATGCATACATTCATAAATGCATACATACATACACGCATACATGTATCCATACATACATGCATACATTGATATACACATGATACATTCATACATGCATAAGCGATGGTTGACGCTTTCCATCAGGAGACTCATTTGCTTGTTTGCTATCTTATAACATAAAAAAACATACATACATGCATACATGCATATATATGCAAATGATTTGATGATGATGATTTAAATTTATCCAGTATTTCTTGCGCGATGCGCGTACAATGGCGGACCCATTGATATCGGGTTTTTATATATCAATGGGCGGACCTCAATTATTTTATTTATGAAAAACGTGTTTCATTGTGGATTTATGTAGTAGTTATTGCACACATCGAAACAAAATGCAAAGTTATTTTCTTATTAGCCAAAGTGAAAACCGAAACTAGTATAGATAAAGTAAGGATTTACGCTACAATTTACGAGTGTAGAAGGAATGTATCTAGTTCTTTAATGTGGGTTTCGTTCGCTATTTACCTATGTTTATGATCCAGAAAAAAATAAGATCGAGCTAGTCTTAAACCCACAGAGCAAATATCTATATATTAATACGTGAACTAAAGTTTTTGTACTCTTTTTACGACAATAACGCGAGGGGGATGAAATTTGACATAGTTAAAATTTACATTGCGGAGAAGTGCAAAAATATGATTTTACATTAATATTATAAATGCGAGAGTTTGGATGTGTTGGTGGATGTTTGTTGCTCAATGACGCAAAAACGGCTGAATCGATTTGGATAATTTTTTTGGATAAGTGACACGAATTGATATATATATATATATATATATATATATATATATATATATATATATATATATATATATATGTGTGTGTGTGTGTTGGTTCCGGACTCCTTTGAAGAATAGACCAAAGACCGTGACTACTAGGTGGTAGAGATCTGCATTTTCTCGCCCGGGTCTGGTACCACCGCCTTACCTATGCCTGCCGCAATAGCGTCAGTGCTTATCACTATCGTGTTCCGGTTTGGAGGGTAAGGTCGCCAGTAAACTTATACATGTGGCATTAGACCACGCCACAAGATAGCAACGCACCATTAACACCTTTGGTGTCTATAGGCGATGGGTGAGTCTTTCCATCAGGAGACCCATCTGCTTGTTTGCTATCTTACTAACAGGTACTAACAGGTACTAACAGGTCGGGTCAACATATAGAGGCTACGTATTATCACGCTATCACCTACGGGGGTAGGAGCTATGCGGAGTAAACGAAGTCCGCGTGAACGAAGTCGCGGGCAACAGCTAGTATATGAATATTATAATATACACACATATGTACTACTAGCTGCAGCGTGCAGCCCGCTGCATTATGAAAGTTTTTGATGAATCCCGTGGGATCATCTAATTTTTCCGGGATAAAAAATAGCCTATGTGCTATTCCAGGTCATTATCTACGTGTGTGCCAAATTTCATTCAAATACGTTCAGTAGTTTTTGCGTGATTGAGTAACAAACATCCATCCAAACATTCAAACTTTCGCATTTATAATATTAATATAGATTAATATAGATGTTCACGGTTAAAGCCATTAAACTATAAATATATTTTATTGCTTAGTCTGTGCTCGAATTTGGAAGAGAACCAAGCGCGCTAGTGTTTGACAGTCGACAGTAATGGTATCATAGCTTAGCTTTCGCATGTTGGGGCTTTTGGACGGGACTCACGTGTGACTTAATGAGATTCAGTTCAACCGTCGCCTCTTTCCCTCACCTCAGACCGGCTCCTTTGGACAGCTACGCAAAGTTTTCGAAAATTATTTCCAAATTTTATTTTTTTCTATAAACAGTACAACAATGTGTCTCGCACTTTCTGTAAGTAAATTAGCTATCAATTTAATGAAGGACAATGAAAGCGAGTGTCGAGGTACGGTAGTAATGTTAGGTATTCGGAGGTTGAGGTCCACCAAACTTCAGTAAATTTTAAGTTATTCCCTTTTAATTGACTAAGTTACCACTCACTATCTCTAACAGTTTTTTCTTTTCTTTTTAGACATAAGTTTGTTAACATAAGCTTTGATTTATTTTTAAATTAGCATATATTTGTTTTTTGTGGTAAGTATTAGTCCACTAATTAATAATTTCTTATTCTTATCAGAAAAAAATAAGAGTGATGGTAGTAAATACCTTTAATAAATTTTATATACCAGTAATAAAGTCAATTTCCACTGAAGCGGTTAATTAAATGTGCTATTCAAAGTAGTCTCCCCGGTGTCAGTAACCCAGTTACACAGCTTGAGGTCCCTCTTTGAGCAATTCGAGGCATGAGCATGACCTAAATTGCTTGAAAGGAAACGTTTCTCTTTAAGTTTAATTTTACATGAATTAAAACTAAATTTACATCGATCACTATATTAATTTACTTATAAATTAAAATTTTTATATTTATCTCTAAAAGTACTATGTACCATGTGTTGCTCCGAGATTCCTTTGAAAAAAGGAATATCTGCATTCCGCCAGGCAGTTCATGTTTGTATGTGCTTGTCACTACTTTTACCCTTACGTGGTAGTGTTTTGCAATGTCTCGCCCAGGTTTAAGGTACCACTGTCTTAACTATTCCTACCATAATAGCATCAATGCTTGTCATTGTCGTGTTCCAGTTTGGAGGGTAAGGTAGCTGGTAGACTTATGCATGTAGCATTACCATCCCGCCATACAAATCGCTGCAACGCACTAGAGGCGATAGTTTCTCTTTACGTTAGAAGAACCGCCCGTTTGTTTACTATCTAAATATATACAGGCTGTCCCAGAAAACAACGTCAAGTCGAAAACGAATGACGGGCCAAGGGATGGTGGTTCTCAAAAAATATGAAAAAAGTTTTTACCTGTATCAAAGATTATTACTAAATAGTTACTTCGTAACAGATAAATCACTCCATTCAAAAAGTCCATACCTATTTTTATAAATGCCTACAGTTTCTTAAAGGTGACAGCTCCATATGAAAATGAACCTTAAATGCTCACATGTTTGATCGTTAGTCTAGTGCACTGTTGTAGTCTTATAGTTTTGAGACCGATGTCTGGTCATGTTAGGGTTGTTTCTAACAATTAAATATTTATGTAGGAAAATAGTATAATAGTAAAAAAATATATAGTAAAAATAAAAAAATAAAATAGTAAAAATAATAATAGTAAAAAATAGTCGCCGTGTTGGTCCCGGCCTCCTTTGTAGAATAGGCCAACTGCCGTTCTGCCAGGCAGGTCGTAAAAGGCGACCGATTGGCTATCGAGTCACTACCATCGTGGCTACTAGGTGGTAGAGTTCTGCATTGTCTCGCCCGGGTCTGGTACCACCGCCATACCTATTCCTGCCGCAATAGCGTCAGTGCTTGTTGCTGTCGTGTTCCGGTTTGGAGGGTAAGGTAGCCGGTAAACTTATGCATGTGGCATTATACCTCGCCACAAGATAGCAACGCACCATTAACATCTTTGGTGTCTATAGGCGATGGTTGACTCTTTCCATCAGGAGACCCATCTGCTTGTTTGCTATTTTATGACATAAAAAAAAAAAAAAAAAAAAATAATGTTACGCATTTAAGTTTGAAATCTTTTATTAAGGTATGCGTAATACCTAATTTTGATTTATAAAAATATTACTTTTAATGCAGTTGAATGAACTGTCGCCAGCGATATTTCCAGACCGTAATGTTCTGGGACGGTAATGGACAGATACATACTCGTATGTAAACAAATATTAAATAATACATAAATTTGTGTATGTACATAATAATATACATACATACAATATATTATGAGATCTACACATATACATAAAGTTACATATTACAACTCAATAGATACAAGAAAATGCTATTGTAAAAAGATGCATCTAATCTATGGATTGAAGAAAATAATATTTTACTGCTAATGTAAATGAGTTTAAACTTGGAGTCATTCCATGGACAAAGAGTTCCATAGTATAGAAGCTTGACAAGTAATTGATTAAAAAAATAATTGAGAAAAAAATGCGTTTCGGTCGGTCAAGCGGTTCAAAAGTTATGAGATGTTTACACACACACATACACACACACAGAGAGAGAGACATACTGACGTCATCGTGAAAATAGTCGGAAAAGGTTCCTTGGATATCAAAACGTGGGGATTTGGTGAAAACTTGATTTTCAAAAATCGAGACAAAATCAGTAAACTCCTTAAGTTAAAAATGTTATAAGTGATTTGTTTTTATATAATCCATACTAATATTATAAATACGAAAGTAACTCTGTCTGTCTATCTGTCTCTACTTTACGCCTAAACTGAACCGATTTGAATGACATTCCGTATAAAAATAGTGTGAAAGCCGATAAAGAACATAGGATAGTTTTTATCCCGGAAATCCCATGGGAGCGGGAAATATACGGATAAAATCCCGGGACTGTCTATGTTTTAAACCACGGTAATAAGGAGTAAATTATTGTAGATACTTTTAGACATTTTTCCACGCAGACGAATTTTTTGTTATATCATAAGATAGCAAACAAGTAGATGGGTCTCCTGACGGAAAGAGTCAACCATCGCCTATATACACCATATATGTTAATGGTGTGTTGCATAAGTTTACTACTGGCTACCTTACCCTCCAAACCGGAACACGTCACTGACTGACCTATTGCGGCAGGAATAGATAATGCGGTGGTACCAGATCCGGGCGAGCCAATGCAGAACTCTACCACCTAGTGGCCACGATGGCAGTTACTCGCATAACCAATCGGTCGCCTTTACGACCTGCCTGGCAGAACGGCAGTTGGCCTATTCTTCAAAGGAGACCGGGGCCAACACGGGGAAAATTTTGCGAACGAATTCGCGGGCACAGATAGTGGTTAATAAACTTATTACCTTTTCCAAAGTCTCAGTTATTTACGAGTAATTTTATTATAGAAAATATTTTAAATTTATGCTGGTATTATGATTTGGATTTTCGAGAAAAATCGCGAAAAAAATTCGATAATACTTTCGCCCGACCCGGGGATTAAACCCGGAGTGTTATTAAAATTGAATTGGCACTAGATATAAAACTTAAAATTCCTTACAGTAACTGAAAACATTAAAAATATTTTGTAGCAAAATTTAACACACGTATCGCACTAACACGTAAATCCTTTAAGTTTCAAAGCTCATATTAACTAAATAAATATCTGAACGTTATGTGCAAAGTTGGCGTATATTTCTGTAACGGTATGCTTTCCAGTGCTCTCTTGATAAATTCATTTGAAGCATGTTAAGGATCTACGTAACACGGGTGGATTCCGTTCTATTATAACGAAAAACTAGGACTTCTTTTTAAAAAAGGATTTTTATTCACACACTTAATACACTTTATATTAGGATATAATTATTAGAAATTCAGCAAGTGTACTCGCTCGCGGTCCGACCCGAACTGTCTTAGAGCTATATCGCTGAGAGTCATCGGGTGGAATCAGAGGTGCTGATTAGGCACCTAGTCATCCATATCTAATACATATCAGGGATATAACAGCCCCCCCGATAAGAGGAAACTTACATTTTTTGCTAAGTTTCAGGCGTTTATCCTGATTCTAGGACTAGGTATTTCCTCCAATTCTTGATTATAATTGGTTGTAGTATCGGGATCTGGAGAAATTGTTTGGGAATTGAATTTTAAACAATTGCTGAATTTCAAGTACACTTTAAATGAAATAAAAATTACAATTACAATAAGTATACAATAGATAAGAATAGGGTAATGCGGTTCGTGATCTAGGAGAGGGTTAGGCCCATTTATTATTTTATCAATATCTGACATCGACTGATCATTAGCGATGTTTGCTAATTTTTCTAAATTAATGTCAATTAAGGTTGTTGGTTTCAATTTCTGTTTAATAGTTTTAAATTTTGTTTCATCGCAGCAAGAATCATTTATTAAATTAAAATCTGATGTAATATATTTTATTGTAATGTTAGGGTTATTTTTTGTTAGGAATTCTCTGTTGTTACAAAAAGCTCTACAATTTAATGGTAAGTTCAATATGCCAGTGCCAAGTAATTTATATTCTAATATTTGCTGTTGGCATTCGACGGTGAGTTTAATGGGTTCAGTTTCAACAAATACCCATCTATTATTAGTTAATTCCTGCCAGATATCGATTTTTCCATAGATCACTTTAGTTTTACATTGTTGCGGTAGTTTATCTATTACTTTACTTAAAATTTCCGTTTCACAAGTGGGAACATTCTGAACGGAATGTTTATCTACATTGTTACAGACATAAATTTGGTTGATAGTTTTTATACAATCTCTTAAGTCCTTAACGTATACATATGTTACCTTATCTCTACTTATAGCTATATAGTTGCAATTCGGAATTACCATTGCATAGGAACTAGGGTGATGTTTATCGTGTGGAATCGGAATTGGAACAGTTTTGTACAAAATATATTCTATCTTATTAACTAAAGGCAACTTTATAACAAACACAATCTTATTTTCTACGTAATAACATGATAGTTGCGCTAGGTCAATTAAAGAATGTATATTATTTAAATTTAAACTTAACGGTAATTCTGAGTGCTTAATTAAATTTCTAAGGTTACGAGACAATTCTTCATACAATTGTTTCGGTGTCAGGACAGATGGGTGAATCGAGTGACTTTTGGTGAACATAATGGAATTGACGATATTCTCAATTCTAAACGACAAAGTGAATAAGCTAGAAGATAATTCATTATAAATTTCGTTCATTTTTGATTCTATATGTAGTAATGACGACGTATTTGAGAGTTTGTTAACACTAAAATTTATAGATTCAATGGCGCTATTCAATCGTGCTTCATTGATCTTAATTGTATTTAAAGTTTCATTATAATTATTAATGGCTGCATTAGTCATCAAAATATTATCTTTAAGAAGGGAAGCAAGCTTTTTATTATTATCATCTAAAGATTGAATGGCGTTATTGTATCTGATTGCGTCATTCTCATTGTAATGTCTGTGTACAGTTTAAGATGAGTGCAGAAGATATGTGAGGGAGAGTCAGTGTACGAGACAAACCCAATGAAATTCTTTCTAACACTGATTTATTAATAAGGTTACAACAAAAATGATGATTAAATAAAAGTGCAACCGTAACAATGTGTGCGTGTTTAACTTATGACGTTGTTTCTATGTAACCTAAATAAATTACATGTCATTGACTTTAGATATGTGCGGTAACCCGTACATCCTGCGGGCCCAAAAAGGAGACAATAAATACAAGTTTAAAAAAAATTAAAAATGTAAAAAATGCTAAGTATGAAAGCAAAAAAAAAACGTAAAGAATTTATACACACAAAGAACACAAAGGTTAAAAATAAAAATGTAAAACATGCATAATAATGAAAAATGTAAAATGTCTATTCACTGCACTTATAGCCCGAATGTCCAGTCGCACGTTACGTAGCTTGGTCGGGTTCTCACGGCTGCTGCAGCCTGGCCACGTTTTATGATTTCCACCATCCTCCTTTCATGAGAGCAAAGGGGTACTCGTCTCTGCCACACTTCTTGTCTCTGAGATATTGTATTTATATAGGTGCACCTTGCGACAGTGATTATGATCAGTATGGAGTTGCTATGGCATCATATCATGAACATCGTGCACACTTAGTAGTATGTATATGTTCTCGTTGCTTGACCATCTGTTTTCACGGGACGTCACTCACTTTCATGCTCTTATGCACAGGAACAGAAGAATTCAAAGATAAGCAGTAGAAGTGTGACATGTAGAATTGATGTATCTGATATTGTTAGTGTCCTGTTTTTGATATTAGAGTGGCTACAGTAGTTATTATGACGAAGTATAGAAAATGTGTCACTCTTTATTTATAAATAGTCAAGGTCAAGGTTGTGACCTATTTCTAGTGTGTTGTTCCTGGTCAGTGACTTAATTGTTATTGCAAATATGTGCATTATGCATTTCCCACAGCATGAGAATAGCCACTGATATCGCAATGTAACTTGATCTTCCGCTCGTGGCTCGGCGACTTCTTTATATATAATGTTATTAAAACTCAAGTTACAAACTGCTTGTGATAATTGTAATTTATTATTGTAAATCGGTTTATTTGCTCTGTAGAATAATACTTTGTTAGTACGTGGATGGATCCAAATTTGTAGATGATAAGTTTTATGTTTTATGAATACTGAGTAGGGGGTGAAAAGATACACACAGCATAATTGCCATCATAATAAGAAGTTTTTTGTAGGCTTCCCCGTCAAGCGTCTTGGTTGATATCCACTTGCTTGCGAGACAGCGAGGGTGATGTCATCCCTTGTCGATGACTGTACGGCACCTGGTTGTTTTTGTCTGTGCTCTTCTTCCACTAGTAAACTGAATAATTTTAAAATTGAATATTTAGAAATAAAACTTAATGTCCATACGTAACTTAATGTCTCTATAATGTTTAGCCTAAACGACTTTGTGTCACAGTTAAAATTAATAATCACTAATTGCACTTTCACTAATTTTTGGAACCGACAAACGCACAGATTTTTTACACTTGCCACCTTTTGTCACACATGACTGCGTACTGGTGTTCGGAGGAACCACCCCCGATGGTGATGATGATGACGGCTGCAGCTTTGTAGTCAGCTGCGAGAGTTCCACGTTAGTAGCCTCCACCGCCCGCAGAGTCACCGGGGCAGTGACAGCTGGGGACACTCTAGACTGTTGTTGGCTCGTCTTGCGAACACGACGGACAACGTAAATGCACCCAACTAAGAGCAGCAGTGTCAGCGTGACGTAGATCACAGTATAGTGGTGTACATCGTGTACACTGACGGGAGAGTAAACCACATCAGCTTCCTTTTTTATGTTTTCCAATTGTATCTTCATCTGCTCCCAGGTATGACTGTGGTTGTCCGGTATGAAACTTTCAGGTAGTGTTGAGTTTAAAATATGATTAAGGATTGAAAATTCTGATACTGTAGCTATATTAGGTTTAGTAGATAGTTTTGTAAGATAATTAGTATGTCCGTAAATTGTTACGGATTTACTCTTTAAAACACATCCCGGCGCTAAGTCCATGAGTCCGTTCCCGTCTAAGCTAATCATTTCTATTGTGTCCGAGCAATAAAGTCGCACTTGGCAATTCTCGCAACACGAGAATAACCACCTGTTATTAGCACGTAATTTGATCCACCGCTCTTCGCACTTAATAGTTTTAGTTGTACATAATGTCTTATTGTTTGTATGCAGGCTACAGAAGGAAAGATTAATTTGTTGCTCATAAATTGGTTTATCGAAGGCACACAAAACTTTTTCTGAGGATAAATGCATACAAAAATGAGTATCTTCTTCTGTTAGTAAAATAAATATTTCCTTTCGTAAATTAAAAGCAATGTAAGGTGTAAATGTTTCAATAATAATATTACTATTCAAAGGTATGCTGTATATTTTGTCTAGTTCGAATGATTCCTTAGCAATTAAAGGTATTTTTATTTCTATAACTAGGAATGATTTTCCGACTTTTGAGTTTACTTTCATGACCTTGTATAGTTCCTGTAAGTTTTCTTCAGTAATAGGCAAAGTTAGGTCTCCTCTTAATTGACTCGAAATAATGTGCATTTGTTCTTGTAGCTGTTCTGAAGGTATTAAATGTGCGTCCAAGTGTCCTTGAGATAAATCAGTTACTGTATTGACTAAATTATCTTGTATACGCCTCAGATTCGATATTAAAATCTGTGCCGACAGAATTGATGATATAGTATTAAATTGATGTTCATTGTCCGACTGTACTTGATTTAAAATGTTTGTAAAGTTTTGTAAATGTGACTGTACCATGCTAAACTGCTTATACATTATATCTTCATTTCTGCGTAAAATGTTCGACTGTGCCTCAATAATGCTCGTTTGATTTTTCAGGAGGTTTCGTAAGTGATTAGAGTCGTATGAAATTTTCTCTATGTCCTTTTCGTATTGATTCAGGAACCTGTCATCGAGAACTCCGAATAATGCGTTAGCTACATAACCCACACCATTAATTATGCCTCTCTTCGGTCGTTTGTTTGTATTATATTGCAGCAATACATTATAATGTTGAAGTTCCGATAGCTCATGCTGTAGTTGGTCTGCTATACTTATATATTGCGGTGAAAGTTGCGATGTATCCTTCTGTATACGCTTTACGTACTTCTGTAAATATGATAAACTCGTCCAATAGGTTGACATATTATAATAAACAACTAATTTCCACTCATCTCTGATTAAGTTAATATCGAACTGTTTGTCGAAATATAGGCTTTGGTTCGAGTTGAAATTAGACATATTGTAGGTACCCTGTGTGGGTGTTATTGTAAATAAAATCATAAGTATTAAAGTGAATATAAAATTACATAATTTATTCCTCCGAGGTCGACGTCGAGATTGCGGCAGCTGGTTTGTTTGGCTTTCTGGCTGTACTCTGCTCGTTGTTCCAGGAGTCACGGCATGTCGATCATAATCACTAGAGCCGCTGTTCACCTGTACGGTATCGCTCTCCTTGACTGGAAGCCGTGAAAGTTTTAAAATTGGCCTTTTAATTATACCATTCATGGTTTTAATCGATACCACTCTCACGTACCCATCCTTGCCTGGATGTACCTGGACTATCCTACCTAAAGCCCATTTCCCAGGAGGTAAATTGTCTTCCTTGACCAGAACTATGTTGTCCACTTCAAAGTTCCTCGATGGGCTCTGCCATTTGGATCGCATTTGGAGCTGTTGAAGGTACTCTGAAGACCATCTCTTCCAGAAGTTCCTGTTCATTGTTTGTACCATGTGCCATCTGGTGTTAAGATTAAAATGTTCTGGTTCAGCTTGCGTTCGAGACAGCAAAGGTCCCCCTACAAGGAAATGTCCTGGAGTCAGGTAATCATCATCAGGACTCTCTGTCAATGCGACCAAAGGTCGTGAGTTGAGACAGGCCTCTATTTGCTGTAACAGTGTGTTGAACTCTTCATAGGTAAGTCGCTGCTCGCCAATTACTCGTCGAAGATGATATTTGAGAGATTTGACGGCGGCCTCCCACAAACCTCCTGCAGATGGAAATGACGGTGCGTTGAAATTCCATTTGATATAAAAGCTGTTTATGTTCGCGAAGAAATTCCTGTCGATTGTTGCCAAAATCTCTTTGTACTCTTTAGTCAGCAATCTGTCAGCACCTTTAAAATTTGTCCCATTGTCACTGTACATATGACTTGGAGTGGCCCGCCGGGCACAAAACCGGCGAAAGGCTGCAAGAAATCCAGGGGTGCTAATCCTCCTTGTAGCACAATCTGCTGCATTTAAGTTTGTGCTCACATGATGCCAACGTGAAGGCTTAACGATTTTATGTTTACGCCACGATAAAATTAAACTATGTAAATCGCTTTGTAAATTTGGGCCTTGAAGCATCAAGTCGTTCAAACTGTACCCCGTAGAAGTTTTTGCTGAAGCGTTAAATACGGTTCTCAGTTTAGTTGTTGTCGAGTCAGCTTTTAATACTCCATGATGCGGGAGATAATACGACGGCTCTACCTTTTTTGTTACAGGTGTCTTATGTCCTAAACTTAGATATTCCCTCATAAACTGTATATAACTTTCAGAGAATTCTGTGTTTTTTGTCATTTTACGTTCTAAATTATATAGTTGTGCCATCGCTTTCTGTCTAGAAGTTCCTAGATATTTCTCAAAATCCTGTTTCATCGGAATCGCAACTTCGTATTTACCGTTTTCCAACCGTCTCGTTGTAGACTGGTACAGCTGTTCGCAGTACTCTTCTTCCTCCGAGCGGGCAGTCGAGGAGCTCTGAACCTCCTCGAGTTCCCAGTATTGCGAAATATCGGCGAGATTGTTCAGCACGACACAGCAATTAAATGTTCTAACGTGCCCTGACAAGATCCAACCTACCCTAGTCTGTTGTGCCATGGGCGCCTTGTTAGAGCCCCTGATAAGGCCATCCATCAAGATGTCGGAATACACACTCGCATCCAGGAGTATGTCAATGGGTCTCGAGACGTTGAAGTCAGGATCCGCAAGTCTAATGTTTTGCAGGTGTGACCAGGGTTGTTTGTTAAATGTTCCGTTAGGCAAATTGTTAATGACTTTATTTATAACGATAGCCTGTGTTGAAAATGTATAGTCATCGTAAATCGACATACAATTCAACGTAACGACTCCTTTTCCTTGTTTAGAGCCATATCCTATTCCAGAAATAGAAGCGGGATGATGTTGTCTAGGAAGCCCTAGAAGCTGAGCGGCGCGTTCCGAAATTAAAGAAATTTGAGAGCCTTGGTCTAAAAGTGCTCTTAAAACTGTGTAAGTACCATCATAGGCCTGTATTTTTATAAGTAATGTAGTTAATAAAATCTCCTCATTATTCGCAGCTACGTAGTTAACATTATGGTTTTTATTAGCGGGTGTAAAATTATTATTTGCTAAGTTGGATATAGTCATGTAACTTGACGACGGAGCTGTTGTGACGACGGGCTGTGATTGCGTAATCGATGACGTCGAGTATGTCGTATGAGGTAAGGATTCGTGTACTTTGAAAACAGCGTAATATCCGTCGTGAAGAATGGTATTGTGATCACCATGACAACGTTTACAACGTTTTGCAGAAGTACATCCATTTGCATCGTGTATGTAAAGACAATTTTGACAAACATTTAATTTTAATACTGTTCTCATTTTTTCCTCGGCCGGCAACTTAGCAAACTTCTTACATTGAAATAAAATATGTTTTTGCTGACATAGCGGACAGTTCCACGTGCGAGTAACTGTCGCCTGATAATGCGGTTTTGCAATATATTTGCCTTTAGAATATTTGGTATTGTATTGCGTATTAATTAAATGCGACGAAGAGGGCTTTGGTGTGAAAGTTTGAGCTTTTCTTTTTTGTATGGGCTCTAAAGCTGTAAACTTATTTTCGAGAAAATTCATGAGCTCATCCAGGGTGGGTATCTCCCGTGGATTTTTACGATTTTCCTGGTAGTCACTGTACGTGTCAGGGTCCAATTTTTTTGCAATCAGGTGTACGATTAGCGGGTCCCAAGAGGATGTGTTTATGCCGAGATTTTGTATGGCATTAATAGACTCCATAGACGTATCATAGAGACGCCTTATTTCGTAAGCTGATTGTTTATAAGAAACTGGCTGATTTAAAAATATTTCTATTTGTTTTGTAAATAACAACTGCCGATTGTTATACCGATGAGTAAGAAGCTCCCATGCGGTATCATAGTTTTCAGCGGAAATATGTAGATGTTGTATCAGACGCTCGGCTTCTCCTCTTAGTTTACCCTTTAAGTGTTGCATTTTTTGACCTTTTGTGAGCAAATTATTGTTATGGATGCTTTCGGAAAATAAGTCATAAAACGTAGGCCATTGTGTGTATTTGCCTGTAAATACTGGGATATCTATTTGAGGTGTAGTTTGTTGAATGTGAGCTGCAGATGCTAATTTTTTATTAAGTGACCGTTTAATGTCTTTGTAATAATTTTCGTAGTAGGAAAATTCATTATCGTAGTCCGCATTATCTCCTTGTAAAATGTTGTCAATCTCTAAATGTAAAGAATCAATGTTAGTCCAGCGAGACTGAACACTGCGCAGCTCGTCTTCTAACTCCCATTTATCGCATATGTTATCTACGTTAATGTTATTAATTAGCCTAGCAAAAGCTCTAAAATTTGTACGTTGACGCGACAATAGTTTTTCAACGTCTGTGTGTGCCTGTTGCGACGGTGCTGGCGGTGCCTGTGCTGGCGGTGCCCGTGCTGGCGGCGCATGTTCTCGAGACGGCGACTGTGTTGTCGTGTGTTTTCTGACGGACAAACTAACACCTGTCTGGTCTGTTTTTGTTGTAGGTGGATAGGAAGAAATTCTATAACGGACATTATTGTAAAATTCGCGTGCCTCCTCGTACTGGTTTTCGACGAAGTATGGAGCATCAGGTTGGCCGCACAGACTGAGCTTATCGTTGTTCGCATTAAACTCAGCCCAGAGCCTGTCCAAATTAGCAAGTCTCTTATCGAGATACTCGCGCGTCTTACGGGATGGTGAGTCCTTTCTAAAGTTAATCTCTATACGTTTAATTTCTTCTAGGATAGCATTCTGCTGTTGAATTAGCTTGTCCATCGTTTAAAAAAAAATATGGAAAGATCTTACTTGGTTCTGTGGTTTACTCTCCTGCTGGACTGCTGTCGTTGCTGTCTATGCTGTGAGCGCTGCGGCTGTCGTTGCTACAGAAACCTCACGGTGCAGAGTCCACTGAACACTGTACTGTATGTGCTAAAGTTACTGGTATCCTCACAACGCGGCGCGGATGTAGAGCAACTGTATGTTTACGCGACGCGAGAGTAAGGTCCTGAAGGCTGAAGGACCAAAAAAAAACTGTAATGTCTGTGTACAGTTTAAGATGAGTGCAGAAGATATGTGAGGGAGAGTCAGTGTACGAGACAAACCCAATGAAATTCTTTCTAACACTGATTTATTAATAAGGTTACAACAAAAATGATGATTAAATAAAAGTGCAACCGTAACAATGTGTGCGTGTTTAACTTATGACGTTGTTTCTATGTAACCTAAATAAATTACATGTCATTGACTTTAGATATGTGCGGTAACCCGTACACTCATCCATTGTCCCTATTATTTGTTTAAAGACGGATCCAATTCCGGCAAACCATGCTGACCTTTTGTCTCTATCCGAAATTAGATGAGATATCGCACTATAATCTCTTAGAATACTATCAAGACGTGGCACCAATGGTTGTAAATAATTATGACATTTAGAATTATTATATTCAATTCGTTGGCAAAAGAATCTAGCGGTTCCTAAAACAGTCTTTATGTTGTCAATATGAGGCTTTATGTATCCGATGTCGATAGGGATTAAAATATGAAGATAATCGTCTGTAATTTTAACAGAACCCGCTGTGTCGAAATAGATGCCGGGACTTTCATTTATCTGTTCTATAACATTTGATGCGAGAGTGAAGGCACTCGCCGTGACAATTCTGAAATATGACAGAATCTGCTAATTACTTATGCTATGGACACTAATCCTAGGTACTTATATCTATGATTAATTGTATATAATAAAAAGAATATTAAAGAATCAAATTAAACATTTTTATAAGTGTAAATTGTAATAAGTGTAAAATATAAATTTTAAGATTATATATTTATTCGGAGTTAGTTTCCGCTAATTTTACTTCGTCATAATGAAGTTTTACGTGTCGACGGTTCATTAACAATGTCAATGTGTTGTTTCCATTTATTCGAACAACTTTATAGGGACCCTTCCAGACGGGTGATAAGGCTTTGCGAAGCCGTAAGTGATTTTTCACAAACACCATATCTCCCACCTTATATTTTACGGGTTTAGTGTGTTTATCATAATATGATTTAGAATATGTTTTTGATTTTAATATATTTTCTAAGGCTTTTTCTCTGGAAAGTTGTAAACGTTGTTGTAGAACTCTTACATAACTATTGTATGTAGGTTCTAATGCTGTGTCATAAATAGACGATGGAATGAACGGTTTGTGTCCGAAAACGAGCTCATATGGTGTAAAGTTCGTGGTTGAATGTACTGTGGTGTTATATGTAAGCATTGCAGTGAAGACGTATCTGGGCCAATTATTTTGATGTTCATTCACAAACGATTTAAGGTACTCCTTTAGTGTGGAATGACTTCGTTCAAGAGCACCCTGAGTTTGTGGATGGTATGGTGTGGACCACAGTTGCTTAATCTTGAGAAATGTACAAGTTTGTTTAAATAATTCGGCCGTGAAGTTTGTGCCTTGATCGGTTAAAACAGATTTAGGAATACCAAACTGGCAGATAAAATGGATAAGGCATTCGGAAGAATCCTCAGCCGTCGCGTTTGGTAAAGGATAGGCGGCTGAAAATTTTGTGAGGTCATCTTGTAGGGTAAGTATGAACCTATATTTGGATGGGCCGGCTTCTGGAAGAGGGCCGACGAGATCTAATGCAACACGTTCAAAAGGTTGTGTCGACGTACTTGTGATCTGCATAGGAGCACGGTTGATTTTTCGAAGAGCCTTATTAGTTTGGCATAGGTCACATTTGCGGACATAATTTTCGATGTCACTGCGCATATTGCGCCAGTAATATCGTTCTTGGATTCTGCTTAACATTCTATTAGAACCTAAATGACCTGAAATAGGAATATCGTGATTTTCTTTTAATATTTTATTTATTTCAGTCATCGCTGGATATATTATAGAGTTTTTGTAAATATGGATAATTATGTTTGTCTCGTGGAATAAATACAGGATTATGTTATATATTTTCGTAAACGTGTGTACGTCAAAGGGGTTACGAAAATCTGTAATACTAAATTCAGTGACGCTAGTCGTAGTTAATTCGAGTTTTAAGTTGTTCAAGCTTTTAAATATATCCTCGTAGGTGTTCTTTTCATAGTGATATACTTTAACAAATAGAAGATAATAATGAATATCATCTTTTTGAAAAGTAATGAAAGAGTGTAAGGTTCTTTCTTTAGAGAGAAGTTCTGCAGATTCAGATAGGTTGCCGATAGTTTCTGCAACGTAAGGGTTTGATTCATCAAGGTCAATTGAAGTAGGTATAACGATATGTTTAATTTTTGTTTTTAATAGGTTCTCATTATGCTCTTCGATTTTGGTATCAAAAGTAACTAATTTACTGTTTAATGTTTTCAGGCATTTGGTGTACGTGTCGTCGTTGCTGATATCGACGGATTGTGGAGTTGGTATGTCAAAGTCTTCAAGGGGACCTGAATCTTCAGGGAGTACAAAGTCTTCAGGTAAGTCTAATAACTCAGGTAAGTCTATTAGCTCAGGTAAGTCAGGATTTTCAGGTATATTAGGATTTAATAAGGATAACGGACTTGCTTCAGCGGTTTCTTCTGTAGGATTTTGGTTGGTATTATTTTCCTGTGTTTCAGGGTCAGAGTTGGATATAGGATTTCGTTGTTGTACAGGATTTACAGGATATCGTGAGAGTGCATCTGCGTTTGAGTTCATTTTACCCTTTTTATACTGGATTTCATAATCGAATTCTTCTAGTTTTAGACGCCAACGGATTAATCGTGATCCGGGGTCTTTGCAGTTAAAAAGCCAATTAAGAGGCTTATGGTCGGTTATTATTTTAAATCGTCGACCAAAGAGGTAAGGGCGGAATGTTTTTGTTCCATAAACGATTGCTAAGCATTCCTTCTCGGTAACGCTGTAGTTACACTCCGCTTTATTCAGTGTACGAGAGGCGTACGCGATCGGTCTATCTTTACCTACGTCACCTTGTGAAAGAATGGCCGAAATGGCGTAATTAGAAGCGTCACAAGTCAAAATAAAAGGTTTTGTGAAATCGGGATATATGAGGACTGGAGCTGTCACTAGTTTTTCTTTTAGTTGTTCGAAAGCTAATTGTTGACTGTTAGTCCAATTAAAAGGGACATCCTTCTTGAGGAGGTTAGTTAGTGATTTAGCGTATTTTGAAAATTCCGGAATAAAGCGACGATAATACGAAGCTAGGCCAAGAAAAGATTTGATATCTTTAGCGCACTTAGGGACAGGAAATTGCATAACAGCTTTTATTTTTTCGGGATTTGGCTTGACGCCTTCGTCACTAATTATGTGCCCTAAGTAGGCGACTTCTTTACGAAGGAATTCGCACTTTTCTGGTTGTAGCTTGAGATTAAAGTTCCTGAGTCTTTCGAATACGAAATGTAATTTCTCTATGTGGGAGGACAGATCGTGGGAATAAATGACGATATCGTCAAGGTAAACAAAGCAGTGTATACCTTGTAACCCTGATAAGACAGTATTCATTGTTCTCTGGAAAGTAGCGGGAGCATTTTTGAGGCCAAACGGCATTCGATTAAATTCGAAATGACCTTGTGGCACACTAAATGCTGTTTTAGGTGCGTCTTTGGGGCTCATCTTAATTTGGTGGAAGCCAGAAGCTAGATCTAATGTGGAGAAGTACTTACTTTGGCCTAATTGATCTAGTATTTCATTGATTTGGGGAATCGGATAGCTTTCTCCAATAGTTACATCATTTAGTTTTCTATAGTCTATCACGATTCTCCACTTTCTCTTTCCGGATGAGTCTAGTTTCTTTGGTACAATCCAAATAGGGGATGACCAAGGGGATTTTGATGGTTGTATAATGTTTTGATTCAACATTTTGGTTATTTGGGATTTTACTTCTTCTTGATGTATTTCTGGAAATCTATAAGATTTGACACTAATAGGTTGCGAACTAGTCGTTTGGATTTCATGCTGAATTACATCTGTGCAGGTTAATTCGTCATCTGGTAAGTGAAATATGTCAGCATATTGATTACATATTTCTTTCAGGCTATCTACTTCTTCATAATTTAAATGAGATGTTTGTAAAAGTTGAAATAATTGTTGACTTCTTTTAATACTGTTATTTCTTATATTCGTATGTTGCGTATTATTAATATCAGTATAATTTATTGGTAGTAAATTAAGCAATAGATTAGATTTTATATTTATAGGACTATCTGATACATTAAGTACTGTCAGATTTACTCTGTTATTTTGTTTAACTTTTACTATACAATTGGATACAAGAAGAGAATCAGACACATGTTGGTCAAATATTATTCCTTCTTTTATTTCAGGGTTTTTAACAGAACATTCGATTACTGTTTCTGTTCGAGGCATGATAGTGTATGAAGGTTCATCAAATGATAATTTAATATTATTATTTTTTATTTCTAGGGATTCTGAGGCGTAATTAATACGACAGCCATGTTGTATGAAAAGGTCGTTACCTATTATGCCATCGTAAGGTAGGTTTATATTGTCAAAGACATGGAATGTATGCAATAGTTTTAAGTGTTGATTAAATTGTAGTTGTAATTTAATGCAACCAAGACTTTTTATAGGTTCATCATCATTTGAGTCTATACCTTTTACTTTGATATCAGTCTCACTTAACTGTAAAGGATTAATAATGCAATTATTTTTCAGGACACAGAGGGATGCTCCGGAGTCTATAAGGAGGGTAAGTGGTTTTTTGTTCACATGCGTTTGGAGTGTAACGTAAGGTAAGTATCTTTTTTGAGTGTTTATTTCATAAATTTGTTCAGTTTTAGAACATTGAGGGATAACTGTAAGAGGAGGATCAACTTGTCTGTTGGTCTGCTTATTAAGGAAACCTTGAGTTTGGGGCTGGTTACCCTGTCCGTAGGTTTGTTGATATGGAAGACCGCGAGTTTGGGGCTGGTTACCCTGTCCATGGGTCTTATGTGGAAGAAGACCGTGAGTTTGGGGCTGGTTACCCTGTCCATTGGTCTTATGTTGAGGAAGACCGTGAGTTTGGGGCTGGTTACCCTGTCCATTGGTCTTATGTTGGGCGAGACCGTGAATTTGGGGCTGGTTACCCTGTCCATTGGTCTCATGGTGAGGATGAGTATCGACTTTAATGGAATATTTCTGACCCGTGCGATACTTATACGGGGCAGAAATTAGTTTAAACCCTGGTTGATTTCGTCTACTTCGTCTTTACCCTGGTCGGGTTCGAATTCATTATTTTCTGTATAATGAACCCGTGAAGTCTGTCTGTCATAGTTTGGTCTGGGGTTAGCTTGGTACGGGGAAAATGTTTGAGCACCATTTATATTTTTTTTATTATTGTAGTCACGGAGTCTACAGTTTTCTAAAACATGCCCTATCTTTTTACAGTATCGACAGTATGGCGGTTCTCTAGAAGTAGAGGGAAGAATTTGATGATTATTATTATTAGGCCTTGGTTGAGCCCTGACATTAAAATCGTTTCTTCTGGGAATTGGTTCTATTGGTTTTTGCTTAAAATTATTCCGAGAAGAAAATTGTTGGATTTTTTCTTCTGATATTGCGCAATTTATTGCGTCATTGAGATTTCTTGGATCCCTACACCTTACAAAGTTAGAAATTCTGGGGTGCAAGCCTAGTGTAAATGTGTGAAGAGCGAGGTCTTCCATGGCTGCTAGCCTACCTACCAGCTCCGTTTTCCTGGAGTTGGAAACTGTGACTTCGGTAAGTAGTTTTTGTAAGCATGTTTCTACCCTTAAAGAGAACTGACTAACGGTTTCTTGATTACCCTGTTTGCAGTCTTGTAATTCTGTAAGGAGATGGGCGTAGTGCTTACGCTCACCAAATTGTGTCTTTAAAAATTCTTTCAAGGACGACCACGAGTCAAAGTCCTTAATAGAGCAGGCCGTCTCGGCTTTGCCCTCTAATTGACTAAGAATATATTTTAAAATTAAGTCATCTTGTTGTGGGGATGCTAATGAGATTGCGCTATCACAATTTCTCAAAAAGGCTGTAAGTTTGTCTCGGTCACCGTTAAAAGGTTTTATAAATTTTAGGATGGTATTTAATGAAATCTCTTCTCTTACTCCCTCTTTTCCTTCCCTTTTTGTATCGGCTTTTGACATTTTGAATTAGATGTAAAATTTAATATTATACAGTTTTTATATATTTAAAAAAAAAAAAATGAATGTATATAAAAAGTAAAAATGTATATAAAAATAAAAATAAAATTTAAAGTAGTCGGAACCTGGAAATAATAGTAGTATAGTATTCTAAGGTATTATATTACGATTGACACTGAGACGTATTGATAACGAGAACGCGTGGGCGATCCCCGTCTAAATAATGTTCACACAAACTACACTGATAAGAGTGTCTTACTAACAGTTATTAAGCTTATAATAATTAATAAATATTCACAGGTTATGTCTAGGAATATTGTCATATACAGGCAAATTATAATTAAATGCGAAAAACATACTCTTCTCAGGGCTGAATGTTTGTAATATTTTCTGGATATAGTATAGGAATAAATTGACTCACAGTAATAGTTCACCACACTTCATTTTTGGATTAGCTGGAACCTGGATGCGAAGTCTGTATTTCTTGTGAGGATAATTTTAGGATTATGTCACTGTTTGGTCGGTGCTGGATATGAGGCTGCGTCAGGCGTGTATGCCTCAACAGCTGTATACCGCTTACTGCACAGTGGACTCTTCGGCGACAATAGGATGATCAGGATACCGGGATATCTCCGGCTTTGTTTGGTCAAATCTGGTGACCTTTGGTTGAATCCGGATCGGAAGCCACTGAATCAATGGATTTGGACACTCACTGACACTTGTGTACTTATGTATTGGGACCTGCTATACTAGGCACTTGGAATGTTCAGGATCCCACCGCTGCCACCATGATATTATAACGAAAAACTAGGACTTCTTTTTAAAAAAGGATTTTTATTCACACACTTAATACACTTTATATTAGGATATAATTATTAGAAATTCAGCAAGTGTACTCGCTCGCGGTCCGACCCGAACTGTCTTAGAGCTATATCGCTGAGAGTCATCGGGTGGAATCAGAGGTGCTGATTAGGCACCTAGTCATCCATATCTAATACATATCAGGGATATAACAGTTCGAATTGAGAAAGAGCCTTAGAGCTTGTTAACTATTAAGTATGAATTTTCACTGTAAAATCTTTGCACTAAATCGTATTTATATTTAGAAAGAAAGATGTATGTTTCTTCACAATTGAATTGCAAAAATCGAATATATCTAACTGCCCCCACAGAAATATTAATAGTGTAATATACTTATATATTTCACTTACTACTTTAGGTATTTATACTTTGAAAGACAGTTTTTTTCATAGGTTGACGAAATAAAGGGCCACCTGATGGAAAGCAGTCCCATTGCCCGTGGACATCAGCAACAAGAAGAGCTAGCTGCCAATGCGTAGGCGACCTGTTAATCCTCCTAAAAATACCCATATTAAAGCTGCTTGGAAATATTGTGTGGGGGAAATGTTCCAGTTTTACTGTCCGGGCCAGGAATGTGCTTAAAAGCTAACAGTGGTAGATGACCAAGCTTCAATGTGGTGAGGATGAAATCTTTCACTACGGCGTGTAGTAGATGTATTTTTCTTTACAAGTTAATTGCAGAAACCCAATTTATTTAATTATTTTTACATTAAACTTATTGCAACAGCAAGTAGATGCCCTCATAGCATTGAAATAAAAAACCCTAGAAATATTAATGATGTGTTACTATCTGACCAGAATAGACATACAATGCAAATTCTACCTAATATTTGCATTAAATAAATAAATCTATACATATAATAAAATCGTGAGAAAGTCAAAACTGTACATTGAATATTTTTTTAAAAGAATACTTGGGGCGTGATCTACAATCGATATCAAAGCCAAAAATATAGTTTTTAGAATTTTTGTCTGTTTGTCTGTATGTATGTCCGGGGTAAACTCAAAAAGTACTGCATGGATTTACTTCAAATTTTTCATAAATATTACTAACAGGTTGGATCAACATATAGGCCACATATTATCACGCTATCACCTACGGGGGAGGAGCTATGCGGAGTAAACGAAATCCGCTCGGACGAAGTCGCGGGCAACACCTAGTAAATAAATAAATATTCACGGGACAAATTACACTTACTGATCTAATCTCAAAGTAAGCAAATTATTTGTTTATGTTATGGGTGTTAGTCAACGATACTAATACATAGAAATACATATATAAATACTAGAATATATTTTATAAACACCCAAACCCGGAAATACAAACATTATGCTCATCACACAAATGCTTATCCCCGTCGGGGATTGAACCCGAGCCCCGTCGATTGCGTAGTCAGAGTCGCTAACTACTCGACCAACGGGGCGGTCAATTATGCACTGATTTGTTAATATAATATGTTATACTAGCTGCAGCGTGCAACCCGTATTATAAAAGCTTGAGCTAGTGAATCCCGCGGGATCACCTAATATTTCGGGATAAGAAGTGTTGTTCCAGGTCATCATATACCTGTGTGCCAAATTTAATCTAAATCCGTTTAGTTTTTTCGTAATTGAGAAATAAACATCCATCCATCCATCCATACATACATCCATTCATACGTCCATACATACATCCATACATCTAAACTTTCGCGTTTATAATACTAATATAGATTTCATAAGAACATTATTTTAGAATACGCATAAGATTTTTTTCATTCCTCAAACAAATTTTTTTCTAGTTTTTGTGAAAATATATAAAAGAAACTGTATAATATGTTTATGATATATCCAATCCATAGTATGTTTGAAAGAGTGTGTTAATAACTTTGACAAGAGAAGTAGTAGTTTCCTTCATATAAAGTTAATAATATCAGGAGAAAATCTTGGAATTTTCTTTTGTATATCATATTTACGTGAAGGAATATAAGCTAATTTTTATCCGACAGAGCAAAACGAAGTAATGTTTTTGGGTCTTTTTTTATATCATAAGATAGCAAACAAGCAGACAAACAAATATAGACACTAAAGATGATGATGAAGAAGAAGATAATATTGCGTTGCGTTGTAGCGAAGTTTAATGCCACATGCATAAGTATACCGGCTACATTAATTCTCTAAACCGGAACACAACAGTGACAGGAACTGACGCTATTGCGGCAAGAATAGGTAAGGCGGTGGTACCAGAGTCGGGTGAGACAATGCAGAGCTCTACCACCTAGTAGCCACGATGGTAGTGACTCACATAGCCAATCGGTAGACTTTTACGACCTGCTTGGTATAATGGCATTTGGCCTATTCTTCAAAGGAGCCCGGGACCAACACGGAGGATGTTGTCTGTGGAATACGTAAATACCATAAACTATTAAATCTGCTAACGCTATGGAATTTCCAACACGATCATGTGAACAAACTCCCAGTTAACAGTTAGTTTTTTAACACTAAGCATTTGCTGTCTTTCGCAATATAACCTACATAGGTCTGGTCCCAAAAGAAAAATAGAATTAAAATTTTGCTTTTGTCACTTAAAAATGATTTAGACAATGACGTAAAGAAGTATAGATGCGTTGTTCGCATTCTAAAATGACATAATAAGGCACGGCATTGTCTGATTTTTATTTAGGCTACCACATCACATGTTTTTTTTATTTCATGAAATAACAATCAGCTAGATCTCCTGATGGAAAGAGTCAACCAGCGCTTATAGACACCAAAGGTATCAATGGTGCGTTGCTATCTTGTGGCGAGGTCTAATGCCACATGCATAAGTTTACCGGCTACCTTACGCTCCAAACTGGAACAAGACAGTAACAAGCACTGACGCTATTGCAGCAGGAATAGGTAAGGCGGTGGTACCAGACTCGGGCGAGACAATGCAGAAGTCTACCACCTAGTAGCCACGATGGTAGTGACTCGTATAGCTAATCTGTCACCTTTTACGACCTGCCTGGCAGAACAGCAGTTGGCCTATTCTTCAAAGGAACCCGGGACCAACACGGTGAAAGTCATAACATAATATAAGTAGCTGCAGTAACATTTACACTCGCGCTGTTTCCAATTGTAGTTATGTTGGCGTGTGACCTGTCTATTAGTAAAATGTCATTGGATGTAGCTTTCTTAAAAATTTCCAAAACCAGTTCAGTAATTCCAGAAATTATTGCCCACAAATAAACTTAGAAATTTTACCGAAAGAATTATTTTCATATAAAATATACATTATAAAAATGCAAATTGAAAATTGTATTTTGTATACAAGTAAATATTTTTTTCCGTATAAAATATTTAACAATCCTTAAAAGCTAGACATTTTTGTGAAAAAAGTACGAATGCGAAGAAAGAAAATTGTGGTCATGACAGCATGAAGGATCTTATCCATTTAACTTGCCCTTTATGAAGGGCAAAGTACTAACAATCTGAACTGAATTTTAATGCTATGGAATAAAGCAAGAATAGAAATGAGCCGGAAGTTTAGCCATAAACTTCAGCTGTCTGAAATGACTCATACAAATGAACGACAATTAGTCTAGGTACAGTAAAATAGAAACCTGGTGTTTGTATATTAACTGTGTTATTAACGAGGAACTTATGTATATATTATATACGATAATATAATAAATAATATATAATATATATAATATATAATATAATATATATTATATAATATATAACTCATTTATATACGATAACTGGAATTGTTACGATGCAATACTTGAATAATAAAAATGTGCTTTATTTCGTTACTAATAAAGTTGACATTTGTTTCTTACTTAACAGAGGGGAAAAACGTTCTGAGCAAGACAAAGACAAGAGTGGATGTTGTCCCTTTCTTGCAATTGCCAGTGTAAATAAAACTATCTGATGGTAGATTTTTATATATTCGGTAATCGTTAAATCCCTTTTATTCATACACGTCGATAAATACCTTACCATAAAATGTATTGTAATTAACACAGTGAGTTCTAAAATGTGCTTATTTTAATTATTACGTAATTACTTATGCAACGCAAAAACTGTTTCTCAAATTAGTAGAATTACTTAGTACTAATTTGCAAACTACGCATGGCCGTACTTATATATGGCGATTGTCGCTTTATTTAGTAGAAAGAGACACACTCCACCCATGTCGTGGTACTCTTCGGAACGATTTTGAAGCGCGTGTGAACATTCCGGGTAGAATGTAACTTCCTTGGTTTTTAATGAAACTATTTGGGCATGTGTAGATAGAACACACTATAGGTAACTCACCACATACCATAACTATGTTTGGTTAATAATCTATATAATACGTGAAGTGAAAAGTTTATACCCCTTTTTAAGACAATTGCGCGAGCAGTGAAGTATGAAATTTGATACAGTTAAAGTTTATATTGCGGAGGACTGTAAAAACCTAATATTTTTTAATAATATGCATTAGAAATATTAAATTGAAAAAAATAAACATTATACACACTACATTCATGTGACATACATTATACACACATGGATACTAAACTATTAGATATGTATGTGGCGAGGTCTAATGTATCTATGGATACGTTAGACCTCGCCACAAGATAGCAACGCACCATTAACACTAGGGTGGAGTGAAAAAAACATTTTTTTTTCTTAGCCTGGGGGTGAAATTGGTAGCTTATAAAAAACAATAATTTTTGAAAAAAAGAAAAAAAAATACTCAACATCTTGAGGCAGTCTACTCATTTTTAAAATTAATTATAAGTAAAAATATTTGATTGCAAAAAAAAATTGTCTTATAATCTTTTAAAACATCTAAGAACTTGCAATTATCATTATTTCCAACTCAAATTTTAGTCTAGTGCCCGAAAGAGGAATGTTACTTTTTGGGATTTTTTTTAAAATAATAAAGCAATAGTCAGTTCTGGTCGTGCATTCAAACGAAGCGGACGTGTTGCTAAGTGATTAGCTGAATATAAAATTCTAAACAAACTAAACTCATATTTTTGCTGACAACATACAAAAGCTTTTGCAGTGACTGGTATAGTGGCACTTACTGCGTCTCAAATCTACGTACACCAAGTTGACATACTCCTCTTCACCTGGGGTAAAAGAGACAGGCTCTGATTTTTTAACCTGTTCTAAAACCCTGCACAACTATACTCGCCAATACCTATAAACTGCAAATATTAAAACATGAATGTAACTCGTTCGCCTACTGGAAGTGACACAAACATTGCAAGAAGTGGATCGCAACCAAATTTATCTGCGCCATCGTCAGTCAAGGTACGCTCTGACAGTGAAAATTCATTCACTACATTGTATCGTAATAAACGTAAATACATGGACGACGAAGACACTCGATTGCAATTGTCAGAAATACAAAAACAGATGTCAGAAATGATGGATCTCTTAACGACATCTATAAATGCAAATAATGAAAGTACAATAAAAATTAGAGGTGATATTGCAACCATTAATAAACAAATGTTGGAGATAAAAATCGGTATGGGATTAACAGAAGAAAAATTATCAAATTTAATTTCTGAACAGACAAAAATAAAGGCTGAAGCCAAAAACTTAGCTGATGCCATAGAATGTACGAACGATAAGATTACAAGTCTAGACACGGAAGTACAAAAACTTAAGGGATATTCGAAAAATATTACTCGAGATGATAAAATATATCAAGATTTACTGGCAGAAGTAAACGATCAAACTTTAAGGCGAAAAAACATAATGATAACTGGAATTTTAGAATCAAGTAGTAGTGATTACAAAGAACGTCGTAGTTCAGATTCAGAACAAGTACTCAAAATTATAAAACAAATTTCAGACGACTGTCCCCAGCCAATAAAGTCTATTCGTGTTGGTATATATAAACAAAACAAAAATAGACCTATCAAAGTATGTTTTAAGTCTGAAGAAACGGCTAACCTAATACTTTACAATAAAGCCAAATTGACAAACCCTGACATTAAAATATATTCTGATAAAACGACTTATCAACAATCTCAATACAAGAAACTTAAAGAAGAACTAAACCAACGAAAATCGAATAAAGAGGATCTTATAATAAAATACATTAAAGGAGTCCCTCGAATTGTAAATAAAGATCCAAAAAACTCCGAAAGAAATGTAGCTGCAAACAATCTGAAATAGAAACAACATATCAAGCTGTAGATAATTATGATAGCGTTAAATATAATAAAAAATCCCTCAAGTTTCTTTATGCGAATACTCGAAGCATTGTCACACCAGGCAAGTTTGATGAATTATGCTGTGTTATTAAATCATTTAAGTCTATAATTCATATAATCATATTATCAGAAACCTGGATTAAATCAGATGAAGAAGCTAGGCGATTACAAATACCAGGATACACTCATTATTATAACTATAGGCGTGGTGGAATCGGCGGAGGAGTTTCCATCTTTGCCATTAATCAAATTGAACATTGTCAAACAGAGGAACTGACTCATGATGATAATAATTTCCTATGGATAAATTTAAAAAACTATGGCATTGATATAGGGGCAGTATATAAGCCTGGTCGAACGAATACAAGAAAGTTTTTAGATATCTATTCTATGCAATTGAATAAAAAGAAAAGGGCAGTCATCTTTGGGGACTTTAATATTGACCTTTTGGATCAAAATTGTATATTAACAAAAGATTACACCGATGTACTTCATGAGAATGGCTTCAGAATTATAAATAAAATCACTGCTAATAATTGCACTAGGGAAACGACACGGAAGAAAACCTTGTTAGACCATTTTGCAACTACTCTAACAGACAGTTCATTTCATTTGGCAACTATAGAATCAACAATGTCTGACCATAAGCAAATATTTTTGGAAATTAAACAATGTAAGACATTGATGAGACGAAAATTACAATATGAATCTATAGACAACACTAAATTGACAAGAGAAATGGCAGCAGACAAAAGTAACAAAAACTATTCTAAATTTGAAAACAATTTGACTAAGGCAATCCAAAGTTGTGTGCTGAAAAAAACAAAAATCTTAAATCCACCCAAACAAGACTGGATCAACGCAAAGATAATTAAAGCAATAAATAACAGAAATTCAATTTACCAGCAATATAAAAATAGGCAGGAAAATGAACAAATCAAGAATGAATTCTTAAAAGTAAGAAGAGAAGTAAAAGAAGATATACAGAGACTAAAAAAGGATTATTATACCAAACAATTTTCAAGCTGTAAGGATAATCCAAAGAAAATGTGGAATCTCATAGAAAGCTTAACGCACAATAGGAAAAAGGAAGCTACAATACCAATGAAATTAAAAAAAGGAAATATTGATGTAACTGACGTGACAGACATTTGTGAATATTTCAATGATTTTTTCTCGACGATCGGGAAATCTCTGGCTCAAGCGATTCCTATAAAATATCAGAATAACAAAACCTACACTACTGCGACGGTGGAAACTAATATAAATACAATTGGGCTGTCAACACTAAAACCAGCAACTACTGATGAAATTATAAAAATAATTAATAACTTAAATGCCAACACTAGCTCCGGTATTGATAAAATTAACACGAAATCAATAAAATGCGTTAAAAAAATAATTGCTGAAGAGTTAAAAAATTGTATTAATCACTGTCTAGATGAAGGTGTCTTTCCCAAGTCCTTAAAAATAGCTAAAGTAACGCCTATATTTAAATCAGGCTCCAGATCTGATCCCAATAACTATCGCCCAATATCTGTTCTGCCGATACTATCAAAGATTTTTGAGAGGGTTATTTACAATCGTCTTAAATCATATCTGGACTCTATAAATTTTATATACAGTAAACAATACGGATTTCGCCCTAAATCGAATACTTTAGCTGCGAGCATTGACCTTGTCACTAGAATTAAAAATAACATAGATAAAAAAAAAATAGGATTAGGCATTTTCATCGATCTTAAAAAAGCCTTTGATACCGTTAGCCATGAAATACTTTTAAGTAAACTTGCAAACATAGGAATTTCCGGCAATGCTCACAAAATCTTACAATCCTATCTAACAGATCGCGTACAAGTGGTCAAGATTGCTGAATTTCAAAGTTCCACAGCACCCGTAACTTGTGGAATTCCGCAAGGATCTATTTTGGGACCGCTTTTGTTTCTAATTTACATAAATAATATGAGCCAACTTAATCTAAAAGGGGAATTATCATTATATGCCGATGACACGACTTTATTTTACTTTAATCATGAAATAGAAACAGCAATCCAAGATGCTCAGTATGATTTAAATCTTCTAAATATTTGGTTTCAATGTAATATACTAACTATTAACGTAAGTAAAACACATTATGTAATATTTGCAGCTAAAAATAAAAAAATATCAAATTTTAAACCCCTAACCATAAATAACACAAACATTATTAGATCAGACAAAGAAAAATTTTTAGGCTTAATTCTTGACAGTCAGCTAACATG